>JASNQO010000014.1:944884-983845 GCA_030378425.1 Periconia sp. TS-2 | reverse complement strand
CTTGTACACATGGTATATATATCGAATTGGAAGTGTTGCTGGTAGAAACGAGGGTTTAGAAAACCATGTCTACGATGTCTTGGCCTGAACGAGAATATGCGTCGTTGTTTCCCAGCAGTGAGTCAAGGTTTTAGCCTGCATTGCTTCCGATACTACTTGGATACACATGTGCGCAATCGACGACTGACTCCGCGGAGGCAGGTGGTCCATTCGTTTGAGAAAAGTCGATGGCGGAGTCATGATGTTAGTGGATCAAGGGAATGACAGCCATACTGTCAAGTGTCTTCGCCCTTGTGTGGGAAATGACCACCGCACTCAAAGCGGTAACAACACTAAGGTCAGAGACGGGAAAACCGATTACGCAGTGTAAATCGCACCGCGCACATGGCCGTGCCTAGCGATGGTTTGTATATGCAAAAAAGAGGAAATGTCTATACATGCAAGAATGTAACTCTCATCACGCTCGCCGCGTCTCAACACTTGGCCAGTCCAGCCGCCTCATTAGGATCTTTAGGAACAACTCCCGCCTCCACCGCCGCCCTGTAGCTCCACCTCCAATCGCCGCCAAGCTGCGTCTTCCAGCTCCAGAAGGTCCAGCCAAGCTGCTTCTCGTACGCCTGCACCTGCGCCGCCCACCACTGCCTGTAAAAGTCCTTGTTCTCGTCCTTTGTCGGATCCCAATCTGCGTTCCACTCGACGCTGCTCTCCACGGCCAAGCTCCACTCTCCCACGATGATGGGAGTGTTGTCTCCGTCACCAAAGGTGTCGCTGCACGAAGTGCTGAGATACGACTCTTTGGTGTGCTCGATGGGCGCCCACTTGAGGTACCGATGGTCGTCGAATGCAACGTTGGTTTTGCCTTGGAGGACGTCCCTGGGATTGCCGGCGCCCCATGCTTGATCCATGAATTGTACTGTTAGCTGCTTCTCTGCGGGTACGTTGAGTCTGCTCTCGGTATCTTGGATGGCTGAGTATGCCTTTGAGTAGTACTCGGTGATGAGGTCGGGGTGGTTGCGTTGGGGCTCGTTGAGAACTTCTAACATGCCGGTCGTCGAGTAGGCGTCGTTGGTGTGGACTCGTTCGGTCATCGCTTCGAGGAACTTGTACGCTCGCTCGTATTGAGATGTTTGAAAGAAGTTTGCGGTAGATGCGTACTAGGTTTGTCAGTTACTGTATGAATTTGAGTGTGACCGTCACTGGCAGTCGACTTACCTGCCCCGTAAAAGGCTGATTGGTTTCCTGCGCCATAGGTGCACCATGAAGATCCAAAATCACATAGATACTCCGAGCCGCAGCCCACCCGGCAAGCCGGTCTAGGTATTCAATCCCGCCCTCCGGGAAATGCTCACTGCCCTTGTCAACCGTCTCCTCGACGATCCAATATCCCACAGGCACGCGAACTGTGTTAATCCCATATTCTTTCATCTTGTCCATGTCCTCTTCGGTGATCCACGAATCCCAATGCTTCTTGAAAGCTGCATTGCCGCCGTCCTGTCCGAGCAGCATCATGCAGTCAAACTCGGACTTTGCGTCACCGCAGCCCATGGAGCTCCATTCATCGCCGCACATCCAGGGTTCGATGATGAAGAGAGATCCGAGGTTAACACCACGAATCTTGTTACCGTTGCCGATGTCGAAGCGCTTGAGGGATCTACCTTGCCCGATAGAAAGGGCACGGGCAACGGTTTGTGGTTCATCAAAGAAATTGCGCTGTGCAGGGAGCCAGGCACTGACAGCATTGGCCAGAATTAGAAGGGATGCGGCGGAGCACTTCATGTTTGTGAAGTTCCAGCCTTGGTATTTGGTGTCGAAAGTGACGAAAATTGGACTTGTAACGTAGTCTGTCCAGGGACAAAGTGAAGGCAGGGAACAAACAACAACCAGTGAATAGAAATACTAAGATAGTAATGATTGTATAGAGAAAATAGTGAAAGAGCGTCAAGCCGTGAGAGCAACCGAAAAAGTGAGAGTGCTCACGATGAAGTTGATTGATTAAGTATATCAGGAAGCTTTATACAATGCCATCAAGAGATTTGCTGGCTCGAACACGAGGTACCTAAGTATTGAAGAAGAAAAGAACTACGAGCTGCAAGAAACAAGTTCATAGCTTGTTTCGCCGTTATATTGGAGTTTCCGTTCATAGTGCAGCCAATCAACCTGTCGACTCGACACACAGACTACCGGTTTCGAACAAAACGGCCCCAGGAGAACATCATTAGGCCACTCGACTTACGCCTCCGGGTATTCCGGTAAGCTGTGCGGAAATTGGCAGGCTGTTCAAGGCGGAAAGTAGAAAAAGGGATACTCTAAGCGGAGCGGGAGAAAGAAACGCACATGCTTATTCGAGCTTGTGATAACTGACCCGCCCCAAGGGTTCACCCTGCAAAAAGGTAGAGAAACAGAAACCTAAAGTCAAATAGAGGTGATCGAAGTCCGGGGTCATGTTTCACAATATAGCGCCTAGTTGGGGGGCATGGTTAGTAATCCACGCTTGAAACGAGCGCTCGACGGCTAATAATGAGGGCAATTACAGGGGGCGGGAAGATCGCCGACATTTTGTAAGGTGAGCAGAGATGTTCGAATGTCGAAAGGAAATGAAAGCGGCTTGTAGAGCAATTGTCAAAGTCGGACATGTCTGCCTTACTGTTTGCGCGAGCAGTGAGTCGGGCGGTCACTGTTGCATCGGACGTCGTTCCTAAACCCTGCAGGGTCCGAATAAGTGTCCGACGAAGGCCGTTAGAGGGAAAAGGAACAAGTTCAGCCGAGGCCGTGTAAACTTTTGTCCCCAATTTCGATTCACGCTTTCTAAGGTTGTAAGCTTCCTGCGTAGCACTGCCTCCCCCGTTCGCACCAACCCATGTCGACGACGTAGTGCGCTATTGTGTTACACCATCGCTGGATACGTCCGTCTAAGCGTTTTGGCACAGATTGTGCGAGGTGCACATCGGTGAAGATATCTCCAAGTAGGCAGCATGCGCCGTTTAAATATTCGTGATTTGCTGCTGGAATCTCTTGAATTCACTTCTAGACTTAGAAGTAGTTGTTTCAGCATGACCAATCTTCAAAGATGGTAAGATGAAGGCATCTTGGTACCATTGACAATGATTTCAGAGATCGTAGTATAGTACTTACATTAAGGTCGTACTTGGCTGGGCTCACGTAGTGCCGAGCTGAGTACCTCTGACTCAAACCTCTGTCGATGCGGCGTATGGGGGTGCAAAGCTCGTATCAGAAAAGTGAGGAGAGTTTCGTAGGCAGTTGCGTACGGACACTGACGCCACTATCTACCGGGTCTTATTTTGCTCATATATTGCTCAATCTGACTAGAGTTGACTAACAACTCTGGAGAGGGGCGGAGGTCTTAAAGCATGGTTAGGGTTAGGGTTATCGGGGCTGAAAACCAGAATATTAGAAAAGAACTGCTACAGATTAGATTCCTCTTTAACACTATTGCCATGTAATCGCCTTCTAAACTAGACCAGCCAAAGTAGGTAGCCGATATGACTTACAAACACATGCGGAGAGGGAGCTGTGGCTTATCCTAGGAATTGATATCTAGGATGCTCCAAAAGCAGCACTCCATAGTAAATTTTCATTGAAAAAGAACTTCACTTCTAGTATAGACACATAAGCCCTACGTCTTAATGCCAGGGCGGGTGCCCGGTCCCACAGTTTGTCTCGTCCATCCACTGCTCTAATGCATACGAACGTGCTTCTTCGGCTGATGCTTTCCCCGCCGGGCCCCGGGCGAAGTTGATTTCGCACTCGCCTTGGTTTGTCTCGCCTTTATTAGCATGATCCCCGATGTAACGGCAATGTATTGAAGACCCTGCATTGTAGAACATACCTATGCCTCGGTTAGCAGTATCCTTTAGACACATTATATACGAGAGCTTACTAGCTTTTAGCTGTGCCTTCGGTCTTGATAGATCAAACACTTCGTTTTGAATTTCGTTCTGCATGGCTAGGGAGAACGAAAACAATGGCGATCAAGACCATGCGACACCTTCTTTTTTTTTTTTTTTCAATCATGTTCACGACACAGGTATTGTTGCAACCCCTTGGATAGTGACAAGAAAATTCGTTTTCTCGTTTTTCTACAGGGCGAGTAAATATACTGATGTAACCAGCCATAACTTTGGGTTGAACGTACATAATGCACTACTTAAACCCATTACCTTGTAGTATCCCTCTTGTGGGTGCAGCAAGCGATAGGACTGGTAAGCCGAGAATAATAGCTTGTAAGCTACGCATTTTGAGAGCTAGGAGTTGCATGTGCAGAGCAATGTCCTGAAGACCTTCTGATGCAGATGTCAAATCCTGATTTTATATTCGAACTTCCTTCTGTAAAATTGTACCATTTAAATCCCTCTCGTAACCCTAGCGCACTGTGTTATACTCAGTGTATTAGTTGGTGACCCCAACACCCCGCATTATACTTGGTGTGCTAGTTGATGCCCTCGACTATCACGGATGTAGTGATGTGCTCAGTTGAATGTCATGTTAATGGATTGGCTATCACGGCCATCAAGCTACGTAAAATGGGTCAGTTGACTAAGGAGCTAGTCAGCTGAATAGCTGCTTGTGTAGTTGACCTGCATTTCAGACTGGTTGAATCCGCAATAACAACACCCCACATTATGATCAGTGTACTGGTTAGTGATCCCAGCACCCCGCATTATACTTAGTTCATCTCAGTAGTCTAATAGTCGCCAGCAAAAGTGGAGATGGCTTCTTGGCTGCCTCCTACATCACACAATCTGCCATCTGGCTACTAGTCATTTGCGTGAAAGATCTTCGTTTTTGGTGCCTTAAAATGCTTCATACTTACAGAATCGATCTACCGTTGCGTGCTACCGTCGTCGCACTACGCTGTGAGGGCTGTGGGCGGACGTATATCTCAGAGAAGCTTGCTACCTGCTCCCCGAATACTGTAAGGCTGTTCTTCTAGAGATGCTGTACCGTGCTGCTTGGTAAGGCTACTTAATAGAGGCTAGCTCTATTATTTCCGGACCTCTAACTACCTGGCATGGTAGTTAGACACCAGATATCACTTCTTGTACACTGTATTATGAAAGGAGACTGATTGTATGATATTTTTAGATCCTACCTACCCATCAGTGTGATTCCCGAGCCTTGACTGCCTACCAGAGACGTCTCTCTCCATAGTCGCCTACCACAGAGCCTACCTCGTGAGCCCCTAGTGATTCGACTATCTATCGACTGCGAGTCTTACCGAAGAATTTCGCATGAGTGCCTTCGTACCTACACAATGCCAGGTAGAATACGAATAGATTTGAGACGGATTCGTAGCGGTTCCGGTGCCCTGTTTATCTAGGGGGTTCTACTCCAGAGCAGTGACCTCCTCAGCCCCTTCTTTTTCTTTTGCTCCTGCTCGAAGGCTAGGGTTCATCCGGAGCAATTTTCACCAAGGTCAAAGACCGCGGAATGCCTGTTAGGCCGAGCCCATCCCCATTAATATAAGTAGTAGACCCTAAAGTAGATGCTAAGTTCAATATATATAGAGAGAGAGCTGTGACCTATCTTAGGGATTTAATTTTATAGGATGCTATAAAAGCAATACTCTGTGGTGGATCTTTGTTGAAAAAGAATTATACTTCTAGGACCGATTTGTATATAGCTGGCACTAAAGTACAGGTTGCGTAAAGCATTTGTTCATATCGCCGCTATGGATTCCGATGTGGCTGGGCCATCCTTGTCTTGCACGCTTCCTTCGGAAGCTTCTTCTACATATGGACGCCGCGCTCTACTTTAGGCAATGTACGAGCGTATGCCTAGAATAGATCAAAGCGTGTGCTTCTCAACAACGTACGATGCAGAGTTAAGAAAGCAACGTTCTTTTTCGGGCACATGGAGATGTCAAAATGTTACATTATCATTTCAATTTCGTAGAGTCGTTCTTCTGATGTTGACGACCTTGTGAGTAGGCCTCATCCGAATAGGCTCAGCAAAGAACATTAAAAGTACACACTGCGATGCAGGCTCTACTGCGTCTAGGATACTGCAGCGGCTTGGCACGTAGAAGAATCCCCCTATATTCTGACCAAGAGCGAATCGTAGAGCTAGTTTGAATCGCACAACTCGTAGGGGTCACATGACTTCTACGAAATGCCAATAAATTCCTTGCCCATCGGAAGCTGCGGAACATATGTACCCGGTCATTCTATTGGCCAAGAGCAGATCGTACGCGTATCTTTAACCAGATCTCATACTTTGTCGATACTGATTCCTTGCCCCTCGATCCTGTGCTCGCATCCTTGTGCTCCTGCAATATTGAGACCTCGCACTATGTCGACGTTTTTCGATACGCGACAAGACACTAGCGGATCGGCACGACACCGGAGAAGACTATATAAAGACGATAGCATTTGTAGGTACAATCTGAATTAACGTGCTGCTCATCTGACTTATACACTGTGCTTAAGATGGGAGGCTTATTTACGACTCGCTTGCGCTCTAGCTTTTTCATATCTTTCATTTTCACGTCGGCTATATTTGCGGAAGTCCTTCCTAGCCCGACTGGTCCATATGCCGTTACGCATAACACACTCAAACTTACTGACGAGTCCCGGGTCGACCCCCTCGACCCCAATCATGGAAAGCGAGAGCTTATGATCTCTTCCTTTTATCCGGTTCAACCCTCTACATGCGAACAGACCTGTACCATTCCATATATATCTCGCAATGCAGCACCTTATGTTGACGCTTTGGTCCGGCCGATCGGAATCCCTAGCGGTGCTTTTGCGAAGGTACAATGGCAAGTCTGCTGTAAGACAAACGGTCAAGAGAATAAAGACGTCAGTAAATTCCCGCTTGTATTACTTTTCCATGGACTCGGTGGTACACGACTATGGCATAATGCTCTCGCGCAAAAGTTAGCCAGTGCGGGATTCACAGTTATTACCATGGACCATACCTTTGAATCTGTCGTGGTCGAGTTCCCCGACGGAACTCTTGTTCCATCACTCAATGATTCATCTTGGGACCCGACTATCCCTGGAAGACTGGACCCTCTACAAGATATACGGGTTGATGACATTTCCTTTGTCGTGTCGCAACTTGGGAGCAAAGATATCGCAGCAAAGTTAGTACCTGGTGCATTATGTGGATTCAACACTGAGCACGTAGCGGTCCTTGGTCACTCATTCGGGGGTAGCGCCGCTATCAACGTACTCATGAAGAATGACTCGCGCTTCGTCGGAGGTCTCAACTTGGATGGTGCACAGGTCGGGAAAATTACCGATATTCAGCAACCCGCTGTCCTGTTTGGCACAGCAGGTGTAACTCCAATTCCACATAATTCAACCACCGACCCCTCTTGGGCTGAGACTGTGGAGCATCTAAAGGGGTGGAAAGCAGAGATTGGATTGAATAACATTACGCATTTTGGTTTTAGCGACGTTCCGTACCTTTATAAAACAGGTGCGATGGAACTCCCGGAAGAAATAGTTGCCGGAGTGGTCGGGACTTTGGATGGAGGAAGGAGTTTTGAAATCATCACGACATACGTGACCGCTTTTCTGGATTTTGTGTTAAGAGGGGGAAATACTACACTTTTCGATGGACCGAGTGAAGAGTTCCCCGAGATAGATATTATACCGCACTAGGACGTCCCGAGTAACAGTTAATTGATCGTTCTTCGGTTGCTCTTGGAGTTCGAATCGTTCTGACGATTGTTGTAGAGGTTAGAAACTAGCCTTCGGGTGCGCTACCGAAGATGGCGTCGATTATGTAACCATCAGGACTCTGACGTCGTACCTCCTTCGTCTCCCCTCCTGGCTGCGTGTCGCCTCTCGTTGCTGGGGACCCTCTTATAAATGTATTGATTTTAGATACATCTTAGCATATGTGCACGGCCAGTGTGTTCTTCCTACGTAAAGCTTTGTGACTAGATAGAGGGGAAAATGGAGGCGTTCTTTCACCTTCACAGAAACAATGTAATTGGTCATTTACTTATGATTGAGTCGCAAGCATTTTTAGACCTCTGACTTGTCATCATAGCGCTTCTTAAGCTCGTAGTCAAGAATGTCGGCAACTGTTTAGAGGTCTATCTCCTGCACGCTACTAGATCGGCGCGGACCGCTCTCGCGTCAAACCAGCATCTGATGTCGCAATCCTCGATTCTACGAACGCGAACTCCACCTTCCACTGCCCGCATTATGGCCGCACCAATGAAGACAACGCTTCTGTCATCGGCAACTTTCGGTTGCGTGTTCCCGGCCCTCGGGCTTCTTCGCTTTCGGGATTCAGTATCAAGTAGGAAACGGCGTGGCGGCCGTTTGGCACATTTATGGGGCATGCAGCGTGGTTCTGCAAGTCGGTAAACGACGATTAGGAACAAGGGGCATCATAGCTTTTCGGTTCCTGATTTACTGAAAAAGCTCAAGGCCACCTAACCTTCGAGCTCTAGACTTCGTCCATCCTTTCGCTTTTTGGTTGCTTCGTGATGGCTTCTGGTACTGCGCTGGGTAAAGACTTCGAGGACATTCAACCTTCGCCACCTACCGTTTCTGAGACATCATCACAACTAGACGACACTTACGAAGCGTACAAGAAAAATGAAGGCATCGAGATTGATCCCGCCGAAGCAAAGAAAGTCCTTAGGAAAATCGATTTCAGGATCGTTCCGATTCTCTTCGTGATATATGGATTGCAGTATCTTGATAAGAATGGAATCAACTATGCCAGTGCATTTGGCCTCGACAAAGGGACGAAACTCAAAGGGCAAGATTATTCATGGCTTGGTGAGTTTACATGAAGGTGATGGATTCGAGACAAAGCTGACGATTTGGAGGCTCCATATTCTACTTTGGATATCTGGTCGGGCAATACCCATCTGGTTACCTTCTACAGCGGCTTCCCATCGCGAAATTCCTGGGGTTTACGACGCTAGGATGGGGAATTATCCTGATGACGACGCCTGCCTGCCGCAACTTCGCTGGCATCGCCACCAACCGTTTCCTGTTGGGCTTACTGGAAGCAACTGTGAACCCTGGATTCGTCCTGATCATGAGCATGTGGTACACGGCTGCTGAACAACCACTTCGCCTGGAATCGTACTATTGCACCAATGGCATTTCGACCATGTTCGGTGGTTTGATTGGCTACGCCGTTGGACACATCACCACAGGAATTCCGCAGTGGATGTACGTCTTTATCATCTTCGGATCCGCTAGTTGTCTCATGGGCATTGTCACGCTCCTCTTTCTCCCAGACTTGCCCACGACAGCCCGTTTCCTGAACGAACGCGAGCGTGTCATTGCTGTGGAGCGCGTTGCCGCGAACCGTCAAGGGGTCAAGAACAAGCATTTCAAAGCGTACCAGGCATGGCAGACATTATACGACCCCAAGACATGGATCCTGTTCGTCATGGCTGTTGGCGCGCAGGTTCCTAATTCTGCTTTGACAAGCGTATGTCATTCGCACTCTTACATTCCAACCGAAGCTTATGTGTAGTAGTTCACGTCCATCATCATCAAGTCATTTGGCGTTGATACGCTCGGGACACAGTATCTACAGATTCCGGGAGGTGCGGTTCAGTTCCTCTCCCTCTTAGCTGGCGGCTTCATCTGTACGCATTGGTAAGTTCAAAGCTGCACTAAACCACCCTCTCAACTAGTCCCCTTTTTCTAACCCCCCTTCTCCCTCCCTAGGCCAAACTCCCGCTGCCTAACAATGATTGTCGCAAACACAATCTGCATCATCGGCGCGGCGCTCCTCGTCTCCCTTCCTTCCAGCAACAAATGGGGCCGCCTAGTCGGTCTCTGGCTCTGCTACTTCCAGGGTCTTGGCTTCAGCATGAGCCTCACAATCGTGAGCTCTAACGTCGCAGGCTTCACCAAGAAGCAGTGCACGGGTGCGGCGCTATTCACGGGGTATTGCGTGGGCAATATCATCGGGCCGCAGACGTTCAAGAGCAGTGAGAAGCCGGGGTATCGGAGCGCCTACATTGCGTGAGTGTGAATCCTGAATGATGTATAGGAATACGAATACTGACGAAACTGATGTAGAATGCTGATTGGATATTGCGTCAAGCTACTTGCCGTGTTGGTGTTGTATGCCTACATGTGGAGCGTTAATAAGAAGCGTGATCGTGAATCGGCTAGTGGCATCCACCTTACGGATGAAGAGGCGAAGGCCGCAGTGGAAGCGGGAATGCACGATGTCACGGAGATTGACAACAAAGGATTTAGGTACATACTGTGATGAGCTCTTTGGTGTCATCCAACCTATAGCGAAGCATGCCGATCATTCAAAGCAAATTGAAATGTTAGCGGAGCCATCACTGATTCACGTGCAATAAGAAGGATCATGCAAGAGGTGTATGTAATACTGTTGTATTCAGCATGCTCAGCAATGAAGCCGGCAACACGCTCAGCTTAATCCGATATCCAATTCCATGATAAGCCACCCCAAGCCAAAACCAGCCTCCAGCGCGCCATAGACCAACCTACCTATAGCGGCTCGCCACTACCAGTCCAAATAAACTAACAATGGGTATTGTAGCATGGCCAACAACTCAGCCAAATGCTAATAATAAGTAGAAAGTATTAAGCTAGCCTTAGGGAATTGAATCCAAGCCAGGTTGGTATCTTTGCGCTTGAGCGCCCGCACTTCTTAACGCCAATTTGGAACCCGATGAAAAAGAAGATATTGTAGAAGATATAGCAGATGATGCCAATGAGAGAAGGAAGCGAATACATGTCCCGTGAGTAGAGAAAACCTCAGATACACACGTCTGAACATAGGTCAATAGTGACTTTTGTAGGACAAAAGAGACAAGGAGATGCCAACGTTAGGCGAGGATAGAAAAACAAGCAAGCAGGTAAAACAACAGCACGAAGCCAAAGCAGATCATCGGCCATAGCACGTGATCAAGTCATGGTCATTGTTGCCAGGACATATAAGCATTTAGAAGCCGCGGAAAGGATCGTTTGATTCGGCCATGAAGTCTTCGTAGAGCCCTCCAGTTCGGTGGTTATCATTTGTGCTGCTGCTCCACTGGCTGTTACCACGTCGCCTGCCCATGCGCGAGGCGGCAAAACCTTGTTTATGTGTAGGCTCGCGAGCAAGAGAATCGTCGATGAAGGCTTCCATGCGGACCGTGCCCATAGTGTCAAAGAAGTGTTGACGCGTTGATGTGCTGGCCTCCGATGTGCGAGAGCTGGTTATGGCACTGTGTGGGTTGTACACTGAGGATGGCACAGAAGGAGGCTGCATGCTGTACATGTCGGAAGAGCCGCTCGAATATATTGAGGGTACTTGCTGATGCGAGAAGCTTCGGTATGGAACACTCGGTGGAGGAGCACCCGGACCTGTCGAACTCCTCTTTCTACCGTGGACTGGACCGCGGGGAATGGTAGGTGGGGAAGCAGACTCAGGCAAAGGCCTTTCAGGCCGACCCGTGTACAGTTCAGGCATGGGTTCGGGAGCAGGGGGTTGGTACCGTTGCATGACTGGATTGGCTTTGCCTTTGGCGAGGCGGACCGAATCGCGGACGTGAGAGCGGCGGAGTGTCGCTCCCTTGGGAACATGTGCTGATACTTCTTCCTCTGGGGGAGGCGCAGGCGGCACAGGACCTAGGTCAGGGATAGGCGAGCTCGAATGGGCAAGGAAAGAGAGTGCCGTCAACCATAAGTAGTGGCGTTCCCTGGATGAAGTCGTGAATTTCAGAGCGCGAGCAGGCGTCAAGATCAAGATGGATCGATTGAACAATGCTTGGCTTCCGGCGCCTCTGGGTATAGGCGTGTTATCAGCAACATCAAGAACGGATTGGATCGTAACTAAGTACGTTAGCAGGCTCTAATTGATGTTTTGCACAGAACTTACGTTTACGACCACTCTTACCCATGAGAGCAGAGCCGTTGGTCGGCTGCTTGCTACTCCAGAGGACTGAACGCTCATATGGGGAAATCCAGACCCAGCGCTTGTGTCGCACACCATTGCTTGTAAGAACCGCCTCTTCACCAGCTCGAGCAATGTCTGCAGGTGATTCTTGTCCGCCAAAAGTCTTCCTCTTGCGCACATATTTCCACATCCACTCACCGACCATAGTAGCCGCAATAGCATCGACAACGCTAGTCTGGTAACCCAGGCTGCCGATAGAACCGCTGCCAGTATTGGTAGTGTTGGTTGACAATTGATGACGGTGTCCAAACCTCTGTCCCATGATCATATCACTTGGTAGAGGGGGAAGTGCAGGGCTCGCGGGCATGACGGGAGTGGCAGGAAGGGGCGGTGATCGGCTACGGGAGCGACCAGATTTTTGGATGACTGCAGCCGATCGGACTTTTCGCAAGCTATCCTTCCGCTGGTGCTGCCGGGTGCCATATGGCCGCCGCCCAGCAAAGCCGCCACTGTTGCGTGGGGTCGGGCTCTGGGAACCCTCGCTCTTGCTCATGGGAGGCTTGCGAGAGCTTGAGCGTGTCGGAACAGGGAATGGAGGCTTTCCAGTGTAGTTGCTGGACCCTAGACTTCCAATACTTGGACTTCGAGAGCGCATATGCGCAGCAGTCCCGTTCTGAATCATCGCGGATCTTCGAATGCTGGGTTGTCGAGAGAGGGAGTTGCGCAGTGCCTTCCCGACCTTCGCCGGCTTTTCGAGGGAATTGCGAGACGACATCATCCTGCTAGATGTGGTAGAGTCTTCTGAAGGTCGAGAGGGGGAAACCTCTTTCTCCTCCGGAACAGGTGTCGGAGGATTGTTGAACACTCGTCCATTCTTCAAGTTGCGCGAGGAGAGCATAGGGGTAGAGAACTGCGGAGCTCGTTCTTCATCCTCGCTCAGCTCGGCATCATGGTCTTCCTCGTCGGACGATGGCCCGTCAAAACCTGCAAACAAGCTGCTGGTTCTGAAAGGTCTGCTGATGCTGCTCTCCTTATCCCGAGCTAACGGGCCATTGTCATTGTTACCCGGATACCAATCTTCAACTTTCTTATTGTCAGTTACTTTTTCAAGCAGTGCCATAAGATCTTGACGAGCTGATGGTGTAGCGATTGACTTTTCCGGAGCGCTAGAGACTGGTTGATGTGAGTCCTTGCGCGTGACGTTGGGTGCCGCACGATCCTGCTTAGGTTCTGGTGTGCCAGGCTTGGAACGGATGGCAGATGGTAGTAGATGCGGGGGGAGCTTAACAGGTCGCTGGTCGATCCTGATAGGCTCTGTCTGCATGCCAGTGGAGCACATGTTGGAGACCATGTCACCAGATGTCTGTGTTGCAATACTCTTCGTCCCTGGTGGTAAAATTGGTTCTTTAGGCGAAGGAGGTGCCGATGTAGGGGCATGAATTGCAATCGAAGGAATGGTAAGCGGTACAGGAGGGGGAGCACGTTTAGGCACAGGTGGCGACACTTCTTGCTCCTCTGGCTCCTCTAGCACCTCCGGCTCCTCTACTGTCTCAGTCTGGGTGGATACGGAGGCGACTTCAGGTTTAAAGGTAGGCGAGGGAGGGATCTGAGCAATGGGCGATTCAATCTTCGGAGTTGCGGGAGGGCTCAAAGGTTGCTCGACGGTCTGCGAAGACGTGGAAGTCATCAAGCGGGGTACTGGAGCGGGTTGAACCTGCTGAGTTGGCGGACTCGAAGGCGCAGACACCCGCTTGCGCCTTTGGTTCGCTTCAACCTCTGCTCCTGTCGGTGTTGCCTCCGAATTCTTGATGGTTGTGAATGATTCAGCGGTGTTGGGCCGTACAGGGGACGGAGGAGGTGATGGTTGGATTCCAGTGTCGACATACTGCGGTTTCGTTTCGATGGGTTGCGGATTTGGAGGCGGGAAAACTAATGTGATATCCTGAGATCGTGTCAAACCATATCTCGGTGTCTCGGTTTCCGATACCGCGGGCAGGCTATCCCTGTTTGCCTGTTGACTTTCGATGCTGAGGCCAAGGATACGTTTCGCCTTTTCGTCTTGACACATTGACTGCCGCGATTCAAGCGCTCTTCTCGCCCTCATCTCATTTTCCGGGAAGTCATCCGAGTCGAGCTCCAATTCGCCCAAGTCCTCGTCTTCTTCATCGAAGACCAACTCGTCCGCCAAGCTGACACCGTTGGTGCGACCATGGCTTTCAGAGCCGGTGCCGCTCATAAGCGACATGCGATAGTTGCGTCCGATACTACGATAGCTACTGTTGCTGAGATTGCGAGAATGGCGAGCGATTCGGGTAGAGGGTCGGCGTTGAGGTGATGATCGTACGCTGCCAGCGTCACTCTCAGGTCCCACTCCGCTGTCGCGTGGTACTTCCTCGCCATCGCTTTCGAAATCTTGTTCCTCTCGTGCTGCCTCTTGCATCGCAATTTCATCTAAAAGTAGCTTCAACCGACTCTCGGAGATGTGTACACGTCTTTCAAGTATGCGCTTTTCGCTTGTCCAATTCTCCTTTTCCCGGGCCCACATATCGTGGACACGCGTGGAATCATCTTCTTGGCTACGAAGCTTCTTTTGCGATACCTCTAGCTTTTCCTTGAGATCGGCGTTTGCCTCCTTAGCTTTATCCCGTTCGCCTGCAATTTCTTCAAGTGCGGACAATGTTCCATTTTCAAGTTGTTGGAGTTGGCGTTTCACCGCTCTGCTTTCCTTGGTACTGGTGGCAAGCTGATCGGTGAGCGAATCGTTCTCACTCCGTACGGTATGAAGGTTCACTTCCAAGTCCTCAATGAAACTGTGTTTAGAGTCCAACTCGCGGCGTAAAGACAGAATTTCAGAGACGAGGGATGCATGAAGAGTAGGCGTGAATCGTCTGGGGTCGAGGATCGAAATATTCTCGTCATTCGTATCGTCCTTCACATTCTCTTGGGGATCCGGTGGCAGTGGTGCTGATGCCGGCGAGCTAGCGATTTCGCCCACCGGTGTTCCATAGCGGGAGGTTCTTCGAGACAGAGAATGATACGGCGTGTCGGCAGGAGAGGGCAGTGGCTGGTTGGTTATGTAGGCTTCATTGTCGGAGAAGTAGTCGGTCGCCATGGTGTATAATTGTCTTTAGTATTGCTCCAATTGTACCGTGAAGGAGAACAATTGGGGCCGTCTTCCAGAACCACAGCGAAGTGGTGCGGGCGATATGCAAAGTTTATGACATGCCTACAAGCGCCGTCTGGGAGCTTCGCCTAGGAGTAAAACCGAGCAGGACCGCAACGAACTTCTATTGCCGTGAAGCGCTTATATAGTCTCGTCGAGGTACTAAACGTACCCCTACCCGGGTATTTCAAAAATTGTCCGACGACTGCTGCTTCAGACAAGACTCGAAGTGGATGGAGATCTCGCGGCGCAAACGGGCTGGTTTCAATCGCAATCAATGTCGGAATCGTGTGGATGCTTTTCGGGATATCGTGTTCAATCTGAGTCGTGAAGGAGTACAATGCTGAGGTACTCTGGAGGTTGGTCGTGTCAGCACTACGTAATCTCAAGAACACAATACATGAATAGCAGGTAATGAAGGCTTTGACCTATTCCTCGGACAATTGTGCTCTACTTACATCTTACACCAATGATGAAATTGTGCAGGAAATGGGTGCCCGAATGGATTGCCGTGTATGTTGATGCAACTGAAACTTTTCTGACGCTCGAAAGATGCAAAGAAGGCGCAAGAAAAGAGAAGATCAATTGGCAATGAGAATGCAAGAAGACAAAGGCAAAGAGAGTATGTGAGAATGCAAGCACGTCCTGGAGAAGGAGCTTCCTGGCGCGTTCTCAATAGCGTGTAGCGTAGGGAGGGGAGAAAAGAGAACCGTCAGACGGGGGCAGGTGGGCATGAATGGGATGATCCGCGGATAGCGGGTTCATGCACACAGCTTCCTGGAACCTAGCATAACGCTGCCGGGCTCTGTTCTGGGGAGGGGAGACGGGAACAGGCAAGGGCCGAGACAGCAGAACGAATGACATGGAAAGTCACCCATATCAAATTTGTTTGGCACCCACATGCACATGCTTTATGCACGCCGCCGGCTAGCGAGCACACTGCATGTGCACTCGTTGCTCCCTGCATGCTGCTGGTCCCAGCGTGGCGGAAGCTCGTTATTGGCAAAACCGCTCCACCTCGGCCGCGTGATTGGCCGGTGCGCGCCTCCAACGGATGCGTCCCGCGAGGTTAGCGAAGACGGCTGCCGAGCCAAAAGAAATGACACGGTTGGAATTGTCCGAGCGGCGGCCAGGATGCGTGGGAGAGTCCTTCGGAGCAGCACGGAGGACGCGGGCACGGGGGGTCGCAGTGCTCGCCAGTGCCTTCGTGAGGTGTGATGCTGTGTGATGAGGCACGGTCGAGGACATGGCCGCATCTCTGTACAACAGCTGGCCCTTGCAACCGTCACTTTGGTCTTGATAGGCCGCCAACGTCTGGATATCTCATCCATCACACCAATTGGCGAGACGGGCCCGTTGACAGCCCAACGCTGCTTGCAAACTTCTGCCCTATCAGTAGTCCCAACGCTACGCTGCGCCGCCCTTTCGAAAGGAGCCCACGGTTTCAGCCTCTCATCCGGGGGTGATGTCTCCGTGTGATTTGCCCTATTGAAGCCCGACGAACAGGAGACGTGATCCCTTCGCGATGATGGGGCTTGCCATCTCGTACGGCCGCGCCGCCAGTCGTCCCGGGCGTGACGTTTATTCTTAGCGCAAGACTCGAATGTGCGCTTTCCACAGTGCCAATTGTCAGCATCGGACTCGAAACAGAAACACGCGTCGCAAGGCTGCTCGTTGAAATTTACGAACGCCGCCCACGCGGAAAGGAGAGAGGTGTATCAACGCGCGAGGACCCCTAGCCTTTCGCTTCTATGCTATAGCGCCACTCGGGTGCATCGGGTATAGCTCGTCTCCAACTGTTCCTTTTTCGTTTGATTGCCCTTGAAGAGAGCCCGCGTTTTCCCTCCACGAGAGATGCCGAACGCGGTATCCCAGCATTCGGGCTGGAGATCGACAGCTGATAGCCCCGACGTGGGAATTCCTCAAGACTCGCGGTTGCGCTTCACCTCGCTCTTTGCGCGTTGCGGCATAGCCTTGATGGCGAGGAGGCTGCCAGCGAAAGTTAGATCCTTTAGTCGCTGAGGCCAAGCAGTGAGGACTTCATGGTGAAATACGGAGTACGGAGTAGCAACGAGGTGAGCCTGAATGGGAGGTGGCGGCCGGGGGAGCGTGGAGTGGAGAGTCAAGTACCTAGCTTCCGATGGCAAGATGAGGGCAGATGGATCGCGCCTACTACAAACGCGAATCGCGACGTCAAGTTGCGGCTCAGAAGAGTAAGACGGTCTATTGATTTCAATGTCATGCTTCCGAGTTTGCTTTTCCTTGGATCCGCGCATTGCCGTCTGGGGCAAAAGGAAAAGGAGAAGCCTGGAGCTGGTACTTCTCATGTCCCCAGATTCACAGCACTCGACCCCTGCATCACCAGTTGCAAGCTGACGAGGCTGCATGCCCCCTCCAAAGGTCCAGAATGTGCCCGCAGGCATTCTCGTCGGGATGCTCTCTGCTCGCCGCGTCCTGTCCTTGTCGCGACGTCCCCTCCAAATTAAACATCGCAGCCAGCTCCCCAGCCCGGTGTTTTCCCCGGAGGCATGCGTAGTCTCGCGTACGCGTGTTGTATCAGGTGTCCGATTGCGGATAGAGTTATCAACTTGACCGTTGCGGAGAATACCTGGCAGCTGGCATTGACCCTGTTTACTGCGCGTAAAGTAGTCGAGTAGGCAGCAAGGATCGCGCCCTATGTAGGGGTCATCATTTTGCTTTTTCGGACGCAGCCCAGCACCCCTCTGGTTCCTGACTCAGGGCCATCCTCGATGAAGGTCATTATCGGTAGCGATATTCGCATGGTTCTCCTAGTAAATCCTCCACCTGGGCCACAATGTTCCCGCAAATGGTTTATAGGTGTAATGCATGTCGCATCACGTGCCTTTATCGATAAGCGAATTTGGAGAAAATTGTCCCGCAATGATGAGCAAAGTGGGATGTCCACTTCACGACAGCGCGTCTTATTGATCACTCCTAATTTATCGAAGGAGATTCACGGGTACAGTGGCTTTACGAGGTGGAAATTGACTTTCAAAAAAGAAATTTGCAAACACATAAATTATGAGCGATATCAAACAAGGTGGCTTGCAGCAGCCCACGGCAGCTATGCCGCCTGCAATGGCGGAGATCAAGTCACAGAGTACCGAGGAAGTTTTGAAAGAAATGAACCGCATGCCACTTTTCATGACTACTCTAGATGAGACTGATGGTGAAGGCGGCGATAACATTGGCCTCGAGGCTCTCAAAGCTCTCGCATATGAGGGTACCAAGGCAGAAATCGCAGAGAATTTCCGTCAACAGGGAAATGAATGTGCACGAGCGAAGCAATGGACAGATGCCAAAGAGTTTTACGACAAGGCCATAGCAGCACTAAAAGCGCCTCCGAAAACGCCAGATCCAGAAGAAGGACCGCAAGTCATTGAACTTGAAGTTGACGAGGAAGAGGAAGCGAAGAAAGAGAAGATAATCGAAGAAGCCTGCTATATCAACCGAGCATTATGCAATCTAGAGAAGAAGAACTACCGCTCGTGTATCCAAGACTGTGCAGCAACGCTCCGCCTCAATTCCGCGAACGTGAAAGCCTTCTATCGCTCCGGTCTCGCCTGCCTCGCTCTGGACAAGATTGCCGAAGCATCAGATGCCTGTACGCGTGGCCTCGCTTTAGATTCTACAAATGCTTCCCTCAAGACCCTTCAAACCAAGATTTCGAGCCGCAAAGCGTACATAGATTCCGTACAAAAGGCTCGCCGAGAACGGGAAGAGAGAGCAGCATCCGAGCGAGCCACCTTGAGCCTCGCATTAAAGAGCCGGGGCATCAAGACGAGAAAAACTGAACAAGCGCCCGACCTAGAAGATGCTGCGGTCAAACTGGAGAACTCCCTCGATCCTAGCTCGACATTATCGCTCCCAGTCCTACTTCTCTATCCCATTCACTCGGAGACTGATTTCATCAAAACCTGGGCCGAGACGGACTCTCTCTTGCAACAGCTACAGGAAAACCTATTGCCTTTGCCATGGGACGAGAAACAAGAGTACCGAGCGGATGATGTAGAAGCCTACATGGAGACAACGTCAGGTGGTCTAATCAAAGTTGGGAAGAAGATCAGTCTAGGAAAGGTGCTAGGCAGCGGCAAGTGTGAGGTTGTTGACGGACTGGCAAAGATCAATATCGTTCCCAAAGATAAGGCAGCAGGCTGGATCGAAGAGTTCAAGAAGAGGAAGACAAACTGAAGTACAAGTATAATACGACTCACGATGCGCTGTGGTTGTTGCTATCGATGCCAGCTTGCTCAGCTCGCTACCTCTTACGCAACACGAATTCCCAACGTCGCGTTGGACCAACCAGGCAACCCCCTCACCCGCAAATCCCACACCTCTTGCCCGAAGAATCAGTCCCACCGTTCCCTATCACACTCTGCCCACCTCAACCTCGTATCCTCCCGACCTCGCCGAGACATCGGGTTCCACGCCCACCACTGAGCTGCGACAGGATCAACCTCACCACCACATTGGCTATAGGATCTACGTCAAAGCAACTTTGCATGCAGCTACTACCATGCTCCCGCCCTCGCCTACGCACAAGGCCAACTGCTGCAGCAAGAAAAAGTGGCCTTCCGCTGCACTCGGTCGCAACCTTTTCACGCACCTATATTTGCCTAAATAAGACGGACCTACCTAACTCAGGTCTCGGATCCGAGTCCCTGGTTAGGGGGAACCCCTCATGAATTGCGCGGCGCTTAAACGACAGGACCGCTCAACGGCCCGCCGTCGTCACAATTGTCGAAGAAAGCATTCTTTTCCTATACACGTCGCAAATAGATTGCAGCATGTGCGTTCGGCGGGGAAGCGCGGAACGGACAGGGTGCATGTGGGTGTGGAGAGCTGCGTTTGGGCTTCTTTGGGCCATGTTCTCTCGACGACGTGGCTGCGACGCTAATGCAAGGTACAAGTACGACATTTAACCGTACCGTACGTTGATAGCGAATATTCCTGCCATTGAACGTATGCCACGCGGTGAGCTGTCAAAGGCTCGTCATGTTGTGCAGATGCAGCTTGGATGCATTGTCATGCATTTCAGAGCTTGTATTGATCACAATTAGGGTATAGCACTCGCATTCAACAAAAAAAGGAATTACATTATTTTTCCCCGCAATACTGCATTCACCTATTCTATTTGTGGGAACTAGACAGCTACAATAAACACTGACACAAACGCATAAGCAGTCGACTGGCAATCGTTACCCGAAGAGAGACGACACCATCCTGCTCCGCATATCCCCAGAACTCCGAAGCATATGAAATTAGGGCATGTGAATTATGATTCGAGTGAGAAGGGACTCAGCATCTATCTTTCTAAATTGGAACCAAGTTAGCATGTTTCATAGAAAGCTGTGACTTCTAGACACGTACCTAGTACAGATCTGCCGGGTATAAGGCCCGGACTGATGTTGTAGATGCTAGATAACACTGTTGATGTAACAAGGGGATACACAAAGACTTTTGCCACAGGTAAATGATGCCGACTTAATACAGATAATTTCCAGGCGCACATTATGTCCAGTTTCAATGACAAAAGCCCTCACGCAGCCGGTTCCGTGGTTAGAACAATATCCTACTTTTCGACGTACAGCTTCTTCTTTCTGGTCATTGCTTCCTGGATATCGCACCACATGCCATGGCTGATCTTCTGGTGCAGGCAAGATAGCCAGTGTGCCGCATAGACCCTGTCGGTCACCTCATCTGCCTTGATTTGCAGAAGGTAGCTCAGGAATTTGGCATCAGATCGGTAGATGGTGCGGCGACCGTTGAAGCCCAGGCCGAGCTTGCGCAGTTTAGCGCCTCGTAGAATCCGGAGACAGTCCATGAGATGCTCGTCGTTAATATAGCGACGCTCCTCGTGACTAAGGTAGGGCGTTGCAGACGGGCTAGCGTCCTCTAGATAGAGTCTGACATCTCGCAGATAGGCAAGGTTCTCGGGACCGATCATCTTTAGGAAGCGACGTACGTCGGTGTAGCCAATCTCCTTGGGCATCTTCTCCCAGAAGGGGCCTCGAGTGTGTCTGTCCCGGCTGAATACGAATTGGTTCTCGCTGTATAAAATGCTGCAGCCCTCGCTGTATACAAGCCTGCAGGTACTAAGAAATTGACCGGACCTGCATAGATCATCATCGCTATGGTGTATGAGAGGGAATTTCAAAGGTGACCGGGACACAAAGAGGTTGCGGTAAATCTTGTTTCGAACTTCGGCTGGAAGGTCCGAGAAGCCCGTCTTGTGAACTTGACCTGCGATCTCTCCTGTATCCGACTTGGGCGTAACTAGACCCTCGACTTGTGGTAACCGCATATCTTGTTCCTTGTTGCTTACGAGGAGACTGCGGTCTAGTTTGACAACTAGAGGGCCGTGGTACCCGAGCGGGACGTTGACCTGGAACGCAATCGGAGTTTCTTCAGGAACCCTGCGGTGTAGCACACTGCTTTCACTCTCTGAAAATTCATCCAGCTCCTCGTCGCGAATGATTGGATCCAGCGGCGGAGGAGTAGGCGAAGGGGTCCGCTTTCGCTTCCGCTGGGGTTTAACAAAATGTCCGTCCTCATCTTCGGATGGCACCTCGATTGGCTCGTCGTCCTCTTCAATGACCTTCGAATCGACGAAGCCTGCCACGGCCTTGACTTTCCCGGCGCTGCGGCGGATTGGGCGGCCCGTCTTCTTGTGATACTGCGTTAACTGTGAGGGGCTTCCGAGCTCGTGACTATCGTATCGCGCTGGCAGTGTTGACAAGGCCATATTTGGAGTTGATATTGTCTGTTGCAGCAAGGTCGGCTTCTAAAGTTGAGGTGCGTTAGTTACGTGTGGGTGGCAACAAACAATAGGTTCTCGAAACTAGCGGGGTCTGTATAGCCTGCAGTGTGAGGGAAAGCACGGGTAGGCTTTGGGAAGGCACGCGTGCGCGTCTCCTAGGTTAGTGGGTCGCGTTGTTGGGCAAGCAACAGCGATTAGAAATCTTAGCTCACTATTCAGGGAAGCAACGAGGGAGACAGAACGGTGAAGGTGAAGGTGAAGGTTGTGAAAGTTTATTATGTGACCCGACTACCTGAGCTAGCTGTGACTGAGCCGGGAGTGAGACAAGGTATCTAGAGACGACAGAACCTAGTCTAGTAGACGAGCATAGTGTCTACGATATCTCGACTGATGTTATTGTCTGTACCGTGTTATTGCCCAATACTCCAAGACAGCAGGAAGAGTCGGTCGGCTCGCGGACACACAACTAATGCCAATCATAAGGTTTCATGTCTCCTATGGGTGGTGGGGTGCCCAGAGCATGTCAGCAGCACCCGCATCGACTAGCAAGCGCCAGCCAAGCGAGCATACGGCTGTCTGAGAGGCGTTGAATCATCTTGGTTTTAGTTGTGTTGAAGACAAAAGGTGAGAAGTCCGCGACGATACAAAAAAGCGGTGCGGAAAAAACTCGGCCCGCAGGGAAATGTTTCAATTTCAAGCAAGCCAGTCCCGTGCCCCGCGTCAGCCCAGCCACGCGCCACACCAATCGCTCGGCATAATGCTACCGCTTGAGAACGAACCACCCATCGTTC
The DNA here is from genome assembly GCA_030378425.1 of Periconia sp. TS-2. Taxonomy (NCBI): domain Eukaryota; kingdom Fungi; phylum Ascomycota; class Dothideomycetes; order Pleosporales; family Periconiaceae; genus Periconia; species Periconia sp. TS-2. Next base: position 961,242 of record JASNQO010000014.1, on the reverse strand, counting down.
GGCCAACCCCGGGCTTATAGGAAGACGTACAGTTCCTGCAAGACCGCTGCTCCTCCACACCACACATGGCGACTTTCAAGGCTGCCTGCCGTGCGCCCCTGAGGCAGCTATGCCGCTCCTCTTTTCCAGTTGCTTCGAATCACCCGAGACTGCTACCGCTATGGCGGGGCTACGCTTCATCGGCGGAGAGTCAGCACAAGGTATCTTTTGGTGCAATTGCATGGCATTGAGAGATTGAAACTAACTCATGAGCAGCTGCTTTCTGCTGGCCTTGAAGACATCGACCCGACGGTACACCAGATCATTGAGAAGGTAAGGCAATCGACCCACATGCCTCCAAGCTGCTCGAAGCTTACAATTGTTTCATTATAGGAGAAAAACCGACAGAAACACTTCATAAATCTCATCCCATCCGAGAACTTCACTTCGCAAGCTGTCCTCGATGCGCTCGGCAGTGTAATGCAGAGTACGCACGTAGCTTACCCAACTATTGCCGACTAAATCTCACATGGCCTTTTAGACAAATACTCGGAGGGTTATCCTGGCGCACGATACTATGGAGGTAATGAATTCATCGACGATGCAGAGAGGCTATGTCAACAGCGAGCGCTCAAGGCATTTGGCCTTAATGACGCTGAGTGGGGAGTAAACGTGCAGCGTGAGTAAATTCTCTCCACGGTCGCAATTGCATTGCTAACAGTCTACATAAGCGCTCTCTGGCTCCCCTGCGAATCTATATGCCTATTCCGCTGTCTTGAATGTCCACGACCGAATCCTGAGTCTTGACCTGCCTCACGGCGGTCACTTATCGCACGGCTACCAAACACCTACAAAAAAGATTTCTGCCGTTTCCAAGTACTTTGAGACCTTGCCTTATCGGCTGGACGAGAAAACTGGGCTCATTGATTATGCAAAAATGGAGGAGCTGGCGAATCTCTATCGTCCAAAAATCATTGTTGCGGGAACATCCGCGTATAGCCGGCTCATCGAGTATGAGCGTATGCGGAAGATCGCTGATAGCGTAGGCGCATATCTCCTCTCAGACATGGCCCACATTTCCGGACTAGTTGCCGCTGGCGTTATACCGTCGCCGTTCCCCTACTCCGATATCGTCACTACTACCACCCACAAGTCGCTCCGCGGTCCGCGAGGGGCCATGATCTTTTACCGCAAAGGTGTTAGACGAGTTGACAAGAAGGGAAAGGAAGAATTGTATGATCTAGAAGGTCCCATCAACGCTTCAGTCTTCCCGGGTCATCAAGGCGGTCCGCATAATCACACTATCACAGCCCTAGCAGTTGCTCTGCAGCAGGCGCAAAGCAAGGAGTTCCAGAGCTATCAGCAGACAGTGCTCGAGAATGCAAAGGCCCTTGCTGAGCGACTAGGAAACCCCAAAGAAAAGGGTGGATTGGGCTATAACGTTGTCAGCGGCGGCACGGATAACCATCTTGTTCTTGTAGACTTGAAGGATAAGGGCATTGATGGCGCTCGTGTTGAGCGCGTTCTCGAGCTCGTTGGCGTCGCTAGCAACAAGAACACGGTACCAGGTGACAAATCTGCCATGAAGCCTGGGGGTTTGCGAATGGGTAGCCCTGCCATGACCACCCGAGGCTTCACACCAGACGACTTCCGGCGGGTCGCCGATGTTGTCCATCGCGCCGTTGGTATCACGCAGAAGCTGGATAAGGATGCAAAGACCAAGGCTGAGCAGACGGGCAGGAAGAATCCCGGCAGCGTTGCGGCATTCAAAGAGTATGTGGGTGAGGGCGAAGATATTACCGACATTGTTTCATTGAGGAGAGAGGTGGAGGATTGGGTTGGCACGTTCAGTCTGCCTTGGGTGAAGAGCTCGTAGAGCGGCGCATCGTCCATTTCAACATACCTTGGACGAAAGGGTTATATTTCCCTTCTTCGGCAATGTGGGGAGACCTCGGACGCCTTATCATGTTCGTGGGTATATGTCATTGCAACATACAACATTGTCATAGCTTGGCGTCAGCGTTGGTGAGGTATTTTAGTTTGTACATATTCTCTCTTCACCTCCACGTGAAGCTGTCGAAAACAATAGTGAGCATATCCGTTTGCTTTCACATTCACCGCCGTGTGTCTTAGCGCGGATTTCGTCTCAATATGCCTTCGCCAATGCAAATCTTTGCTATTGTTGGATCGATATATGAGGGACCCGACGCCTTCCTTCGTTTTGCAGATCTCCCATCTACGCATTCGCTTCTTGTATCGTCCACACAATTCTAGAGAGAAGTGGATAGGACGCACGATACAGGCAAAACTGAAGAAGTGTGGACAGTAGTGCGCCGCGCACCTTCCACAAACGAGGAGATCCTTCCAACAACCAACACTGTCAGCTCCACAGCCTCGAAGAAGAACCATTCGCCGTGATCTATTCGCCATGACTCGAATCAGGCTGACAAACACGATTCTTTTCGTTACCTTCCTCATCATCGTACACGTCGCAACTACCTCCGCCCACCCAACATCATACTTCACTCTCAGCACGAATCCCAACTCGGACAACACGACAGCAACGTCCACCACGCAATCCGCTACTCCCACCACAACTCCCAACTCCTCTCCCAAGAAATCCTCATGGCCCTGGTGGATCACGCCCGCAGGTTGGGGCCTCGTCGTCTACGACTGCGTCGCTTTCATGGTACTCTGCTGGCTGTGGATCAACGGCTATCTGAAAGGGATCTGGGAGAGCGAGGATCGGCGCAGGTGGAGAATGCAGAGGGCTGCGGCGAGGTGGTGGGCGGAGAGGGAGGAGGCGGGGGATCTTGGCGATGTGGAGATTAGGGTGGATGAGAGGACGAGGAGAATTTTGATCAGGCACGGGGAGGTGGAAGGTGAGATGAGGAGAATGGGGATGGCGTGATGGAGAATTGAATGGGCTTTTGGGATTTAAGGCGTCTATTGGACGCTGGGAAGGGAGGCTTCTTTTGGGTTGGCGTTGGGTATGAGCGGGCGCTGAGTGTGACTGGAACTTGGCTCGAGGGAATGGTATACGAGATTAAGTGTTTACGAATTCATGTTGTGAGAAGACGGATTAAGGTCATGATACGGGGAATGAAACGAACAATTTTCTCATTGTCCTCGAGTCTACAGTGCGACTACAAAGCCCACCTATCATGTTGAAACAAATGACTGTAGAAAGCATCTCGAAACAAAAAATAAGTGCGATACAAAGATTGCTGGACATCTTCCTTGGTCTGCCCGCTACATTACAATGAGAGATTTGCTTGTCATGGCCTATTTCGTGATACCACACCTGGCTATGCACTCGGCACTGCCCAATACCGAACCCGTACCAACCGCTGGGATACCGTTTCCTAGAGACTCGATGCTGATATTCTTGTTACCGAAAGCAGCGTTTATCATGACCGGAGGTAAAGCCCAAAGAGCGTTGGCAATATTAAGTGTGCCTGTATCCTCGGAGTTGAGAGCACTGATCAGGAACGCATCTTCACAGCCTACAGGCATGTCAGCACACATACATACTAGTTACATACTGGAAACCAGCTATATTCACTCACCATTATTCTGCATTGAATGCAGACTTGCCTTCGGAAAAATCGTCATCTTCCCCGGCGTCAATGTCGTCGTCACGAGCCTCACCCCATTCTCATTATACATATACGTAGTTGTATTCCCCGTAATAGCAATGACAAGATTTGTCGCACGAGGATGAAAATGTGGGGCCAGCATAGCGCAAGGACCCAAGTTGAGCTGCGCGAGTGTCATGCCCATGTTGGTCATGGCAGGGAAGGTCGCTGCGTTGGCGTTCTTAACGCTTCCTGGGCGGAAGGCATCGCTGGGTTCAGCTGTATTGAAGTCGTAAACCCAATCTGCGTCGGTGCCGAGAAGGGCATGTGTGTCGAGGACGGTGGCGGCATTTTTGAGTTTGGCGTTCAGATCCGGGTTGACGGTCTTGTCAACCGCGTGAGTGAACGGCGTGAGGAAGAAGAAAGTCTGGATGAGGTCTTTCATCTTCATTGTGGCGATGGTTTTGGGGGTAGATCGAGCCTTTTAGCTTGTTCTATGAGATGAGGGGTAGTTGCGAAAAATATACGCCAGGTTCGTGACGAGCAGACAAGTCTCTCAAGGTAGCACGTGGAGATATCTGGTAGGAATCGTGTCCGACCTTGAAGTTATTTCGAAGAACAAGGTCGAGTCAGAATGTTTGCGATAACGACGATGAAGAGAACGAGTATAGCACATGAATCTACGCATCTCTCACGACCTGAAGCTTTTATACCAGCGCAGCGCAAGACAGGGCTGTCAATGAGCAGATTCATCCAAGTCTTGACCGCCTCTCCCTTCGTCGTATCATAAAAGCCACGGTTACTCTCAAGGAAGAGGGCGTTCTTGGACAGATGGCCTGATTAACCCTTGCGATCATCACTAATATCTGTTCAGCGTCCTGACTGCTCTTTATCTGATCCCTTCTGGAAAAGAGTATGAAGGATCTTTAGCGAAGCATAGAAGATGAAATCATACGTGTTTGACATTCCCGAAGACTGTTCCTTATCCACGAGGTATACCCGATCTCGCTGGTTAACAGGTACCTAGATACATCGGTACTTCTAAGGCAGAGGAAAACCAGGTCTACGGATAAGTGTTCGTGCTACACCGTAAGCGTATGATGAATGTCCGAGACTCGCGCTAGTTCGTAAGTCAAGGGATACGACCATAGGGTGAGACTAAGGACTCGAGCTGTCCTCGTGATGATGGTGTCTGCCTTCGTAGCCTGTGCAAATATTAGCAGGAAACAAAGTTTTCGGCGATGTAATTGTATTCACACCAGATCTGCGGTCCACCAATGAATAGCTCTACGTCCTCGAGTACGCGTCGCTGAGGAACGTAGCAAGCCAGAACAGTATCAATGAGCCCGACAACTATTGCCCAGCGAAAGTTGTCCTGGAAGATCATTAGCTAGAACCTGGCACACACGAATCTTGTGCGAGACTTTCAATACCACGCAACCTGTGATCGAATACCACTGACAGGTTTGCAGCACGCGTGTGGCTACAATTCTCGTTGGTGATTTGTTCAACAAACGCCACAGTTGCGCAGAAATGAGTCTAGCATGGCAGTCCACCAAAAAATACTCGCTGTTGCACAGCATTCGAGCCTTTGAAGACCGGCGCTCGCGTTCCTGGCCGTGGCGCACATGTGCAAGTGCGACCGCACCTACTAACTGTTCACCTACCATAGCCCCGGAGAACCGTAGCCTCGCTATTGTTGTTGAACCGTGCTATCTTGGAATGAGCTCTTTTGAGCAACCCACAGGAGATGGTCTAGGCTGGCGACTCGGCTTGCACCGCTGTATTGTTAGCATTGACTGGATCTTGTGACCAGTGTTGCAGAAGGACGATATTCTGTGATCTGTGACCTCAGATGATCAGCGAGGTAGATGGAAGCCTGACTCGACTGTGAAGTTGTTAGGCGACTACTATGATTATTCAGTTTGCACTCCGCCAAGAAAAGCCCTCTTTGCTCAGAAGTTGGTTCTGAGATCACCGCACGAGAGTTAATATATATGGACTTTGAAAGGTAGTGCATGTCAAAAGGCAGTATGTGTCGTGATGTCTCAAAGAGATGCCACCAACAGGCAGCATCGCCACCACATGTGTAGAGGAGACTTGCTCTGTGCGGTCAGTAGAAGAGGGAGATAGAGAGCTGCTCGGACTTCTGACTCTTGACGAATCGTGGCCTCATCGCGATTGTAACATGTAACTGGTCAATAGTCTACGTGATACAGAAAACATGCCGTTATCGTCAAAGGCTCTGCCGTGCGACTTCTGGTGCACTGTTATGTGCACCATCTTTTGGGACCATCTAGTAGAGAGGAACATGCAGAACCGTGCAGTGAAAAGGGAGGCAAATTTTTATGGACGCAGGGTACCGCAAGTAGCTCTAGGCATCTTTCATGGTAACTTCGGGGTTTTCCTGAGGCCGCATGAGGTAGCCCATAATGCCCCACAGTCCCCGCATAGCCTCTGTTCGGTCTGGGACATTGAATAGGTCGAACCATCGTGTTCTATGAAGTTGAGGGGAGCTCCAAAGAGGATCTGATGGAGCATTTTCCGGGAGTGTGCCATCTGTGAGATACTGTATGTAGGCAGGGTGTACGCGCAGCTTCAGTACGCTGATGTGGTGATTGAGCGATGATATCATGAAGACCTGCGTTTTTGTCAGTGTTGCGATCTCTCGTGATGAACATGAAAACACTCACGTCGTCCCATGCAACGTTGCGGTCTTTTCCTATAGCCTCGTACGTGACCTTAGGATCCCACAGCGGATTCCCTGGCTTGAGAGTGTTCCAAATTTCAACTGGCGTAGGTCTGCGTCGATCTTTCGATCCAAGTCGAGACCTCCCGGCTGGCTTCTCTTCTACTTTTGGGGTGTTCTCTTCCGAAGGAGTGTCGCTTGCACCAGTAGCCTCGCCGACCTCTCCACCAGAGCCGCCACCCCAACGATGCTTGGTTGTCCACCACTTGCCTTCACCCCCTCTCTTCTCTGTCTTTCCTTCCCTTGCTCTCTCTTGAGCAAGTAGAAGCATTCCACCTAGTTCTCGGATGATATCAAGCGCTGATTCTGCTTCTAGATTTCCAGAGGAACCAAAGTTATTATCAGGCCTACATTGAACCCCAAGTACTGGACCCTCCATCCATCCCTGTCGTGCCTTCATTCTATCCTGGGGACTTCGCCAAACGACGGAATTCATACGCACCGGAAAACGCAGGTTCTCTAGTATGAGCACTGGGGGCCGACGATGGGGAACGAGTGTAATTCCGAATGACCAGGCTACTGGCTCTACAAAGGCACGTACACAATCAAGTCGATATTGGTCAGGCATCTCCGCACCATTGCCTATGCGATAACCTTTGTATGATCCCTTGCTCAGATCGAGGGGTTTCGATGACTGGGGCTGCATGTTCGCAGCCCATGGAACCTTTGGAGGAGCCGTTCGTGCTGGAAGTGCTCTACTTGATGTCATGAAAGGAGCAGGTATAGGGCCACTGCTCGGCTCTATAGATTTCAATGGTAAATTGACAGCCTCGTTGCCGCTCGCTTCTGTTTTGACTTTTTTGCGGGGCTCCTGTTGTTGTGCAGCGTCGGAGAGGGGTTGTGAAATTGAGTCGCTCTCGGTCGCAGGCTCTGTAACAGCGGACTGCTGTTCGGTCTTGAACGACTCTTGCGCGGGCTTGGGATTCGCGTCATCAACGCTGCCCTCATTGGTATTTTCATTTTTTGGAGGCAGGTATTCATCGCGTGAATTATCCCAATAGTACGCTAGATTGTCGAGGGCTTCCCAGAACTTTCGAAAGTGGGCTAGCCGAAGTGGTACACGGTCTCCGTTTGCCTTGCGCGTTAGGTTCGAGAAGGCATCTTCGTTTTCGAAGAGAAGCTCTTTCGCACGAACATAAAACTCGTTCCGGTCTGGGGCCCTCCGCCCATTGGAAAGTAGTTTGACGGGCCGTTCTGAGGTGCTTGGTTCGGTCAGATCCGACGTCTCCAACCATGCCTGTGGAGGAAGATAGGACTGTGCATTGTTTGACAGCGATGAGAGAAGTGTTTCGAAGTCGCATTCGGCTTGAAACGATACGTTCAACAGTGCTAACGTCTCCAAGCTTACATCAGAGGGTTTCTTGAGACGGAGAAAGTGTGCTGGGATCCCGGAAGACTGTCCGCTATTCCAAGCAGGCGGTGGACTAGATAATGATGGTTTGGGGTGCTCTAGAGACGGAAAGGTCACGGGTATTGGCCGTGATGGTGGCGGTCGTTCTTTCTGGCAGTCATGTTGGCCTGCGAGAAGGCCACCTGCATCGGATGGCTATAGTCAGCGCTGATAACTCACGTGTCTGGCGCACATCAGACGAAACGGATGCTGCAGAGGCAACAAGGAGAAACCCGTACGAAACATGCGGACAAAACTCCAAACAATATGATCGATACCACAGAGACATGACACTCGAAAATCGAGGGCTATAGCCGGAGAATGACAGTTGGTTACGACGACTCTTGCGGAGGCTAACCGCGGTAGGGTGTGGCGTCGCGTTTGAGTAAACTGATTCCAAAAGACGCTCAAATCATTGCCAAGGTATTGTAAGAGGACACTGGAAAAGATACTCACCGCTAAAATTGAACATACTGGCGTATATGGGTGAGTCTAAAGGCGTCCATCAATAGGGGAGGTCGAGGAAATTGGCGGTCGGCGGATGTGTGAAGCTATCCGTCTAGGATACGTCGCCTATGCTCCACCTGCAAGCACCCGCAGCCGCTTGGCCTAAGTCGCAGCAGCTCCATAGACAACCACATTTCTTCGGGCCTACACACCCGCTTCTTATCTGCGGCAGAATAGCCTAGGCAATAAAAATTGAACTTTCCAATTGTCCATGTTGGCACGCTGGGGAGGGGAGTGCGCCGATGAAGGCGCCGCGCGTTCCGCGGAGGACTTGGTTGACGATTTGAAGGTGTTCCGTGTTAGAAATTTCTTTGGCCGAGCAAGGGCCGCATTTGAGTTGTCTTTAGAGTTTCCGCACTGGAATCTGTAATGGAACCATCGGGATCACTTCAAAAAGCCATCCGTCTGGACAAAGTGAACGTCACGTGCACCACATCCTGCCACCCCTCACTGCACGCCCCTCAACACCATCACGATTCACGCGTGCGCGAGCCTCGCGATATGAATTCGCGTCACCAACCAGCATATCCCAATTAACATCATTTTTCTGGGCTGAGACGACCATGCCGCCTTTTTTCAGAGAGTGCGATGCCTATCGCGCTTCAAGTGTGTTGGAATCGTTGCCCGAAGCGGCACCTGAAGCTGCTCTCGTTTCAGAACCCCTCAAGCGCTGCACCTTATGCCAACGGTTGGCCACCATCCGGCTGCCCTTCGAACCACCAGCAGCGTCTCTTCCATAGCCTCCATTTCCCACAGCATTTTTGCAGAAACTCCAATTTCCCACGTTAATATGCTGAAAGCGCCCGCGGCGCTTTGATTCTCTTCTCTCCGTCTCTTCTTTTGAGCCCTTGCTGGCATTCCTTTCTATGAGTGCGATTTCTGCATGGCCACTCCAACAGAGTCCACGACGACGGTGAGTGGGAGACGATGTACCCGCACGCGGGTCCGCTCGGCGGCCACATCTTCCCTCACCTCCTCAGAGCCAGCAGCTACTTCTACTGAATTGACTTCTACATCTGCGCAAACATCACAGCAAATCCAGTCCAGCGCCGCGCCTCCCCCGCCTGCCTCTTCGACCCAGGACGCCCAGCAGACGTCAGTCGCAGAAACAACTTCCTCGGCCATAGGTACGAGTAGTGCAGTCTCTTCATCAGTCGCGCAAGCTTCAGTCCTTGCGAATCTCGCGCCCACCGCTCCTGCAGCCGTAGCGCCAGGCCCTTCTCCAGATGCCAATGAGTCACCGGCTGTAGCATCTGCAGCAGCGGAGGCCACCACAGCAGCTTCAACAGCTCCATCAACAACAAGCTCTGACTCGAGATCTATAGCTGTAACGCCTACGTCTTCGCGATCATCCTCTGCCTTGTCGCAAACATCTGTGGCAGCATTACCAGAACAGTCTAGCCCGTCTAGCCCATCAACAGACGGATCGGCCGATTCGCCTGCGCAGCCGCAGTCATCGCAGACGGACATCCCATCTGGAGGCTCAGCTGGTGTCATTTCACCTGATCAAGGTACCACAGGAGGTAATAGTTTGACCCTTCCTGCCGATGGCCAAACCAATGTCGCAGGCATCGCTGGAGGAGTAGTAGGTGGCTTTGTTGGAATTGCACTCATTAGCGCCTTGTTCTTCGTCTGCCTCAGGAGGCGTAAGACTGGAACCTTCGAGAAATGGCAACAACGTATCAGCGAAAAGAGACAGGATAATGATGGACTTTTAGCGAAGCTTAGGGCTATCCCGGAGAAGGTGAAGGCTGTCCCTGCTGCAGCCGGCTTATTCTTCGCAAAGATCAAAGGCAAGAAGGCAGGCCCAGCATCGAACCCGTATCGAAGGCACAGCGTGCGTAGTAGTGTTAGCTCGGTTTACTCTGTGCGCGACAACCGGCGTAGTCAGTCCATCAGCGAACCACCATCGAGATTTCGACAGCAACTCCGCGGATTCGGTGACCGCATGCCAAGTCTCAAGAGATCGAGAACACTGTTGCAGAAAAAGCAGGACAGCCTGGTTGAAGGCAACAATTCGCCTTTTCCCGGAATCGTAGAAGACCCAGTACTACGCAACAGCAAAGGCGTGGACAATCCCTTTAAAGACCCGGAAGAGCCACCCAAGAACCTCCTGTTGCTGAACCCTGATCCATCGACACCTGTGCCGCAGAAGGGTCGTTTAGATGGTCTGCAAGATCAACAGCGTGGGCCTATTACGCCCAAGCCGACTGCAATGTCAGAACGAGGATCCAGGGATCCATTTGCGTCCATCCTCGACGAGCTTGAAGACCGAAAAGGTAGCGGAACGCCAGAGTGGCTTCGAGATACTGCCTCGACCCATAAGAGGACTACAAGCGCACAAACTGCTCTGCGATCTCACCCTCCATCAGCATACACAGCTTCCGTCTACACGAACGCTGAGAACCCCTTCTTCGACCCCTCAGACGTTCCACCAGTCCCGAACCAACCGCTACCCCCAAATCCTCCTTCCCGGCCGGCTAATGCCTATGCACCCCTCCCTTCTTTCAATGCAACATCCAGCACGGTTTCTCGCGACTCCAATATGTCATTCTTCTTCGGGGAGCCAGGGCCCAGTCGACCGACAACAAACATGTTCTCTTCCAAAGTACGGCAATCTGACCCATTCGATCTAGATAGGCCCGAAGTCCTTGGCTTTGGGGTGGCTGGTGGGAGAACTGTGCGAGGGAGCGTAACAAGACAAAATTCTCGGAATAGACGGAGTAGCGTTCCGAACTGGGTGAATGTCGATGATGGTCCCTACGAGCGAGCCAGCGCAGTGCCTGGACCCCTGAGGAAACCGAGCGTGAGGAGGTGACGATAACGAAGACAAAAAAAAAAAAATTCAAACATTTCATTCATTGATCACATTGCGCAAGTTGCCGCCAACATGGCGCACAGGACGCATTAGAAAACTACCGCGCAAGATGCCTACCGCAGAGCACAAGACGCGAAGGATGTAATGAAGAGTACTACGGCGTCACGACGTGATTTTTGGAAAGGCACTCTGCTTGTGATGGCAGGAAGTATTCCGTCGGGTCCATCACATTGGCGTTACCGTAATTAGGGCCTTTGCATTATTCTTTTCATATTCTCTATTTGAACGGTACCTATTTTCCTATTCCACAGCATGTAGCATAGCTTAGCGCGTCGCCCTCCGCTTTTTAGAATACCCCTCGATCACCCAGACGCTCGTTACCTTCAAAATATATTTATTGCAAAACAGATTTGCCTGCGCACAAACTACAACCAACCCACTAATTTCTCTTGAGTGCATTTATCTCCAACTTCTATGATCGCATCGACTTCTGCTCTTACAGTGCTCAAAGCGTAAGGATACTTTACTCAATCCCACACACTCGCGCTCTCTAGCCCCAAGCGACCGCCCGGGAGAAACTAAGTATCGAGACTGTCGGCCCGACAGGCACATCGAACCTCCAACCATCCCAGCCACCCCAACCCGACATGTCACTGTGTCATCATCTCTATCTAAGCTTGTCACCTGCAAGCAAGCTCCACACTCGCACGTGGAGGTTTCGCCCATAAATTGCCAAGAACATTCTCTTCCCCTCCTCGGTACCGCTTCGCTTCAGCTTGAAAGTTGAAACACGGCATTTGTCACCGCAATCCTTGTTTCACCAGTCACACCTCTCCGAGTTTGGAGCGAACTGCGCGAGGATTTGAAAATAGGCATCATGCACTCGAGCGCGTTGGTGTGCTGGGGGTAGGATGGTGCTGTAGGTCTTTGTCATGCACGTGTGGTGAGTGGTGGAGGTTAGAGTCAGGTAGTACAAGGTTTTGAAGTTCCACCTATAAGTTTAGGTCTGGAGGTACGGCATAGAGAACAGTGGATCTGCTTGGTTTTCAGATGGGGTGCGGGATGGGGAAAGCTTCGAGAAAATAGTTGAAGCGGAGTCGGAGCCTGCCGAGGAGATTAGGGGAATGAGAGGTTAGGGCGTTGAGCAATGTTGCTATGAGGAGAACACATCAGTCGGTAATGCGTGAGGTAATGATAATTTTGTGCTTTTGTAGTGAGGTGATTGCGGTCCTGCACATTTTGTAGATGCAGTATGTAGTATATGCGCAAGTGAGGATGATTGGCCAATTGGCGCGACTCTGAATATTAGTATATTATCTTACGATAACCTGCTACTCTTGAAGGCCTTCGCTACAAGTAATTTCCGTCGAGAGGATACAGTAGCCTGTACACACCAATACACTTCGCAAAACATTTCGTCACGAATTACTGCCTGTTCGACAACACATTAGTATATTGAGTTTCATAGCGATTTGCCAAGCGTCTGTACGGATTCTCCCATGCACAAGGCTTAATCTTGACAATAATGACATGCTGACCTGGCTCTCTTCACATACTGTTGCTTTTATGGGGCAATATCGTAGTTAAGATCGTATGTCTAGCAAAGAGCAGGACAATCTATTTGCAGTTCCATTGAGTCATTGTGTCTGAACTCAAAGTTAGACCTTTTTTTCTCCGGGCGAGAAGCAAACCTCGCCAATGTAATCCATGCATCCATTTTCTTACATTCTGACCTACTTCCACGCAACACTCCACGTCGCCTCACCCTTCCTGAAGGGCACAACTGCAACTCCGATCCCGTCCTTCTCTAAAACGTCCACAACCTTTCCCTGGCCCTTCTTCAACACAATCTTTTGGCCACTCTTATCTTCTACTTGATAAAAGGCCCTTCCCCACTCTCCAAAGAACCCATCCAGCACCTTTTTAGTGACCTCTCCCTCATTGATTACTCCCCTCTCAATCCCCCTTTCTAGCGCATCAAGCACATAGCCAACCGCGTACGGCTGCGTGAATACACCCGCCGCTACCTTGTCTTCACCCCTCTTCTTGCCGCGATCGTGCGGTGCCGAGTCAGTTCCTAAGAAGAACTTCCCGTTGCTGCTGACAACTGCGCGCAGAAGGGCATCGCGGTCCTCTGGGGTTTTAGCTACAGGTTTGCAGAAGCAGAATGGATCACCAGCCCAGTCGTCAATGATGAGGCTAAGATGATGGGCCGTGATGGTGCCAGCGACGGTAAGACCGCACTCGCGGACAGCAGAGAGAGCAGCGGCGGTGCTGCAGTGCTCGAGAATAATACGGAGCTTTGGAAACCTCTCGTGTAGAGCTTTGAATGTGGGGAGGAAGGCAGGTTCAGCGTTCAAGATTGTGATAGCGCTGCTGTCTTTCGTCGTGGAGCTGTGTTCGTGCGAAGGCGTAGAAGGTACTTCACCGTGCAAATTGAGAATCATGTTTTGCTTTTCCATTTCGGCGAAGACGGGGTAGAACGTTTCGTAATCCACGACGCCGGATGATGAGTTCTGAAATAAATATCAAAGGAGGAGTAGAGGTTCTCAGGGCCTAACTTACGGTTGTTACGCCTGCTGGATAAGACTTTACCCCTGTGATGCCCGCCTTCTTTGCTTCGCGGATTACTTCAGGGGTAATAGACTCATGGAGATAGAGAGACATGAGATAATCAACTTTTGGCTCGATAGCCTTTAAACGATCGCGATACTCCAGTGATTGTTTTACCGTGGTAACTGGTGGTACGAGGTTGGGCTAAGAAATACATCAATGAATTAAACGCAGAAAAGAGAACGCGGTGCAACCCGATTAAAAAGCATGACGAAGAATAAAGAAATATGAGAGGCTCTTAGTCGATATATCGACCTTAGAACAGACTATCTTACCATAACGTACACCTGATTTACTCCACCTTGCCGGATCGTGGGCGTAACTAACTGTGACATTTCGCCATCCCGCAAATGCACGTGAGCATCGAACGCTGCCGGCAGTTCAATCTCATCGACCTTGAGGAACTCCATCTTGGTGATATACAAGAGGGCGTTGATGCCAGGTGTTGCAAGGGCGAACTTTTCGTGGCGTTCCGCGATATCGGGCAGACGCTCTTTTACTGGTGCTAGTCCTAAAACGGAAAGCGTAAAGATATCTCAAAGCCCAGGCATGACACTGAACATCTCAAGTGCCAGCGCAGACCTGAGTTGAAGAAGCTGTTAGATCCGTAACCATGCATGGCTGTGTACTATTTTCTTGACGCTTCATTTATTGAAAGACAGTGCAGTCTAGATTCACTTGCATTGGTAAGTTGCAATTTAACTCCCTGAATCACCATGATATACCCAAATCCTTAATAAACTTAGAAACGAGCTATGAAGGCAAGAAATTCAATATTAGACTCTGAAATGTTAACTGAGTAGAATTTAACTCAGTGAACGCGGTAGCATTGTAGGGAGACGTGATTTTGTTAACGATACGCTTTAGCGAAACTTCTGAAATCACCTCAGTCGCCCCCAGCCTTGTTCAAGGGCTACCTGTTTGACGATATCTTGGAATTAATCGAAGTGAACAATAAGATAAGAGTGATTTGCAACCTTACCTAGTACTCTGTAGCACCATTTATTAGCGACAATGATGACTAAACCTGCTATCTAGCTGTACCTTGTGACGTAGTCTTTACCCATAAGGAAATTGTTCGTTAAAACCATATGACCGGAGCGGGTTTTGCCATCATCTAGCTGGTAGCGACTTCTAGTGACAAATAGTTCTCATTACTGTACTTCACGTTTTAAGCATGCTTGTTCGAACTAATGCTATGTGTATGTCTTTATTCCTATCTATTTACCACCCGTTCAAAATTTCGACAATAGCTCTATTTTAAGGGTAATATAAGTAACTATACTTCTCTAAAGCTGATATCATGGTCTTATGAGGCAAGGTCTGCTAATTAAGGCCCTCTACTACTCTTATCGCCTAAGCGTTTTGTCCTACCCCTCTATTGCTTGCTATCTCTTCGTACTTCACCTGGCTAAAGACTACTAGCTGAGGTAGGTAAGAGCCATTAAAACCTAGGATTATAGGAGCTTATACACTACAATATATCCCCCCTTCCTGCAAGAGATAGTAGCGTCTGACTGTAGTTGTTTACTTGATTCCACTAATACTACTCTTTCCTATAAGCATCTTGACCACTGCCTCCTGACCATTATTTGCTGCCTATGCTAATATTATTCATCTATATTCAGCTTGGGTATCTCTAGAGTTCGAGTGAACTCTATTAGTCTCTAGCAGTATTTCTACGACTGCTTCATGCCCATTCGCTACAGCCTATAACAGAATAGTGGGGTGTCTAGCTGAACTCGTCTTTTAGGTTATGGTTAATACTATTTTTCTTAAGCAGTAACCTCATGACCTCTTAGTAGGCCTTCTATGCAGGCGATAATAGCGGTATAGGCGTATATCAAGAGATCAGTTCATTACTGTCCTTTGTAGATAGGACGCCTTTAGCTACAACAACCTGTAATAATAGTGTCCGAGATTTATTACTTTCTGTATATATATCAGCCATAATTCTGGTAAGATATGACTGTACTACTGCATTACAGTCTTCCCGCAGCTAATAATAAGGGAACTCGACTAATTTAATCTATAGATTATTGCCTGATGCTATCCTGGCTAAGTAAGAGTATAATTACTTTAACAGGGCCATTTAATACAGCTCCATGAAATAGTGTCTACACAGCATTGTTTGCCACCAGTTTTCCGCCCTTATCAAATAGTAGCCTTGCCACCTGCTTGTGGCCTCCTGCTAAAGCTGCCTGGAGTGCGCTGCCGTAGTATCCACCCTGGTTGTTAATGTTGGCGCCTAAGTCAACAAGTAGCTTTACAATCAGCTCGTGGCCTCCTGCTGAAGCTGCCTGAAGTGCATTGCCAAAGTGTCCACCTTGGGTATTGACGTCAGCGCCTAAGTCTACTAGCAGCTTTATAATCGGTTCGTAGCCTCTGAAGCAAGCCGCCTGAAGTGTATTGCCGAAGTGTCCACCTTGGGTATTGACGTTAGCGCCTAAGTTGATTAGCAGCTTTACAATCAGCTCGTGGCCTCCTGCTGAAGCTGCCTGAAGTGCATTGCTAAAGTGTCCACCTTGGGTATTGACGTCAGCGCCTAAGTCTACCAGCAGCTTTATAATCGGTTCATAGCCTCTGAAGCAAGCCGCCTGAAGTGCATTGCCGAACTGTCCACCTTGGGTATTGACGTCAGCACCTAAGTCGACTAGCAGCTTCACAATCAGCTCGTGACCTCCTGCTGAAGCTGCCTGAAGTGCATTGCCGAAGTGTCCACCT
>JASNQO010000014.1:600000-943603 GCA_030378425.1 Periconia sp. TS-2 | reverse complement strand
TGCCATAAATCCCTCTGCCCTGTGCGTTGACGTCGGCACCTAAGTCAACTAGCAGCCTCACAATCGACTCGTGGCCTCTAAAGCAAGCTGACTGGAATGCGTTGCCATAAATCCCTCTGCCCTGTGCGTTGACGTCGGCACCTAAGTCAACTAGCAGCCTCACAATCGACTCGTGGCCTACAAAGCAAGCTGCCTGGAATGCGTTGCCGTGAATCCCTCCACCTTGCGCGTTGACGTCGACGCCTGAGTCGACTAGCAGCTTCACAATTAGCTCGTGACCTCCAACGCAAGCTGCGTGGAATGCGTTGTCGTAAGGCCCTCCACCTTGTGCGTTGACGTCGGCGCCTGAGTCGACTAGCAGCCTCACAGTCTCCTCGTGACCTCCAAAGCAAGCCTGCTGGAGCGCGTCGCTAAAGCGTCTATCTAGCGTGTTACTGTTGGTGCCTAAGTCAAGTAGCAGCTTCACCACCTGCTTATGGCCCCTTGCTGAAGCTGCCTGGAGTGCGTTGCTGTAAGACCCTACACCTTGCGCATTAACGTCGACTCCTAGGTCAAGTAGCAGCCTCAAAATCGGCTCGTGACCTCCGGATGAAGCTGCTTGAAAGGCGTTGCCGAAGAATCCACCCTGCATGTTGGGGTCGGCGCCCTTGTCGAGTAGCAGCTTCACCACCTGCTCATGGCCTCCAAAGCAAGCTGCCTGGAAGGCGTTGCCGCAGGATCCACCCTGCTTGTTGGGGTCGGCGCCCTTGTCGAGCAGCAGCTTTACCACCTGCTCATGGCGTCGAAGGCAAGCTACCTGGAGTGCATTGCCGAACTCTCCACCATGGGCATTGGGGTCGAAACCGCGCTTCAAGAGGGTACCCACTGTGTGTAGTAAACCCTCACACGCGGCGTAATACAGCGCCGAGGCTGGTTCTTCGCCACGCTGGGAGGGGCGATTATTCCAGGGTTGGTCTGGTTTATAAAGACTGTAGGAAACCTTATAGGAGCTTCCCTGATAGCAGAGCAATTGCTCAATGAGTTCTAGCACTCTGGTGTCCGTGTCCATAGCCCCTGCCGCATTTCTCATCCAGTATCTTGCTGAATAATGTGCAAAGGGAAAACACTGTCCAATATCATCCAGCGGAACGTCTTGCTCGAATTGTAGTAGATATGCTAGACAAACTTTCGCATTTGCTGCTCTAGCAATAGACTCTTGGAAATTAGGCGCAATATCTCTGTCTATGCGATTCGACATTAGATATTCTTTGACCGAGAAGTGCGCCAACTGAAGCTCCACACGGCTATTAGTTTCACTGTCTGAATCTTCCGCAATTGAAACAACAGCAACTAAGCTTGAGCAATAGCGCGTAATTTCTTGTGGATTAGGCATCCTGTACTTTGGACAGAAGTATGGGGGCCCATCCGTGTCTACGGTTATTGCATCAACGGCCTCCTTGATTGTCAACGGCCGCGCTGAGAACGTTATAAGTTGGAGGATAGTCGTAGCGTATCGCTTATACGCAGGAGGAATATCGTGTAATATTCTGCTGTAGGTTTCATCTAATGTCTCTGGAAGTAAAGTAAGTGTGCTTTCGAGACTGCGATAGTCCAAACATTTTTCGAGGGCATCAATTTGACACGCAGCCCACCGAAACCTGTTCTACATTAGTATGCTACGCTGGGCAATGTAGTCACAACAAAGAGAAGGTCCACTTACATGCCGTTGGCCTTGTGTATAAGCACGGCCTCTATCTCATCCTGAACATCTTGTTGCCCTTGCCATCTTCTTAATGCATCCCCTTCTCTAACCTTACTGTGAATATATGCATTGATGTCACTGCTGATAAGGTCGCTTTGGAGGTGGATCTTCTGGTCCTCATGAACCAGGTCGCTCATTTTCGATTGGATGTCCTGTTCCGGCCGACTTGTAAGGAGCAAGTGAATATTTCTCCGCTCTGACTTCACAAGATCACTCATCCATAAAAGCAGATCTTCTCTCGGATGGTCCTGGCAGCACTCATCCAGGGCATCTAGGACAATCCAGGCTTCCTTCACTTGATCCATCATATCGGAGAAGGCCTGGCAAAGTGCTTGAGAGCTTGGCTGTCTATGCCCCTGATCACACGTATCAAAGAGTGAATCCAGCGGTTTCCGATTGGCTTCATACATATTGTAAAGTTGGCTGATGAGTGAACGGACAAGGCTTTCAAGTGATTGCTTTCCGGTATCGTTGAAATCAAAGTAGAAATATAGTAGTGGTTTAATAGGAGTATTCATGAGGTCTTCAACGATAGTGGAACTTAGAATAGTCTTGCCACATCCAGGCATTCCGTAAAGCCACATGCATGAATTGCGCTTCGTTTTCCAGGTTGCAAAGCTATCGCCGTGTAAAAACCAGAGTCCTGTATCTGCTTGCCGTTGCTTCAGTGCTTTATTATAGTTTGTCGATGGATCTGGTGATGACAGCCATCGCATGACCTCTTTTTGCCTTTGTGTAAATGCAACGCGTTTTACATCGCGCTGTATTTCACGTATATCTTGTATATTGTTAATAACATAATCTACCTATCTGCTAAGGAGACTAACCAGAAGAAAGGACATCATTTATCCTCCTCTCAGCCTCTATCCTGTTAGGCGGAATACGGCGCAGGAGATCTTTTGTGTATGCAGCTGCTGCCATTGCTGCGTACCCTTGCCACTCCTTGTTCTTATGAGTGTCAGAATAGTCGCAAATGCCTCGAATGACTAGGCAAGGGAAATGATTCATTAACCCTGCTGCTTCCATCTCAAAACATAAAACGTCATTTTCCTTTGCGAATTTATCGCGAAGTACCGCATCCTGCATCAACTGATTTGCTGATGCAATTAGGCCGAAATGAATGGTTGGATCATCTTCATCTTCCCCCCGTGCAACTCGTAATATTAAGCTTGATTCATCGTTACTACAGACGACCGCGCAGCTTGATTCATCGTTCGGAGGATGTGTGACTTTGGATATATACAGCTTGTCGCTGCTTGGATCTGGTCGCCGGTACTTTTTCCGAAGTCTTGGTTTCTTCTTCTCAAGAATGTCATCGATGGTTACTTCAAGCTGATGTCCATCGGTTTCGTACTGTGCTTTGAGTCCATTGATTGCAGTTCGTAAAACCATTGGTGCCTGGTCCAAGAACCCCGTTGGCCGGAAGCTTTGGTCTTGAATTGTTCTGCCAAAGTCATATTGGAGTACTCCGCCCTTTCCATCCCAGGGAGTGCTGACTACAATATCGCCTAGACGGATATCATGCTTTCGACTTGGCGCACCACCAGCGATGCCAACCATGAGACCGATTCTGACGTTGGGGAAGCTGTGCAGCATGTCTCTTGCGACGCTTGTAGCAGGTGATATGCCGTATTCCCCCTCAGGCAAGACTGCAATGACAACATTATGTTTCCCAATCTTGCCTAGTGTATAATCGTTGTTGTCACGAGGGGACACATATGCTGGCCCGTCATGCTTTGCATCGAGAAAAGCTTGCGCAGCGACATATTCTGTGCTTATAGCGCATATCCAGCCCACAGTATAATCTTCCGGATTTGACATGTTTCGTATGTGTCACGCGGTTGGACGGCGGAGAACGGAGAACGCGCGGTCAGGAGAAAGGCTTTTAGACGAAAGGTATGGGGACTGAGCAGTGATAGAGGGCGGGCGTGAAGAGACGAAAAATAAATCGGCCAAGGCAGCCCAAGCTGAAAAACATGAAGCTGAGGGGGCGGGGGGCTGGCAGGGCGGCTACGGCAAGGCTGAAAAGTCAATTTCGAGGACAAACTGCCGTGCCGGCTTTAAATTGAACAGTGAGCATGCTAGAGTGCGTTGAGTAATGCATTCTGAAGAACATCCAAGGCCTCAACGCGTTGGTGGGAATATTAGCATATATGATTGCTGTAGTCATTACCTCCTCATCACTCAAGCGTGCCAAAGTTGTCATCTCAGCCTAGATGCTGTTTGATTGGATCAACTGGTCAGCCGCAAGAGCTGCCTTCCAGCGTCGCGTAGGGGGCGGCGCTATATGATTCGCGCTGCAGTAGCCCCACCGGTGAGACCCTCAGCAGAGGCGTCCCGCTAGCCTCCAGAGAACAGCTCAACAGCATCAAAACCCCATTTAACAAATGTATGGATAAGCTCTCCGCGTATGCATGCCTGGATCCACATTTCAAGAGCTTCTATGAATGGGCTATCTCAGCCGATGTGCCAGTCGTTATCCTCTCCAGCAGTATCACCGACATGACGCGCGCGGTCCTTGCAAAACTCCTTGGTCCTTAGGCCGACAACGTCGAAGTTCTTGCAAACGGCGTTGTTCCGCACGAGGGATTCAGCTCTACAAACGATGAGAGAGGCTCATAGACAGTACCATTCAGAGACGACGGTGTCTATGGACATGATAAGGCCAGGGCTATCAGGCCAAATGCAAAGCACCAAGAACTGATACAGCCTTCTGAACGGCCTCTACTTATATACGCAGGAGACGGTGTCAGCGACCTAAGTGCGGCAAGGGAGACTGAACTACTCTTCGCTAAAGTAGGTGAAGGTGGATTAGGTCATGCATGGCCTGTATCTTCTCATACAAAATGACTGATTCATTTAAGCGTATCCAGATCTCGCGGACTTCTGCGAGGGAGCGAATATGCCGTTCAAAGAATTTGAGGGCTGGAAAGACATCTTGGAATTGACACAAGACCTTTAGTATAGCTCCACTCCCCACTGATGCCGTACATGGAATTATCGGGATTAGAGTCATGGTAGGAAAACAATCAAACAGATAGTTGGACAGGGTCTTCCGAGTCCATAATTGTAGGGAAGTGTCGGTATCAACTTCAACAGAGTATAATTATTGTTCAGACTTCTTTGTTATTTCTAGAAACAAATAAAAACATCATACCTGCCTCATGCTACATCTTGAAGTACCCAGGTGGTGCTATTCACCTTGTGCGACCCCGCGAAACACATCTGTTGGTTGTAAAAACCGACAGATAAGACCAGCCAAGATAGAATCAGAGCGCAAGCCAAGTCCTTCCTCAGCCTGATCGCGCAACGCACCGCGGTCGCCCAGATGCGTCAACCTAAGTGCGGGCTGCATGAATAGACTTCGCCATTACTTCGTTTGGATGCTTGGACACACTCTCTCGAGTTACCTCTGAGAGGATTGACATTTTTGAAAAGCATCTGAGCGTCACATTCATCTTTGCGCCTACGATTCATGTCGTCTACAATTTATCATGAGAGCGCGCCTTGAGAACCCGAATTTGTGTTCAGACCTGAGGAAGTTGTTTCTGTGCAAATACAGCGGCTCAAATTGTATTCTCAGTCATACCATCCATCGAAACCAAGCCAAATCAAACTTCCCCTTGTGCAGCGCCTCCCAGCCTGCCCTGAGTCGCATCCCACAACGTCGTGTATGCGGAGTAGTGCGACGGCCTGCTTGCCTCGGAATAATGTGTCCCTTCGGCGGTGGCAACCGATATCTTAAGTGATGGCATAGTTTCCTTCGGAATAATGTTGTCAAGGACCTATATTAAAGAAGTTAGCCCCGTCCAGCGAGATGTTCAGACATAATTTACATCAGTGATTCGCCAGTGCAAGTTCGTCTTCAGATACTCGACAACCTCGTCAGGTTCCAAGCTTGTTAAGGTGAGACCTCTCTGTGGCTGGCCCAGCGCGATTCGCTCGATCAGGTAGTCAGTCAGAATGACCTGGCCAGAGAATAGAGCGTGCTCATCTCGTTGTTTCTTGCAGTTTGAACAGCCTGTCTCGTCAACGCCGCGTCCTTCCACCAGGGAGCTGAAATTGTAGACGCGGGCAATGGCGCTCAGGTCCTTGGCAAAGTCATAAGCGCTGTTGTCGGGGACGTCACCCAGGAAGAAGGTAATGGAATATGCGAGGCCGTTGAGAGCAAATCTATCATGAATCAGGAGAGTTGTAGACTGGAACTGCTCTTTTGGTACTCACCTCTCGTACACCACGTTCACGACATAGTCGTTGCTTTGCCAAGATGCGGGTACTGGGTGGCCAAACGCATCATCAGAGACATTTCCAAGAGGAGCTTGGGCATTGTCTGATACAGGTTTGGGAACTAATTCGACCAAAGGTGGTGGAAAGTTCTCGATCTGGAGATTCTCTGCAGTCATTGCTGCCATTTGTTTTAACGCAATATTCTTGTTCGACTTTAGAAGCAACGCCGCTTTGGGGGTCGTTGAGTAGAACCGTTCGATCGCAGAGTGAATAGAGTTAGCATATGCTTGCTGGTCGACTTGTCCATTTTTGATGAACTCCCATTTCTTTAATTCTGGGTAGGTGTAGCCGAATTCTTTGTGCTTGTAGGTGCATGCCAAAGACGTGAAAGGAACGACTTTGTTATTTTCATTGACAGTTGAGAAGGGTGTGAGTTCGGTAAGTGAACCATTTTTTTTACTTTTTGCATCCAGCCAAGTACGGGTTTGTACTGGGAAGAGGTCATGCCAGATAGCCAGGAGACGGTCAACGTTGCTGCAGCGGTCAGCATACCATAATTGACAGCAAGAGAAGTCTAGCTCACCAATGATGCAACCAGAACAGCGGATCAAAGGCTGCCGTGGAAGGGTCCCCAAGGTAGCCACTTCCACCCATAAAGCCGTGCATGTTATTGTGAATGGCTTCCAAAGAGGGATAGTCTGTCGCCTGCTGTCCGAAGTGGAAACTTCCTGTCGAAAATGATTCATAAGGCATCACAGGGTTCCCTTGCGCATCTACGGATCTGAAGAGTCTGTAAACTGCCTCCGGAAGGGTGTTGGCGAAGTACTTTCTACCTTCAACAGACCCTTGAAGCTGATTGGTTATTTTCCGGTAGTCCTGGTCTAAACCCTCGGAGTAAGATTCCTTCTGGCTTGCAGAAAGCGTATGCCACTTTTCCTTATTCAAGTTGGGTCGTCGAGATGTGACTCTGCATGCACCGTACTGTGGTTCTCAGTACAGTTTCTCTATATTCGTGCATATACGTACCCAAGGGTAGTCGTCATATTGAACGCCGTAGGTGCCAAAATTATTTGGCTTTGGAACAGCGAATTGGAACATGGGATTGTCCACGAGGGCAGCGCTTCCCGTCTTAGTTTGAACAGAGACTTGTTTCTGAGTTATGATGAAGGGTACATTAGGTCCATTTCCTGGAACCGTGTTCACCTCATCATCTTGATTTGCCGGGTTCCAATTGGGCTTCTTCATAGCCCAGTCCCAGAAAGGCAGCCGCCAGGTTTCAGCTGCCTTGAACATTTCGTCTTGATCCTGTTTGGCGAACTTTTCGGGTATTAATTCAAGCATCTCCTCTTGAAGCCTTTGCTCAAAGAGAAGCATATATGGCGTATGCCACGTGGCAAAAGTGGCCACACCATGTGAACAATACCACCAATTCTTTTCATCTTTCGGGTTTGTCGGCCATGGTTTGAGGGGAAATCCATGGATGCCTGTATGTGTGATTAGCTCATGGGCGACTTGTGCTCAGCGTTGTGTATACCTGCTATGCTGAGATAGGACTTGTCATCGCTTTCTTTCAAGCCTCTTTTCTGAAAATTAATGAGTGCGTAGATGAACAACGATCTCTGATTGAGGTCGTTGCGATCCTTAGAGAACCACCACTCATCAATCTCTCGTCTGAGTGGGAGCTCGCCGTTAGGCCCACGGCCTGTTTGAATGCCTGTGATGGGATAGGCCATTATGAAGGCCAAGGTAACAATGAAGAAGCGGAATCGAACTGTGATACAAGAGTGGAAGCTCGCAGTAGCTGGGACGACTGGGAACTTTATAGCCACATTTCGGCCATTGATCGGACACTCGTTACGTGTGCAACAAACTTCGAATGGCAAGAAGTGGTACATGCAGTTGCATGACCGATCCCCGTCTAGAAGTCAGCTACTCATGCTCATCTGCAGCTCTGGCGGGCTTAGCCGAATCAGCTTCGCGTCTCCTTTGCGAGATGCAGGTCTGGCTCCCGACACTGGTGAAGCTATCGCCCATATACCTCAGTCATCTCAGTGGTCACTCATATAAGCGAAGGGATGATCGATCAATTGTAAAGTATTGCTCTTTGACGTCGCTAACAAACTCCAGATTTGGTGTCTTGGTGGCTTAGATGAATGCAGGTGCACTTCAGGTCTGGACATTTGAAAGAGCGTCAATCAATCTGGAAACTGCAGTAACGAGCTACAAGTGCCTGCTAGCGAGCGGGATTGATGTGCTAATTGGCGCTTCGTCAATCGCTTTCAAGACTTCTGAATCTGTTGGGCCGAAGAGGCTGCCTGAACGTTCAAGCGAATGTAGGCTTCGGCTGAGTTGAGACACGAACAGAACGATCAAGACGGCAGTAGCCGCTTAGGTCCCGAATGTGGCGGAAGCAGACGAAGGTGCAGCACACAGCTTGCGAGTCAGTCGTCGGGTGCGGACATCATCCCACAGAAGGCAAAACGCGCCACGAGTACACCGACAACATGATTCAGTTTGACTCAAAATCGAAGATGGGGATTCTATAGAGTAACGCATATTACCCCTTGCTTATTAAAGATTCCAGTATTCCTGGATCGTGGTTTGAATGTAAATCGTAGTGTGTGAGAGACGTTGGTGTACAACGAGCAAAGTCTTATTGTCAGCTGTCTTGTCCATCATCACCTAACACATAAGCAGCAAGCGAGTGCGGGGTCCACGTTATTAGGCGTAACATAATTGGCAAAGCAGAAGACACCAGACCTGGGAATAATGGGACGGGCCATCAAGCTCCAAAGCAGTTCAGGGAACAGTGTGACATAGGACCGTGAGGTGCATCTGGTTCGCCTGTCTAATCAATCAATCCGTGTCATGTAAGAGGACCGACGATGGCTCATGATCGAAAAGCGCCACAAGCGAGAATGTCGATCTGGACTTTCGTGCTCACCGATGATAGTCCATCCGCGGAATGCAAAAGTGGACACAGCTACCGAGGCACCAAGACACAGGTGAATGTCTCTATGGGGTTTTGGCCTGACCCGCCAATCTCAAAGCTGGATGCTATCTCCATGTCCGTGAATGGTCTCGCAGCACAGCTCGATACGACTCTAGTGAACAAGTCAAGAACTTTCGATATAGTATGACCTTTCGCCTCTGCCGGGGCTTGTGGCGGTGTCATCTCGAGCTGAAAGCACAGCTAGCCTCCAGCTTAGCAATGAACACGCCTTCAGTCGGGAGGCGTTCCATCACCAACGCCTGCAGGCCTGCTAGGAATTTGAAGGTGTAATGACAGAGTTTGAAAGAAAGACTACGCACTCGCTCGGCGTAGACTTTACAATGACGTATCGATAACGCAGTCTGGGGGGACTACGCTTTCAGCTCATAAAAGGGCTGGCTGAGAGTCGTTCGCTATGAAAGCTCTCCGTTGGCTTGTGGAGCTGCAAATATCTGTTAAGTCTATAACTTCTCGAGGTTCAAGTGACTGCTTAATGAGATCAACGCTAGGATTTATCCGAATAGGTCTAAAGCGGGGTAGTAGGATAGCTAAAGGTTGTAGGGAGTAGTAGATAATTATCTCTTTGCCCCGCCACTGCGATCAACATCATACTATTTAGTTCTCTGCGTATGAATAGGCGCCTTTCCTACCTTTAGCAATTTCAGCGACTGTAGATCGGCCTTCATTGGATCCACATTAGCGTAGTTATGGTGCTCTAAAGATGTCGGAGTTTTGTCGTTGAGCGTGTAAGAGCCTAAACCGTACACTAGGTATTCCAATTGGTTTGCCATCTATATATATTAGAATTTTTCCATTTTCTGTCACATACGACCATAGGACGCTGAGAACAAGGCTTCCCGTTCGCTCAGCCATATTTAAGCAGCGTACCGGCGGATTAGTAGTTGCGTGGGTGACCAGCAGCGAATACCTGCTGTTGTATGTTTTTTGGTTTTTTTTAAACCCAAAGCAGGAAAGAGCAAGTTGAAGTGCTATTGAAGAAGAACTTATGAATTTTTTTTCCTTCTCCGCTTTCCCTCCAAACCTCCTCATAAACCCACCCTCGAAATCATCATCTTCATAATTGCATTCCCTTTTTTGACAATGCCCATTCTAGTCCTTCCTAGTCAATCCATCCGGATTGAAGCCCTGATCACTCAACTTCTGGGCCCTCAGCTCCATGGTCCTCCTCCAGCTCGGAAGCGCTAGCATGCTCTCATGCCACCTCTTCACGTTCTCAAGACCCTCAAAAAGTTCGTCCGCAGACTTTTGCGCGAGGTCACCGATGCGGGCATTGTACGGCAAGAAGGAGAGATCGGCATAGGTAAGCTTGTCACCAACGAGGTACGTAGATTTGGCCAGAGCGCCGTCGAGGACAGTGAGGACGCGGCGAACTTCGTCGACGTAGCGGGCTATGACCGAGGGAATCTTTTCAGGGAACAGATGGTTGAACCTGCGTTGACGTCAACATTGTATACAGAGAGCATTTTTTGAGAACTTCATACGTACACACCAGCCTGCCCAAAATACGGCCCCTGCCCACTCACTTGAAACATCAACCACTGCCTCTCGAGATTCTTCTCCATGAATTTCTCACTCCCGTACGACAACTTATTTTCCTTGTCGTACTGCTCAATCAGGTATAGGATGATCGCCCCGCTCTCCCAGAGCGTGATCCCCGTGTTGTAGTCCTCGATCGCGGGGACGCGACCATTTGGGTTAACGCTGATGAACGGCTCGTTCTTGACTTCACTGTAAGGAATGGAATTCACTTCGTAGGGAACGCCTAGCTCTTCCAAGATCAGGACGACTTTCCACGGGTTTGGCCCCTGTGCTGCATTATGCTTAGAACGTGGACTTCTGTACGTCTACGAGTGTCTCTCGGGAGGTGCGACGTACGCATGGCCCAGACTTTGATAGGTTTGAGATCCGACATCTTTGTGATCAAGTGTAAATGCTAGAGTGAAAACGCGCGCGGGGTATACCTTTTTTTTCCCGCACATCAACGGGACGGTGTGGTTCTAATAGATAGCTCCATCGGGCGAGGCAGGGACAGGGCAACAAGCGAATGTTAGATGCTGCTCTCGGCTGAGGCAACTATTCGCCCACTTTATAGAAAAGGATCTGGGCGGAGAATAGCAGGAGTTGCGGGGCGATCGGGCGTAAAACCAACCAATAAGCTGGTCATCGAGGGCGGCATAGTCAATTAACAAGCTCCTCGCCAGGCTCTCGCTACTTGGTGGCTAAGCGGTGAGAGACGATACCATCAGGCATGGATATAATAGCAGCGTATGACTATATGGAGGAAAGGAAGGCCAATTGCCCGCTCATGAGACCTATTGTGACTATGCTTGTGATGAACTTTTCTCATTTGGGAGAATGCTATGTTACAGGCTAAGCGCTTACAAAGATATTCCAGCCTACTCCCTGAAATGTGCAAGTACCAACGAATGAACATACTATCTAGTACTAATGCTCCTTTATTTGTGTCCATCCCGACTACTACCGCCACGTACCCCATCAAATTCGGGATCGTATTCCCGACCCTTTCCGCTGTTTTGCCGCACAGGAATTGACGTAGGGTTGGCTTCTTTGAGAGGCTCTGTCTCGGCAATATCAAGATCGCTGTCTTCACTATCTCTTCTCGCTCGTCGGTGTCGCTCCAGCCATGCTTCATCGCCGGAATCATCATCTGTGTCATCTCCAGCTGCGACAACGTAATGACCCTCTTCAGTAGCCGGATCTTTGATGAATCCATCGATGATCCAGTATTGAAGAGCATTCATGATCAGCGGGAAGATGAACATGACGAACGTGATCTGAATCGCCTCGTTGCCCTCGGTCCATCGAAGGGCCCAGTCACCGACCCAGGCAATCCAGGGCAGAAGCTGGAAGATGATGAATACGCAGAATTTCATGCCGAAAAGGCCGAGAAAGTAGATGACGGATTGCTTAAGCCACCAAGTAGCACGCGGGGGGCGTCCGTAGTTGCCGGATCGAATGGACTCTGGAGGATTTGCCATGGGAGTGAGGAGGAATGCCCTATGGAGGACTTTGAGTAAAAGAACGAGAATGGGAATGCCAATGGTAGTCTGTCGAGGTTAGCGGACACATCGTCAATAAATCAAAGGAAGTAATTACATCAATAGCAAGGTTTAGCAAGTAGAATGAGCAGGGATTTGGCTCTTTCCCTTGGTCATCCTGTCCTGCGTGTGATGGTGTCGATTTCGTCTTCGCGGCCACGTCGAACTTCCCTGAAGAGAGCATGGACATAAGAATATTTGCAAGGTGTAGTAGAACAGATCCAAAGACCTGCTTTGACACATCAAAGAACCAGATTTTGAGCGGTCGCCGCGGTGTCTCACGCCATCGTTTGTATACTAATGACGAGACAGCCAGCAATCCAAGAGCGCCTTGCACAAGAAGAGCATATGAGCCCAGCAGATGGCACTCGCCATTGTCCTCTGGGTCTGACTCCATAGGACTGGCCTTGTCTGAGGTGGGTGTTGCAGACTGCGAGGAGGCAACGGTCGCAGACGTAGCTGCTTCGGCGGAGGGAAGTGGAGTTGATGCTGAGGCTGGTGAGAACGATTCTGCGGGTTCTTTTTCGGATTCAGCCGATTCGCTCGGACGAGCAATTGTCGGTCGCTCGGGGCCAGCTTCAGGCTCGACGCCGTGAATGCCCATCAACTCGGTCTCAAATACTATACAACGTCAGTATCGCCACCTCACGCTTGTCCCGCATGTCACGTACTTAAAGTCGAACCAGGAGGTATCGTTCCAACAGGTGAGTTCCCATATGCAAGAGTAGGGGGAATAGTCAGTTTCCTGCCCTCTCCTATGCACATGCCCAGCAGGCCTTGATCCCATCCTGCAATGACCTGCCCTTTCCCTAGTGTGAACTCAAAAGGGACTCCACGATCGTAACTCGAATCGAACTGTGTACCATCGCTCTCCAGCGTCCCCCGATAATTCATAGATAACTTGTCACCATTTTGTGTTTTGCGCGTGCAGTCGACGGGTTTCGTGACTTCGATACCGAGGGTCTGGGCGGACGTGAGAAGAGGGAGAAGCGACAGCGGAAGAGCGAATATGGGGATGAAGGACCGCATCTGCGGCTATGGTTGCGACGTTCGGTCGCGTTGTGAGGGAGCTGGCGAAAGCTGTACGAAGGAAGAGGAATGTTGGATGCACGAGGTCACGGACTTGGGCGAGGCTTGCCGTGGGCGTAGGAGATGGTGAAACGGTCTAAGAACAGATACGGAGCTTCATAAACCCGTCAGCCACGTGCGATGGAGGTCGACGAGGCCGCTAGGGTAGGGACAGCAAGAAGGAGAGAGAACGTCGATGAGGGCGGTGCGATTGCGCCTCGATGATGTTCACGCCGTTGTGCTTGGTCATGGCGATGCAAGTGATCTTGCCCTATCGAGGTTGGTTCCGCCAAGACTTAGGCCAACGTCCAATCAGGCGTTCCCTGTAGAGTGCTTCATAACTTCACACGTATCTTTTTGCTTTTTAATATGCAGTGCACTACCTTTTGCAACCGTACCAAAATTCACAGATTGACGGTTCAGAGGTAGTCCTGGCTTACTGAACGCCTTCGCACCTTTGGGCGATTGAGCACGAACATGTCCAGAGATGATGCCTAGAGGGTTTCCCCACATTTCAACATTAGAGCTAGATATCTAGTCCTGACTTTTAGCTTAACGTATTATCAACTTGTCTTCACACCCATGTGGAAGGTCCATCGTTTTCCTTTTCATCCAACCCAACCTCCGCCTTATCCTTCTCCTTCTTCCTCTCCTCTCTCCTCCTTTCCCTCCTCCTTCCATCCATCGCAGCCATCCTCTCTCTCCTTCTCTGCTCCCTTGACTTTGAAAACGACAATCCCCAAACCCCGCCTTCTGCCTCACCCCCTTCCTTCGGCTTCTTACTTGAAAACATGGAAAACACACCTTCCGGCCCAGACCACTTCTTGTCCCTCGCCCACATTAACGCTCCACTCAACACCATCAAGCAAAATAGCACTCCCACCGCAGCTCCAACGCCAATACCCGCCTTCGCCATAGTGCTCATTTCAGCCTTTTGTACTACGACTGACGGACTGCTAAGTGCTGTGGAAACGACGGTGCTGACTACTGTTGTGCGCAAACTGCCCGAATAAGACTGCGTCACCGTATAAACAGCAGTCACAGTAGCTGCAGCAGATTGCACCGTAGTAGGCGTCCACGCCGTAGTACTGCTCAAAGCATTCGCCGCCGCAGCTTGCGAGTTGCCGTTGGATAGAACGCAAACGGTTGGCTCCGGCCTTGTAGAGATATTTCCGCTTACGAAAACGACTAGCACGGCGGCATATCTATATTTTCCCGTTCTCAGTTAAAAGGTGCTGAGGGAGGGGAAGGGAAAGGGACTTACGCAGCAGTAGCAACAAAAACCTCCTGCCTCCTCGAATTCGTCAAGCCCGCAATGGTAACAGCAAACAGCACTGTAAACGTGCCCACCATGCCCAGCCTCGCTTTCATGTTGGACACATAATACAAACCTACGACGGCGCCGACGAGGAACAGCACAGCGCACATGGCGCTGATGAACGTGACGACACGCACGACATTCTTCCCGCTCGCAAGCCGCTCAAAGAGTCTGGTCAACACGTCCGAATCGCCGCGCGGAGCGAGCGTCACGAGATCCGCCTCACCCTCGACATTATGCACCTTTGACAGGATCCACTCGCTCTGGCCAAATATCGGCGGAAACGCGCGTCGAGCAGAGTCCAGCATGCGCTGAGTCGGTTTCTCCAGCTCAAACACACGTTTCGTGAGGAGCATGGCTTTATCTGTCGTAACGATTAGCATGGACTTCGCCATTTCCCCCCTCTCCTTCCCCCCTTTCGATCAAACAATTCAACAATGTAAGAATACGAGGAGAAAGACGCACAATACTCCCTAACCCTAACCCTCATCTCCCTCTCCAACCCCCTCACCTCCTCCTCCCGCACAAGCTCACACCCAACCAAATCCCCCCGCCTCCCCTCAAGCTCCCAAATCTCCCTCTCCATCTCGAGCAGATGGCGCAGATTGACTGCCTCGAACCGTCGCAGCGTAGGTCCGCCGTGGCGCCCAGAAAAGGACATAAAGTCCACCATGTCGTCCAGACCCTCGCGCCTTCGCGCTTCCGCCGACGAAGACGGCGGCGGCGGCGCGGCCTCCAAGACATCTTCCAATGGGCGTTTTTTCTCGTCGACGTCGTCGAAGTACAGAGGGCGGCGGCGCTTGTCGGAGGACCAGGCGTCCGACGACGAGCGCTTCTTCTCGGACCAGGCATCTAGAGGACGCACCTTGTCCTCGTCGCTGCCGACCTGTGTCCTGCACCCATAGCTCTTTTGAGGCGATTCGATAATCTCCAAAGAATCCCTCGACGCAACCGTGCTAATCACGCTCCCGTCCTCGCTTGCACTCATGTCTTTGCTTTGCTTTTTTCTTCTTCTTCTTCCGTCCTACCTACTTACACAACAGGCGACTATGTTCTTCAAAAGAAAAAAAAGTGTCGTCTTCGTCTTCTTCTTCTGCAACTGGCCCCAAGGGCACGACAAGTTTGAGGATTCCGACCGTCTTATCGCTGCTGCTCCAAGGTAAATGCCCATGTAAGCTTTTTACCATTCCTTCTTGTGTGGTTTGAGACGTTCTATTGGCCAATCGGGCTTGAGCACATGCATAAGTTCCAATCTATGTAGTAGGAGTCGCATCAGCTAGTTCAGCTACCCCACACCGGTGAACACCCCAGCCACCATCGCCACCTCAGGCCCCCGTCAAATCCAACCTCCTCTGAACGACACCCGCATCCAGGCTACAGCACATTCTACCATGACAGAAGAAGTAGCAAACGTGTAATTTTGTTTTGAATTCTCATTTCCTAGTCCTGGTCCTGCTCCACATACGCACTGACCTTATTGTACATATTAGCAAAATCTACATTTGCCAAGCCTTCAACCTGACCAGATCCTACTATCATGGCATATGCCATCTAAAGTAGTTGGTCTCTGCCAAATCGCGTGCATTAAACAGCATCCCGTCCAAACCCGCCCATCACACTACTGTCCATCAACCCACTGTCAAAGTGAAGAGGCATCCACCTTTTGCCAATAATTCAATAAAACACCGAACCGGCCGTGATGCGCATATCGCGTCCTAGAAGATGCTGATGCGATCGATCCCGATCCCAGAACATTAATATCCTTGTCTCTCCCCTCGCCTAGGGAGAGAGACGCCGTAGAAAATGCAATCCAAAAAGATGTAGGGCGCTGCGAGAAAAAAAAAAAAATAGGTGCGACCTGTAAAAAAAAAAGGAGAAAGGAGCGTGAAAGAACTCATAATAGCGACTACCCTGTAGTCGTAAACACCACTAGCCATCATCTCTTTCTACATAATTAGCAATTACGCCAATGCTAAGCTGTCTCTAAAAGACAAATAGAGTTTCCGTGATGCGCCTAGTCGCTGATGCAGGGTTCGTGTGATGCGCATATATATATTCTTGCTTCGCGTCTCAGTGTGTGTGTTTGAGTGTGTATCGCTCATTCGTGTTGTATATCGAACGGGTAAGTGGCCGTTTCATATCGGCGAGTTGCGTAGTTTCATAAGTTCCGGAGGTTTCGACCTGTCCGGTGGATCGAGAAATTTGGTCATGACCAAGGAAAGTTCCTTGAATGCGACTGGCTTGGTGACGTAGGAATTGAAGCCAGCCTCTACGCACTTTGCATAGACGTCGCCGAGGACGTTTGCGGAGAGTGCGATGATGGGATGGCGCCGATAGCCGTTCTTTCTTTCCCATCGCCGGATTTCCTTGCAGGCTTGGTAGCCGTCCTTGTTCGGCATATGTAGATCACACTAGGATTGTCAGACAAGAATATTGGAGAGGAAGAAAAGCAGGATAAGAGACTTGCCAGAATGATCGAGTAGTAGCCTGGTGGTTTGGCGAACACTGTGTCGGTGCATTGGACCCCGTCTAGTACGGTCTCTGTTTCGATCGAGATCTTGGCAAGGAACTTGAGGACAACCTGAAGATGTAAGCTAGGTACAGAAACAAAAGTTCAACGAAGGGGCCTTACAGTCTGATTGATATGATTATCCTCCACGAGAAGTACTTTGTGGCCTTTGTCGCCGAGTCTCCGTTTCAATTCCTCAAAGACAAGCTTCTGGTTGAAGACGGCTTGTTGAGCCGTATCCTGATTGCGGTCCGTACTAGACTCGCGCTCTTTCTGTGGATCAAATATAACAGCAAATTTTGACGGTTTAAGCGGGCGGTAAATGAATTGGAGCCGACGATCAAGCGACAACTGCGTATAGTCGTATATGGGCGCTTCTTTCATAAGCTCCTTCTTCTGGGCAGGATCAGACACCACGACAATTGAAGTGTTGCCGTGTACCATCGAGTTCAAGATCTGGTCCATGATAGCAATCACCTGCGACGTATCGTGGAGAACGAGCACCACGTGTGTGAATAAGACGGGATCGTCGCCGCCAATCATTTTCTGCGCCTCAACCAAGTTAGGCTGGCCTGTAATTTGGTGCGGGATTGCTGGAGGAAGCGTATTTTTGATATGTCGAATCGTTGCTTCTCTGCTGTGCACCAAGGGACATACAACTAGTATCGAGTACATGGGAGGTTGTAGCGAGCTTCCCAGGGGCGAGAGACTGCGAGGTTGCTCGTTGGGACGCGCTGTTTTATCCGACTCGAGCGACAGTGAAGAATCATCAGAATGTGCCTCACGATCACTTCCAGTCCTTCTAATTGGAAGTGCAAGTTTGATCTCTGGGTTTTTGGGCAAAGCCGTCTCCTGGAGGAATGATGAAGCCGACGACCTTTCCGATCGCAAGCTGGATTTCCCAGTAAGCGCGGCGCTCGTGGCAGAGTGGTCTGAGCTGCCTGACGAAAGCGATGGCGATTCTCGAGATCTTTCCGAAGCTGTCAAGCTGGGCACAGGTGATTTGATACTATCACTACGCTCCGACGAGGTGCTTGAGATGCGGTCGCGACGGACGTTTGCTGGGATTTGAGGCGTCATATGCTTGGGTATCGACGAAGGCTGAGTGGCCATTGGCGCAATGGAAGCGACTGGTTCCGCCGTAGGTGTGCCTTTTGCTTTGGGAAAGTCATCCGCGGTAGGAAGCCCGAATTTGATGGTGAAGAAGAACGTTGAGCCTTTCCCTGGTATACTTCGAGCGTCCATTTTACCTCCGTGAAGCTCGACAAACTGCATCGAAATAGCCAGGCCAAGTCCCGTTCCTCCATGTTGTCGGGTGCTGCTTCCGTCGATCTGACTGAATCGTTTAAAGAGATACTTTGCCTCTTTTTCAGTGAAGCCTCTCCCAGTATCGATGACTTCGAACTGGACTACGGTCTCCGAATCACCTGAGTTGCCAGAGTGCTCTATAGGTTGTGACCGACAGCGGACGAAGACCTCGCCCTTTTGTGTGAACTTGATCGCGTTGCCCACTACGTTTAGAAGCACCTGGCGAATACGGAACTTGTCGCCTTTGACCATAGATGGTACACCTTCCTCCACGAGATAGTTGAGTTCGAGACCTTTCTGTATAGCCAGACCCATATTCAAGTCGTTAACTTCTTCGAGCAGAGATGGTAGGTGCATCCACTCCATCTTGAGCTTGATCATGCCAGCCTCCACCTTGGATAGATCGAGAATGTCATTGATAAGATTGAGAAGACTGTCGGTGCTTGCTTTGATAATATTAACATGCTCGAGTTGCTCGTTATTGAGTGGCGTATCAAGCAAAAAGTTCACCATACCAGAGATGCCGTTGAGGGGCGTTCTGATTTCGTGAGACATGTTGCTTAGGAACCGAGTCTTAGCATCCATAGTTTCCTTCAAAGTTTGCTCGAGCAATTTGTGATCGTTGATGTCTGTGGCAGTACCGTACCAGGTCTCCTCTTCACTGTCCTCTGCAAGTGACTTCTCCAGCAGAATTCGGACGAGATGCCATCGGTATTCGCCATCTTTGTTACGGAGTCTGACTTCGGTGGAATACGATGCACGTCCAGAAGCGTCCTTGGTTATCCTAAGGATGCCTGTACTGGCAAGCTTCGACAATTTTGCCTGGGGCAGATCCATTCTATCTGGAGACGAGCTTCCGGGACTAGTGACCGCCTTTTCTGTCTCGGATGAGTTTTCGGACGACGAAGAATCAGCTCGTACGTGTTCGGTGGGTAATGAGGTCGGCACATTGGTAGCCGCCGAGCCATCCTCGCTCAGTTCGGGAAGCTTGCACTTGATGACATCGTCGGGATGAACGTGCTCCAAGAACCCGTTTCCATATGCTTGAACTTCTGTTTGGCCTGAGAATGTCTCCCACTGCGAGTTGCAGAAGGTGAGTCCGCGACGGTCCGAAACGACAAAGACGACCTGAGGACTTGAATTTGCAAGCGCCCTATACTTGGCTTCTGAAGCTGCGGTTTCCTGTTGGCGAGCCGAGTTTAGTTCAGCAAGGTGCTGCTCGTGGAAGTCCATGTTCGTTCCAATCCAATGTACGATTTGCTGTCGCTTGTTCTTCAAAGGCGCTACCCGAATATAGAACCACCGATAACAGTCATCGAATCTGCGTAGGCGGACCTTCTTTTGTAACTGCTGACCAGTGCGCAACGATTTGTTCCATTGCTCGACATAGTCTTCTCTGTCCTCGGGATGTATGGCATCCCAAGGTCCTCGTAGAACCTGATGGGATTCCTGGCCTCGGTATATGAGAAATTTGGAGTTCGCCCAAGTCAGAGCGCCAGTGGTGGGAAGCGCTGTGAAGATTTGCACCGGCAAGGAATCAATAATGGTACGAAGGAGACTCTCGGATGGAGGTGGCATAGGAATATCATGCGCCTCGGACATGGAGCCACTTCTTGTATGAGAGGGTACCCCAGGTGCCCGTCCTGGTGTCGTTGCTGGCTGTAACGATTGGAAAGAAGAACTAAAGTCCGCACCATAGGAATGCAAAAGAGAATGTCCCCGATGTTGACTAGGCTGTGATGGTGCACGTGGACGTCGAGAGCTACTTGTGTCATCTGGGACATTCTTCTCGTTACGCGGAGTTGACACGTCATCCTCGTCCGCCTCAGCAACCATGGAGACGCTCGCTCGTTTCGTTGCACGCTTTTCGGGCTTACGGTTCTGTTCTTGCGAGGCTGAGCTGCTCTGGCTGGGACCTCGACTGGTCTTCTTCTTTGTATCAAAGTAGCTGTCCACAGCCTCGCCACCCACCAGGTGACCCGGAGTATTCCCAACGGAGTGTCTACCAGGGAAGCCTAGAGTGGTAGAGTCCCAACCCGGTGTGCCCGTTATAGAACCACCAGGGCTATGTCGTGATCGACTAGAGTAATCGGATGGACTCGTAACACTCCCTGCGGAATTGCCCATTCCTTCGAGATCAAGATGAAGCAAATCATCAAGACTTTCATGGTCAGAAAGAGGCGTGAATCCTACCTGCTGGCTAGCCGCAAAGCGGCGTTGACGAATGCCAGTGGCTTGTGCCTGTGCATTGGCGAATTGCCACGCATTGGAAAAGGATGTAGCTAGATGAGGGCCAAGATGTTTGAGGGAATTTGTGAGGTTTCGCGGGTAAGGCACGATCGGGGATAATATGGAGAGGATTGCGATCGGCGCTTTTCGTTCATCTTCTGGCCTCGTCGAGTTGCTCTGCGTGGAGATTTCCGAGTGTCTTCGAGATAGAGACGGGGTACGAGAAGGTGTTGCGGGTTCAGGAGCCTGCATCACCTGAGATAATGTAGGATGTATAAGTGGAATGTGCGTAATAGTGCTGGCTTTGTCGACGCCGATTGCTTCGACCAGACCGAATTGAGAGTAGTCTTGCGATGAGTTCGAGGGATTGAATGTCTCTTCATCCACGTTACCTGTTGAGAAGAACGGATTTTCGCTGGGATCGTTTTGGATCGCTGGAGAGGGAGCCGGAGATTGTGCCCAAGGTGAGCTAGGGAATTGCTCATATTCCTCGTACCTAGGCTGTAAGCTGTGGCCTGCATTCCCGGCCTTGGACGAAAATCCTGAAAGACCTCGTGGATTGGTATGCCGTTCCTGATGCGGAATATTTGACTGTTTCGTTGCAGGCTTATGCATCTCGTCCGTTTCGGAGTCTCCGGATCCCTTCCTAGATGCTAATACGGATGTTGAATAATCTCTGGTCAAGGTGACGAGGCGTCCTCTATCCAATACACGGTTGATGCCGGCATTGTCGATCAAAGCGTCTGATTCATGGTCTAGAGCACGTAACACCGGGAACACTACGGACGGTGGTGGTGGTGCTTCTGCTCCACCAACACTCGAAAAGTCAAGATCGCTGAATGCTGGATCGTACGATGGAGTAGGAGTTGATCGCTGATAGGGTGTCCCGTCAAAGGAGATCGGTGAGACCTGTCTTAGCGGGTGGTCTGGCCGTGCTCCAGAATGGGGCATGTGGCTAGCCGTTCTCAATGGACCACGAGGTCGCGCAGGCATAGCCGATGATGGAGTTTCCGGAGACAGGTCCTTCCTCTGACGCTCGTGCCCTGCAAAGGAATGTCGAGCAGGGAGTTTTGGTCTTTTTTCAGGCATGGGAGGCTTGGGAGGCTGGTCGGAGGCCTTACCTTGTTCGGGGCTGTGAGACTTTTCAGGGCCCTTTTTCTGGGCAGCTCCTTTTGTATCTTGATATTCCGCTGCTGTTCGAGGACTTCCTCCCTGGGGAGCGATGTGAAAAGTAGTCTTCTGCCCCCAGGGAACATTTTCGATATCAGACGCATCAGCCGGTATTGCCAACGTTGCTCTTTCCACACCGTACCAATCATGCATGATAGCCGTAACAGTGCTCCACCACGCAGTGAGACCTGGCTCCGAGTTCAGTAGCAGGACCAGGTCGTATAGGCTTGGCGTTGGAAAACGTGGGTCTTCAGGGAGGGCCCCTGGGGGATGGACTATCCTTTCTCCAGGCGCAAACGGTGTGGTCGAAGCGAGAGGTGTACTGCTCTCGGAAGCCACTTGCTCTCGAGGCACGGCATAGTCTCTACCATACATGGCAGAGACTGTGGGTGACAGGGTAGTAAAGGGCTGGTGGAAGGATGTGGACCATGCCATGGGGGAATTCGGCACCGTAGGGAACGGGTATGACGGTGTACGGAGGGCACGACCGGCGGGCGTGGGCGGGACACTGCCGCGAATGGTTTTGGATGACTCGGTTGATTCGGTCGACGTCGTGTAGCCGGTGGCCAAGGGACTGCTAAACGCTCCCTCCAGCGTGGGCGACATGCTCGATACGGGCTCTTCCTTGATGGGCGATACTCGTCGAACGCCTGGAGATGCCGTGGCGGCTGCGTTGCCGGTTCCCTTGACGCGCGCGCGCTGCTGCTTTTGTATTGCCCTTAGTTGTAGATTCCGCAGCCGCTCCAGCTCCAGTTCGTCTGGCGACGACTTCCCCGGCGGCTTATCATCCTGACTCTGCATCGCGCCTTCCCGTTGGCCCCCTTGGTCTGCCTTTTCGCTCACATCCGTGTCCGTACTCGATCCATCGTAGTCGCCGGGGCCTGAGTCGGTCGCCGCAGGCTCATCGGGAGACGGGTGGGGTTGCGAAGAAGCGTGGTCCTGAGACTGACGCTGCAGCGGAGGGCGCGTGGACGGCAAAGCAGGCGGCGAGGAGGTGGGTGACGGCAACGGTGGTGCTCTACTCATGGTCGCATCCCCCTATCTCCCTCCAGCGGCGTTGGAGAGACGGTGGCTACAGGGTGAGCAGGCGGTGACATTCGCACAGTCGGCGCAAGGCGAAGGCAAGACCCTGGTGGATGCAGTCCACAATGACGTAGTCAGCAGCGAAACGCGACGAGCCGCTACACCGGGCGCGGGTGCTGCATCCAACAAAGAGCGAGCAAGACGACGAAGATTTGACCTGGAGATTTTGGCAGCAAGCCGCAGCAGCGTCCCAGCCTGTGCAGCCAGACTCGGATGCACACTTCGGGCGTCGGAAGCAGTTGCAGGGTGGGCAGCGCTGGCAGGAACAGAATTGGCACTGTCGTGGGCTAGCACTATGTACGGGGGCAAGAAGCGACGGGCCTCCTGGGGACATTCAGGGAACCCGCCGCGCTGCACCTGGACGGGGCTCCACCGATGCCGCCGGCGCGCGACCTGCTTTGCTAGCTGATGCTGGGTGCACTGAGCCGCACGAGTCAAGCACTCTGGACGGGAGCCATTGGGGCACGATGTGGCCTCCTTGGTCGCGAATTCACCGTCGCCGGCAGCGTCGTCGTCGTCGACGAGCCCACACGGCCGCTCAGGGGACGGGATCGCTACGTCAGCCAAGGCGCCGAGTCAGGCAGGGCTCGCCCGCGCTGCACGCTGCCACTTCTGTATGTGGTACGCCCACAGACAGCCACGACAACATGTCCGCTCTCCACTCTCTGCGCGCTCCATGTCCACCTCTCCCTCGTCACCTGCAACGCCCTTGCGCTCCCGCCCAGCCAATGCCCAACTGCCACCGGCCCCAGTGCGCTGATACACGGCAGCCCGGGCGGCTTCCAGCGAGGCGGTCGGTACCAGCGCCACACCAGCGGCTATGCGGATGCAAAATGGCATGCAGCACCAACTGGGTTAGCCCGAGAGCGTCATCTCTACACACACACATACACAAGTAAACAAGCCTCACTTTACATGGTTGCAACGGCAAGTTTACTAGAATTCGTGCCATCTCACACGAGCACGCTCAACTCTATATACACAAAAAGCATCCCCTTGCGATTCCTCCTACCAACAAACACATGTCCCAACCGTGTTTCTGCCGAAATGGCAAAGTCACCAACCATTCCCTCATGTCTCGGGTCCTTCACCAGGCAGCCCCGGAAGAGAGCCGGACAGGCTTCAATGTACATCCACTGGAAATTACACCCCCAGGTAGGTCCCGCTCGTGATGCGCTTCACGCTCGAAACGGGTTTCCACGTGGGTGCTGGGCTTGGCGGAGGCGCGTTCTCTTCCGCATCAGCGAATGGATCCAATTCTCCATCTGCCTTTGGCTCGCCTGGAGCGCTCTGGCTGACACCTAGACCACTGCCTAGGCTCAGCGACTGCGCTCCCGTGATTTCGAACCGCGCTTCACTGTTCCCCGGCTTCGCCTCGCCCTCGGTGAAGAACCGTACACGCATGCTTTGCGCTGGCTGGTCGCGCGAGAAGGTCACATCTCCTAGGCGCCAGTAGATGAGACCTTTGTCTCTTGAAAAGGTGCCCGCTGGCTTCGATTGACATGATTTGGCCTTTGATCCAGGCTCAAGCCGGAGGACCAGGACTAGATTGTGCAGAGTGACGCTTGTACCCTCGCCCAGCCCGAACTTGGGGTTCAGGGAATAATTCAGAATAACAGACGTTTGCGTTGCTTCCGACTTCCATACGGGAGAGAGGAGTATCGGTGCGAAAGATGCGAGGTTGTCGCCCTCAAGATGCACCTGGTAATGGAAGGCTACCGAGGTTTTCGTGATTCTTGCGAGATCGACAGTGTAGTTACCCGGACTGTCGGGAATCTGTTCGATGAACGCAGGGTTCGGCGCAACCTTCTCAAGGACCGGGAAGTTTTCGAGTCGGATGTTTTCTGTCCCAAACGGACCAGACGAAATATCTACGGGGTTGAATGCCAGCGCGACCTGTCCGATGACAAGAGCCTTGGTGACGTTTCCTTGCTCGAACCAAGCGCTCACAGTCTCTACCAATGATGCGTTCAACCCTGGCTCATGCAAGTCGGGATGCTTGATGGTCGTACTGGCAGAGCTGCTGAGCGATCGTCCAGACCGGACCGATTGCGTGTCTGATGCCGGGTGATCGTCAGACAAGATTCGCTGTTGAAGTTTGAAAGCGGGAGATGCTGGCTGTGGTGGTGGAACAGGTGCAGGGAAGGCTGCAGAACCAGAGCCGGCTGATGGAATAGGAGGGATTTCCCCTATGCTTGTTAATTCAGGTGTAGCGGGATTCGGTACGAAGATAGTATTGCGGACATCTCGACGTCCGCGAAGAGTGTTAGATCGCCTCGGTGGTGCAGCTTGCTTGGTGGTTATTAGCAAGGGACTATTGAACATGATGGGCATTCATACTGCACGAAGAGTGTTGGCCATGTTCGCCATGGCCTCATTAGCATCGCCATCTTCCTCTTCCTGGATGGGCGCGTTTTTGATATCGAGCTTGAATTGAGGCGGTGGGTTACTGTCGCCGGAGGTACTGGTCTAATCAGTAATCAAACTCAGTTTCAAGCACTTCCAACTTACAATCCGGCTTCCCGCTCTGCTTCAGTAATTGCGTCGATAGCTGAAGGAGGGACGGAAAATCCTTCCGCATCCTTCTCGGGCTGTCATTGGAATTAACGATATTCTTTACGACAGAAAATGTAACTTGCCTCTGGCTTTGGTTCGGGTGCTGTAGGTGGCGAGAGCGGTTCCTTCAGTTCCGGTATTGTATCTTGGGCTGTGCCATTCACAGTGTTTGTATTTGGTCCAGCTTCCTCGACAGGTTCAGGGCTGGTTCCATTGGGTCGGTCAACGCTTCCTTGCCGTGTCTGCTTTGGCGACGCTGAGACGTCTGATGCGCGTGGAGTGGATGATAGGCGTCTTGCAGGCGAAACAGGACGGTCTGCTGCAGATCCAGCAGTGTCGCGTTCCTTGGACTTTCCCTTGCCGAAACCGCTAAAGGCAGCACTGAGGTTCGAGGATGATTTCCGTTCGGGTGAGAGTGCGCGGCCATATGGATGCACACTCTGTCTGCGACGGCCCAGTACTGTACCAAATCGCTTAAGGGGATTGGACTTGTGCTTGGTCTCAGGAACTGGAGATACGTCAGCCTTTTGATGCTTGCTTGATGGGTAGGAATAGGTACCAGAATCACTTTTCTGGCTCTTGTTGTCATCTGTATTGATTGTCGGGGTTGAAGGAACAGGAGGAGGTGCCAAATGCCTCGAGCCTGAAGGCGTGGCCGTGTTACTGCCTTTACGACTAGGCTGCGGCTTCTCCCCGCTGCGCATCCTCAACGACCAGGTCTGAATCTCGTCTGCGGTCTCAATATTAAGTAGCACATTCAGCGTCTCTTCTGCGCTGATCCGATTGCGCTCCACCTGGTCCACCTCATGTGTCTGGAACTGTGTGAGGGCGTCGCGGAGGTGGTTGAGCCTGCTTTCGTCTACGGCCTGCAGCTTCTCAAAAACGTAGGGTGCCTGGGATTCCCACTGTATTGTTGCATTCTCAACCTCGGCGACTGCACTTGCAACCGACGAAGCCTTCGCCTTTGTGCTTTTAACGCGTAGCTTCTCTGCCTTCTTCTTGGCCGTGTCTATGTCTCGGGCCATTGCCGAGAGATTGCCCGAGATGGTCGACATGGCCTGGACTTCGCGGTTCGTCGAGGCAAACTCGCGCAAAGGACGCTCGACGTCGGCCTCAATTTTCTGAGCCAGTTGGTGGTGTGATTCTGCCACGGCTTCGGTTGCGCCCACGATTTTCTGCCATGGCGTTGAGAAGATGCTACTCGTAGTCAGCAATGTACAGTCAGCCCCTCCGCTCTGATATGGTATACCCTAAATCTGACGACTCATCGGGGGGGTGTCTGTTTGCGAGCTTCCGCAGTCCTTGTACATAGGCCTCTTCCACCCGGCGCCGTTCCTACACCTCCATATAAGCTTCTGTACCTGGATACCAAGGTCCAACGCACCTGTAACCAATCTGCAATATGAACATTCAGCTGGCTGACATGTTTCATCCGGTCATTGAGGACGTTGACGGCTTGCGACGGCGGGAGGGCGTCCTACGGTAAGGTCAGCGGGTGCAGCTAGGAATGCGCAATGCGTGTACATACCAGTAATCCTGGG
Source organism: Periconia sp. TS-2 (assembly GCA_030378425.1). Classification (NCBI taxonomy): domain Eukaryota; kingdom Fungi; phylum Ascomycota; class Dothideomycetes; order Pleosporales; family Periconiaceae; genus Periconia; species Periconia sp. TS-2. The sequence goes on along the minus strand of JASNQO010000014.1, from coordinate 916,781 downwards.
TACTCTTTGCGTTGAAGATCCATTGCGGGGTTGCGGAGAGGGCGCGGCGGCCACGAGATAGCGACTCAGTATCCTTTACATAGAAATCCGCTTCCGTGAGCCTTCCGGGAGTGTTGCAGAGCTGTCGCCTCAACTGCGCTGTCAGGCTTCGGGTGGGTCCAGGGTCCGATTTAGGCCTAGGACGAAACCACGGCACTACCGGGAGTTGACTACAAGCAGCCTTCAGGGAGGTTTGTGTGGCAAGAAGAGGATGCGATGGTGAGCTGGACACCAGCGAGGATCTTCCTGACTGAACAGCAATGCGTTCGGGCGAGGGCGTGCGCTGCAGGGGTGAAGAGGCTTTACTTGTTGGCGACCGAGGCGTTCGCCATGAAGTCTCGGCGCTCTTCCGCCTCTCATCGTCCGTTACGTACATCTGACCACCGCCAATTTACAACAGTTATAGCCGCAGATACAGAATGTCATCTGTGGACTGGCGTGCCGCTTTGGGCTTCTCCTTACGGCTATCAGCCGTTACCAAAATGCAAGTATCATTTAACTGCACACGTGTAGTGGGAGACTAGTACACAAGGGCAACCTCGTAAGAGCTGCTCCTTCATTTCCAATTCGAGCTTACATCGGGCATCGGGCGTGTCTCGTGAACAACAACTCCACAATCGCTCGCCCAATGCGGGTTTACTGCTGTTTGTTGTCTAGCCGCCCATTTTCCATTGTCTAAGATGACCCTTGCGAAGTCGAATTCCTCGTCCCATGCAATGTCTAACCAAGCAACGACTGATTCTCAAAGTAAACATTGTCTAACAACGTCACAGAGCATCGGCTTACCAAACATTTAATTCCACTATCTCAGCGGTCGATGCCCGTCGGGACGCGACAATTCTAGAAACGAGCATCTTCAATGAAGCGCAATCTGCCGTGCGACTTTCTCTTCACTGGAGAATGCTCCTAGCTCACTACAAACTAGGAAGAATATGACCGGAGATGTCAAGAGGCGATAGCAGAAACCAAAAATCATGCTCTCGAATTCCCACTCGTCGAAGTAATACTCTCCTAGACTAGACAAGATTCTGCTGCTGACCATCTAGGACGAGGACCCAGTCCCGACACCACAGCCTGGATTAGATATTGGTGTGTACCAGAATGCAATATATCATCAAGAGGGTCTCTTTTCGGTCATATACAAAGCGGTCACGCCTAAAGAAGAGGAGTATTTTCCTGCAAACGTCCCTTTGAGCAAGAGGTTGGTTGCTCTAAAGGTCACTACGCCATCTATGATGGAACTGCCACACGACTCTAAACGGGAAGCTTCCATACTTAAGCTATCGGCGTCTACACACGTCATACCGCTCTTTGAGACGTTTCGCGAAGCTGGCACGCGACTTGTCCTCGTCTTTCCTTTTATGAACTACGCTTTTGACCATGTGCTTCAGCTCGACAAGTTGTCTAAGGGGCAAATTGAAAACACCCTCAAAGACTTGCTCGCGGCTCTAGCTTTTATTCACGAGCGTGGGATAATTCATCGGGATGTCAAGCCCTCCAATATATTGCTCAAAACACTGGACGGCCCCGCCTATTTAGCAGACTTCGGCATTGCATGGGCGCCTGACGTCCCAGGCTCTGAAGCAAGTGATGCAAAGATAACCGATGTCGGCACTACTTGCTACCGGCCGCCTGAACTTCTCTTCGGTAACAAGCAATACGGTTGTAGCCTCGATCTCTGGGCAGCAGGTTGTACAATTGCCGAAGCCTTGGTCGGCAGTCATCCAACGCTCTTCGACTCTGGGGAATTAGGGAGTGATCTCGCACTTATTCAGAGCATATTTAGCAAGATAGGTACACCAAATTTAACAGTATGGCCGGTGGGTTACCGCAGATTCAAGATATTTGGATTTGATACTGACATCATCAAGGAAGCTACGGATCTACCAGACTGGGGTAAAGTGCAGTTCCACGAGTATCCTCCGCAGTCTTGGTCAGCCTTATTACCTAACGTATCTGACGTTGAGCAAGACCTCGTCAGCAGAATGGTCCGATATGAGAGCGGTACAAGACTTACTGCAGCTCAGGTAAGATGAACAGACTGCCCAAGAGTAGACGCAAGGCTAACGATTTTGTACAGGCCTTGCAGCATCCATATTTTGCCAAATGACAACGGCTGTCGTTCGAGAGGCTTTCATCTCACTAAGAGTCTACAGCGTGGTTCTATTATGAAAACATATACTACGGCACGGCCTGGAAGCGATCATCCGTCCATGGGGGTTTTTGGATGAGTGGACCTGGTGACGCAGCCCTTCTAGAGTTTACAGTATTCAAGGGATGAGTGCATAAGCTCTAAGCTAGACAGCTATTATAGGTGAAGAATGCTTGCTACAATTTCTCCAGTATCTGCTTGACCATAGCCTTCGGGTATGTGATTGGTTGGTGACGCGACGCGGTTGAGCGGTTAGCGCAGCACTTTCCTTCCAGAGCTGGTTCCGCGACTAGTCCGGCAGGGTTGACATTGACCGGGCACCCATGAAACTCACATCACTCGAGTGAAGGACAACAGACCCCACGGCGCCTTTGTTGTGTAGCCTGCCGCTCAGGACTCCTATGCGACCTCATCTGCATGTTGTTCCGCCTCGATAGCAGCTGCCTGCGACCAGCTGTGTTCTACAAACACTCTCTCCGCTAGCAACCCCTCCACCTCCGCCCGCACCAGCGCAGCTCAGCAAACATGGCATTGTTTTGGCGAAACAAACAAAAGGCCCATCCTGAGCTCGTGAAGTCCACGAAAGAGCTGACAGTCCGGCTGAGCGAGGACCCCAAGCCGAATCCGAAGGTATGATCGCCCCGAACTCGCAATGTTTATATCCCCAGGCTAATGTTTGTAGCTGGAGGAGGAGCTGGCAAAGGATCTCCAACACATGAAAACAAGGCTTCAAGGCACGCCCGGTACCACCCCGCATCTTTAGTCTCTATTTCCCGCATATCAAATGCCTTTCGCTGCAAGCTCTAGTCGCTGACGGCCCCGCAGAGATAGAAGTCAGCCAGGAATCGGTATTCCAGCTGCTGAGCTTTATAATTCAGGAAGACCTGCTCTACCTCCTCGCAAACAACATCCATAAACTCCCGTTCGAATCGCGCAAGGACGCCCAAGTCATCTTCTCCACCGCGTTTCGTTACAAGCCAGCCGGCGCTGCAGATCCTCAAGTCCTCCACCATGTCATTCAATACCGACCGGAGATAATCATATCGCTGTGTAAAGGATATGATCGACGGGAAAGCGCAATGCCATGCGGAGGGGTTCTGCGTGAAGCCCTCAAGTACGACTCAATTGCCGCATTGCTCCTTTACGACGAACCGACAGCAGATGGCAAGACTAGAGATCTGGCCAGCGTCAACCCGGACGTTCCTTCGTCGGGCCAGGGCGTGTTCTGGAGGTTCTTCGATTGGATAGACAAGGGCGCATTTGAAGTCAGCGCCGATGCGTTCAACACGTTCCGGGTTCGTGGTCTGCGTTCGAGGATCACGGCACAGCTAATTGGTGAATAGGATATCCTGACGAAACACAAAGCTTTGGTGGCCGCATATCTACAGACTAACTTCGATACATTCTTCTCAAAGTATAATTCTATGCTTATACAATCGGAGAGCTACGTCACGAAGCGGCAGTCGATCAAGCTGCTTGGCGAAATATTGCTGGACCGTGCAAATTACACCGTAATGACGCAATACGTAGATTCAGGCGAGCATTTGAAGATTATCATGAAACTTTTACGGGACGATAGGCGGATGATCAACTACGAAGGTTTCCATGTCTTTAAGGTGAGCGTGGCCGACTGCCGGAGGCATTGTCATGAGTTTGCACTGACCGTTACAGGTGTTCGTTGCGAATCCTAACAAATCTGTTGCCGTCCAACGCATATTGATCAGCAATCGCGAGAAGCTGCTACGGTTTCTTCCAAGTTTTCTCGAAGATCGCACAGAAGATGAACAGTTCATAGATGAGAAGAGCTTTCTCATTCGACAAATCGAGCAGCTTCCGCCTGTGCCCGTTCCTCCAACTGCGGCTGCATAGCTGCACATCTTTTCGAGTATCAATATCCTTGTTGTTTTGGCTATGCATGGGATGGAGTTTGTAGTGACTTTGGCTTTGGATTTGACTACCCCACTGGCATGTCTCCGCGCTGAGGCGTTCTTGCATTGGTGTAGATATATGGATACATTTTGAGAACTTGCACGTAGACGCATGTGTAGTGTCCGAAGAAGAGTACGAGACGACTGCTACCCTCCCTTTACACGTGAAGTTGGAGTTGCTCGAATACGAGCCCTAGTAAAGGCGCAGGAGGGCCATTGGCGGTGTTTCACTAGAGCCAAGCTGAAGGCTAATCCCAGCTCGGGAACGTGTTACAGATATGAAGGGCCAGAAAGCATCCGAACCGCATCTGCGGCTCCAAACAACTGAGGCTGGAAATCGTCCCCGTCAGTGAGGCAAGCTCCAGACGCGGTTCGGTACGCCTGCTACTCTCCGTTCTCCGCTAGCCCCCTTTATGTGTACCCACTCGTGCGCCTTCCCATCTGATCCGCGCCGCCAAGGACGCTAACGCCATCATCTGGGGGGTCACTGGCACACACAGCATGACGGCCGACTCGGTTGTGCGCTGGTTGGAAGAGCACGCTTCAAAACCCCCAGCGCCCCCGAATGAGCTTCATCCAGCTGATGAGTTTCCTCTCGCAACGCTCTCGAACCCGCCCTCGTCGACCGACAGCGACGGCGACAGCGACGGCCGCCGCGCTCACATCGCATCCCTGATCCACCCTCCCACCCCCGAGATTATGGCCGACCAGACGACTGCGAACAACGCCCGTCGACGCTCCTCCTCTCTCGCCGGCGCCTCCGGGCCATCTCAGAAACAGTCCAAGAAACAGCGGAGACGCCACTCCGACCACATCCTCGAGGAGACCGAAGACAGGTCGTCTGACAGCGAGGGTTCCGCCTCAGAGAGCAAGTCGGAGAGCGACGACCTCGAGCTCGACGATATGAGCGGAGACGGCTTAGAAGATGACGAAGAGACGGGGTTGACGGGGAGAGACCGGCGACGGAGAAGACAAAGGAAACGGCGAAATACGTTGCTCGATCAGCGCGTCGTGGCTCAGGATGTTCAATTCACAAAAGAAGAGAAGAAGCTGGCGAACCAGAACATGATTCATTCCATGCTCATAAATGCCGTGCTCATAGGGCTATGGTGAGTCCAAAGCAAGCTGTTTCATTGCGTAGCTAATATGCCTAGGTACCTATTTTCCATTTCAATTTCCGTGTACAACAAGTGGATGTTTAAGGAGGAGAAGGAGGACGGCGACACGCAAAACATCTTTCCATTCCCGCTCTTTACGACATGTTTGCATATGGTGGTCCAGTTTTCACTCGCTTCACTGGTCTTGTTCTTCATACCCTCGTTCCGACCTCGCCATGACTCACTCAATCCACACGCTCCGGGAGCGCGCGTAGAACCGATAGATCCAAAGAAGCCGCTTATGACAAGGTGGTTCTATGTGAGCCGTATCGGTCCTTGCGGTGCAGCGACTGGTATGGATATTGGGCTAGGCAATACTAGCCTAAAGTTTATATCTTTGACATTCTTCAGTAAGTTTTGACACAATCGTGGGACTAACGATTGAAACTGACTGGTTGGACAGCAATGTGTAAATCATCTGCCCTTGGATTTGTGCTACTCTTCGCATTTCTTTTCCGTTTAGAACAGCCCTCCTGGAGACTTGTTATCATTATTGCGATCATGACTATCGGCGTGGTGATGATGGTGGCCGGCGAAGCAGCTTTCCACGCCCTAGGATTCATTCTCGTTATGTCATCAGCTTGTTCGTCCGGTTTTCGTTGGTCCTTGACGCAAATCCTCCTCCTTCGCAACCCAGCCACCGCAAACCCGTTCTCATCGATCTTCTTTTTAGCGCCAGTCATGTTCCTCAGCTTAGTCGTACTGGCGATCCCTGTCGAAGGATTCCCTGCGCTCCTAGAGGGTCTATCAATTCTGTTCGACCGCAAAGGCGTCTTTCTTGGAATTGGTATCCTCATTTTCCCCGGCTGTCTCGCCTTCCTCATGACCGCCTCCGAATTCGCTCTGCTGAAGCGAACCAGCGTCGTCACCCTTAGTATTTGCGGTATCTTCAAAGAGGTCGTGACCATCACTACCGCCAATCTTGTCTTCCACGATCCTCTCACTCCGATCAACTTAACTGGCCTCTGCATCACCATTATTAGCATTGGAGCATATAACTATTTCAAGATTCAGAAGATGAGGAGTGATGCCAGAATTAATGCGCATCTCGCAGCGCAGGATATCTACGCGCCAGTCAACACGCAAGATCCGGATCGAGATCGAGGAGGTACTCGGCAAGCCACAGGAGCCAGTGCGCGCGGCTTCATGAGGAACAGCCTGACGCTGAACCCAGGAGTGACAGTGGAAAGACCTGCAGTCGATAGCCCGTCTAGAGCATCGCCGGTCAAGAGACCTGAAGATTTAGAGTAAGAGATTATGGAAGTTTAGTATCTTTTGTTGTCTGTTTGGAACTAGCAATTGAGATGGCCCTGAGTCAGAGGAGCCGCATCGCATCGGAATAGCATCATCGGCGTTTTCTTTTGTCTAAGACGGAGCAATTGGGCGATATATCTCAGCGAGGCACCGCTGATATTATGTATTGAATTGTACGAAATATATCTCGGAATAGAGTCATCCCCGCTATTACATGTAGCGGGATCGAAGTAACTCAAGTCTCTGCAGCCACTGAGAAAGATGACAGCCCTAAATTAACTGCCCCTTAAGTGTTACGGTCTGATGGACGTCACTACGCCGTAGGCGCCACTCCCCCTTCTATCAAACTCAGTTCTTTAAGCAGGTCCTTTTTGAGACATCTGAATACCCCGCTACCAAACTGATAAATTACTTCTACTCACCAATGAAATCCTCTCTACATGAACAATCACCCCCACAGGCAACGATATCCCACAAAAATGCTATATTTTCCAAGGTAATACTCCGACTTACGATGATGACTTTGACGCGGACTGGCTTTGACATTCCCACAAACCCCCTTTTTTTTCCGCCTCTCTGATCCTTCACGTGTACGAAATGAGAGTCGAGCGGAGTGAAAGAGAGTGCGAACCCATAGCAGAAAGATCCTTGATGCACTGGAGGTAAATCCCAGGTCCATCTAGAGTGTAAGAGAAATTGATTTGTGGCATGAGGGATGTGACCCTTGAAGCACGTCTGCAATAGACGATAGTAGCTAATGTTTCAATGGCAATTACTTGAAGTGGAGAGGTTTGTATAGTATATCCCATGTCTCCGGGCTGATTGAGTTCTCCTATTCAGCTCCCCTATACCAATATTCCTTGTAGAGTATCGTTCTTATTGATCATTTGTATTATCGAGCATGGTTTTGACGACGAAGAAGCTGGACAAAGCACAACGTCTAGAGGATAAACAAACTAACATACATTCTTCACGTAATGGGTCTTAGATCTTCTTTGAACGAGGGAACTACGGATTGAAGCATTGCCATTAGAAGCTAGACATGAAATAAAATAGAATTTCGCTCATGATTTACGCTTATGCTTTGTACGGGTGATTTGTATCCTATTACTCCTGCGCTGAAAGCAACATTCCGTCGACGGGAAGACCCGTGCCGTAACGCCAAATATGCCCGATCTGTATCATCAATCGCCATCTTCATTGCTAGAATCTCTCCACTCTAGTCACTTTAGCCTAGCCTTACCTGTCCTGAGGCATCCTTCTTCAAACCTAGCTTCTGCAGCTTGATCCGCGGTACTAGTCCAGCAAGCACCAAAACACTTGCCACAATGACCGCCCAATGCTGAATCCCTAAGATAGGGCCACCATATGATGTCCAGCTACTCGCACACACCGTGGCTAGCCCAAGCGTTGCAACTACATATCCGCTAACCCTGTGATACTTCCATACTTTCTTCGCATTATCCACGCCTCCGTAAAGCGAGGGTGTGTAGTATTGCGTGAAGCCAACAAGGGCTTGGAGGAAGATTGTGATGTAGAAGAGGAGACCGAGGATAGCGTGTGGGGATTCGAAATGCGGATGGTCTCCAGGCCCGCTCTTGTTGATCTCGATTATGATCAAGCCGGCTAGGAGGGCGGAGACGCCGACGAGGTTAAAGAGGAAGTGGGCTGTTGTGCCTGCACGTTTTTGAGAGGGCGTGTGCGTCGGTTGGAGGATGAGAGCCGCTTGGGTGATGAGAAGGAGCCCAGCCTGTTACGGATGAGTGTGTTGCGAGGAAGGCAGCAGGGGGCCTACATGGGATGCTTACGGAGTTCAATAGCTAACAAGTTGTCAGTAACAAATTCGATGTTAAGAATAGCTCTTCAGAGAGACATACCGGGTGTGATGAAAAGAAGATCAGTTTATGGGAAAATATCGCTCCCCATACTATCGCAGCGAGCTGGTAATGTCAGCATCACCTTCACACCTATAGTAAGCTTGCTGGACTCACGATCCAAATGCCGGCCTGGGCTATAGGCGCAGTGCCTAAACCGTCAAAGTTAGCAATATTCGAAAACACTCTCCATCTACTCGCCACATACCCAGCCAAAGATTCAGAAAGATGGTCTGCCCCTCTGTCTGGCTCGCATCCCCTCGGCGTCCGAGCAGCGGTTCATCCTCCCCGGACTCGCGCAGCCCGTTTATATTCTCAGGAATGCCGGTAGCAGAAGCCATAATTTCTCAGTGTGCAGTCCAATGATAAAGACCCAATAGGTCACGAAGTAATGGAGGCAACAGCGGGTGTTGGGTGCTTATGAGGGGGTCCGGCGGTTGGTAATGCACCCCGAGCTTTGCGAAGCTGGGCCGTGGATGACGACACTAAGTGCCTGCGAAGCATCCCACCAATCAGAAGCAAGATGAATGAAATGGAGTGGGTCAATCCGCGGGGGTACTAATGCATGTCCTAGTTCGGGTCTTTATTTACTTCCGACCTCTTGGATGAGAATTGCAGGATATTGGTGTGCACCATTAAAATTTTGACTGGTGTAGGGCAAGAGAATAGTGACCAAAGTTCTCGTCCTGTGTATCAGGAACACGCGCGAGTGTACCGGACCGCTTTTTCAAAAACAGCTACTAAATAATCGCTATAATCAACCAAGGCTATTTACTACGTACCATGTTTTATTCCCGCCAAAATGCATTCATCCACGGCGCTGATAAGACAGCTAATTGTAGATTTCTACGCCTGCCGACTAGACATGTATCCTTCTCAAGTTTCAAAAACTATCTTCATGTGCTCGCTCACTCGATGTTTTATAATGACATTCAAGACCTTACCCACGGGACTCTTATATCTTCACAGAAGGCCGGGCAGACGATATGGTTCATGTATTGTAGGTACTCAGATTCAATACATAATTACATCACCCATAGAGCGACCTGTCCTCGTGAATAGTGAACCTGGACAACCCAGATGCTATGAGCTAAAGTACATGACCACGACATATCTTACGCACGCAATACCTCTCAGTCCAGTCCAAGAAGATTTCCTATCTACCAGCAACCACAGCCAGTCCCTCATAAATCTTCTTCTTGACTTTAAAGAAAGTGGCACTTTCTCCACTCCCGTTCTTCGGATCCGCAAAACTATAAGCTCCACCGTCGACTTCAATCTTCCCCGTTGCTGTCTTCCTCACCGCTACCGTGCCATTGATGACGAGCACTCCCTCACCCCTGAATTCAGCAGTCATTCCCGATGACTGCATGATCTTGCGGAGGTCTGCGAGCCTCAAATCACCAACGTGGAAGGGTTGTGCGACGGAACGGACAGCAGTAGATAGATTGGCGGGCACCACGTCGAGAACGGGAGTAGTGTCCATTTTGTCATTTTCGGCAGTAGAAGTGGCTGATGCGTCCAGTTTGGTTTTCTTCTTCGCATTGCCCTCTTCTTGTTTTGGGGTAGGATCAAGCGAGGCGACCGCTAGCCTGCCAGTGATAGCAACAACGCCGAGGCCTCGGACTTTCTGCCACTGCAGCTTGCGGACCATGTCTTTGCTCAGTTTGACGGTCCAGGCATTGGTGTCGACACTAGCATCAATGACCATGCCGACAGTGGGAGTGAAAACGTCTACACCGGTAGCTACATCTCCAGAGCCTACGTTGAGTGCTTTCCGACAGTCTTCTGCTAGCTCAGCTGTTTCCACTTCCTCGCCAGCTACGAGGATGAGTTTTCGGGGTTTGATCAGAGGCATCAACATCTGAATCGTGCGTCTGTCATGCAACCCGGAGAAGTCAACGAAGGCGAGACGACAGTTCAATTGCAGCATTTCCGTATCAAAGATCACTTTGGACGGACCTTCGATCTTGTCAGGGTCTTCGTCGGGTTCACTGTCTGATTCTGCGCCATCGGCACCGCGCTGGTTGTCAGAATTGGCTCTCCGGCGCTTGATTGCCCCGTTGGGAAGGGTGCCTTGTACCGTTACAGCTTCCCATCTTCTCTTTTGACCGACGGCATTCTCCTTCTTAGTCCCGTCACCGCGCAGCGCTTCTCCACCGACTTGATCCTCCTCATCTGCGCGTACAAACTCCTCCGGCCGGATGAGGTCCCCAAAATCGTCCATCCTTCGTCGCTTAGCTACGTAGGGAAACATTTTTTCTCGCCCTTTCTTTCCTCGCACTTCATAGTCGTAGACATTCTTGCGCCGTATAAGAATGTTGATCCCGAGCTCCGCATCGCTTAAGCCCAGCTTATTCCGAGCATGTTGAAGGGTAGTTGCAGCGTTCAAGGCCTTACCCTGATGTTCAATATCCGAATCTTCTGAAGTCGTTGACGTTGATGAAGACCGATCATCTACAACATCCGCTGAGGTCTCCAGCGCTGAGTTGGAATCTCCTTGTACAGCATTCTGTAGTTGCCGTTGCCGAGCCAAATATTGCTGGTAGATCTGAAGCTCGTTACCTTCTAGTTGAGCTGTTCGAGTAGACCGTAAATTTGCCTGGGTGCCGGAAGCGTCAACAATTGCGGCAGAAAGGGAGTCCTGCCCCGCTGAAGCGCCTCGCTCATTCCACAATTCCCATAGATATCTGCCTAGGCCCTTTTCTTGCTCACCAACCTCTCCCACCCGCTCCGTAAGGATGACGAGATTCCGCTCATCAGCTGCAAGGGCTTTGATGGCATCTTTTGAGAAGCCCCACTCGAGCGATGTGTCACTAGCAAGGATGACACGGGGCTCCGTTGCTCCTAAGACGCGGTTCATTCGAGACTTTCGCTCAAGCAATGTGACATGCCGGAAGTCAAATGGTGCCCGGGCCTTTTCATCCTCCTCATTCGTCCCGCCATGCTGCCCTCGAGGTCGTTTCTGATTGCGCGCTTCTTGTGCTCCGGATGCAGTCTCAAATTCTTTAACGATACCCTCCTCCATCCATTCGAGCATGCTTCGAACGTGTCTCATGGTAGCAGCACCTGTCCGACTCGCAAGATAGAGCTTTGCCTGCTTTAGGGGACTATTACTATCCGACTTTACGGTTTCTTTCTGCCAGGTATCTTCTAACAGGTATGCGAGTTCAAGGACTCGGGCGCTTGAATCTGAGGGTATCAGCACAGAACCGCCGTTTGCTACCGTGTCACGAATCATGGAGAGCAACGCCTCATCCCGCTTATTGCGCTGTCCAGCGCTTATTTGGCCCGAACCTTTGCTACTACAGATCATAGCTGTAGGACGGCGCAGTTGCTCCAGAACCTCAGCACCCCCAGTTCCATGTCCACCTAGCCAGGCAGCCCCCGAAAGGACGTGCTCTCTGGCTTGGTTCCAATCAACAGCATATACAACCGACTCCATACCATGCTGAATATGCCATATAGTCCCGCCGAGCGTATGACCGGCGCTATATGCTGTGATTGTGAGACCACCAAGCGGAGGAGAAAAGGGCGATGGGAGAGGCTGATGCGGTTGCGAGTATTTGAGAGGGTTTATGAGGCCGAAGTAGTTCGCAATCTCTTCAGGCGTCGGTGCCTGCATGAGGATGTTTTGACTGGTTCCATCTTTCAGCGAGGGGAAAGAGTAGGCTGACTCTGTAAGTGTATCGGTAGGGATAATCGAGCAAGCTAGTGGAGTTGAAGAATACAAGTCCTGCAACAGTGTTCGTCCGAGGGATATGACCGGCGTGGTAGCATAGACGGGAATGCGCGTGAACAAAGGGAAGTGCTTGCAGCAGTGGACGAAGGCACCGAGATGCGCCGTGGTCGCGTGGGTAAGTAGGATGAAGGAGAGCGTCGGTACGTATCTAATCAACTAAAATCAGTCTCACTATCATAACGCCATATACTGAGGTTCATGATTTGCTAGCTGGTGTGTGTAAGGTAGGTGGTCATTTGAAGGCAGCGGCGCGCCATCATGAAAGAGCCCCCCGAGCAAGCAAAACCTACTTCTCAATCTCCTTGAGCTTCTTGACGTCGAAACTCTCATCCCAGCCCACGTCTATCAGCACCTTGACGCCGCCGTCGAACTCCAGCAGGGACTGCGACGCGGGAGACGCGCATTGCGCCCCAAGTAAGGGCGTAAAGTTGAACATGATGATCGCTTTCAGTTGATCAGCTCTACGCGATCGTGATAATACGATAGCATGATGGACCGTTACGTCTAGGACGTCTCTGGACCTGAAAGGCTATGGTGAGCGATTGTCTACCCTCAAGCTTGGAGCATCGTGTCGGCCCGACTGTTGTTCCGTAGTTCCGTCAACTCGAGCATGTGCATTGTAGAATCGCAATCGACACGTATCCGCCCACGATGTTCGACAACCAGCACTTCATATGCACACGCGAAGCATCACGCATCGCTCCGAGTCATCTTGGACCAAAGGTCTCCGCAAGGATGCAGGATGTCTCACGTGACCGTCCTGGGCATCAACGCGCCATCGGGATACTCGAAACAGCTAGGCCTTTGGGCCCGCAACTCCTCACCTCCAAGCCTGCAGGCGCTGTACCGATCGGCCAGTATTCCCGCCTCTCTGGACGACACACGCGGCCCGCCCATTGCGTTCAGGCACCAGTCTCTGGGCGCGGACAGAGTCCTGTCTGGGTAATAACGGCCACACAGCCAGCCCTCGCAACGTCTTCCGCACGAGCGGTCGTTCCTCGTCGAGAGCCATGTCACTGGTACTCTCAATGCTTAATAGCAGCACATATTGAGGTGCTGGCAACATCTCCTCGAGGCGTGCCGTGGTGCAGCGAGCTGCAGCTGCGAGTGGGCCACGTCCCGGCTAGCGAATGGAATCGTCAGTGACCGACCCCGCGCGAGTGAATGCCGCTAGCATATGCACGTCATGCACATTTATCCCACTCGCCATCTCGCCATCTGCTCCACCAGCGCGCATTTGGACCCGTTTCTTTCAAGCTTCAATAACAGCCTAATGTATGTCATGTCATCGTCAAAGACGCCGTCGACTGCAGGGACGAGCGCGATAGAAGCTTCACACTGTCCAGCCGTCCCTCCGGAGCCGCCCTTCTCGTGGAAATGCAATCACGGACGACGAACGCTGCTCTCAATCTAGAGAACTCTATTAAGCGATACAATACGCTAGCTCCACCCAGCGGCTGCGACCGGCCTTAGACACAACCATTCACCGGACGATGCTAGCTTGCTGCTACGCTGCGGCGACCCACCAGCTCTAGCTGAGAAGGCCAAACGCTTGATACGGCGCAGATGACCTCTGCTATTCCGTAGGACAGATGGCATGGAAACACAGGTGAAGCCGTTGCCGTCTCTGCCAGTGTTTATTTTTATAGTCCCTCGGGACTGACGCCGTAATATCCGCAAAAAGGCGGGGCCATTGAGGCGCGTATTATTTCCGGATTTCAATGGTCTACTTTTCAGCGAGTCACTCTTGCGCATGTTTGTCCGCTCAATCCAAGATTAGCGTTCGACGGGAACGGACGGAGAGGCCCTTTGGAGCCAGCTTACGGAACGTGCTTTTAACTTTGGACCTCAGTCCCGTCCCGTTCCCGCTCCGCTGTGTACCAAACTATTGTCGCATCGCAGCGAACATGAAATCTTTGTTCGCACAGCAGCAGAGGAAGTCCGAAGCGGCTGTTCCTTCTGTGTTGTTACAGGACGTTGCACGACATGACAGAACCATGCCGTAAGCAGTCAGGCTCTGGGGGATGGTTATTGCTTTTGCTGATGGCTTGGAGCCATGCGGGGAGTGGCACGTTATCCTCGTCTGCTCAAACAAACTTTGAGCCGGCTCCTGTTCTCACCGCCCTAGCAGGGTCCGAGCGCATTCCCCAGGATCTACAGACCAGGACGAGGCGCCGTGCGGTCCATGCTTGTCCTGCGGCTTGAAGCAAACGTTCGACATGGCTAGACTAGCTTCGTCATCGTCCTCATGCCGAATAGTTGACAAATGCAGGATCCTCATCTCACGTCTGGGGAGACAGCGAGCATCGAGCTCGCTCAATCTGCAGTCTTCCGTGGAGGGCCGAAGAGGGATGCGGTTGCTCTCAGCACCCGACGATAATGGAAAGTCGCACTACATGCTGCAAGTGTCGCTGCCCGTGTGGGGCTGCATTCCACCCAAGACGCCCCAAAGTCCAGACCGAAAAGATCGCGTAGTCGCTAACTGATTGAGCGTGCAGCCGTCGTTTTGATGGCGTTTGGGTTGTGTCAATGAGCGGCGGCGATCTGATAGCCAGTCCTTGCGACTGCGGCCTTGGCCCATGGATGACATGGGCTAATCAACGAGGCGATGCTGCACGAGCTGCAGCGCTCACACGATGGCATGCTTCCCCGCCGTCTATCATATAGACACCACAACCATGGGCGCGCCGCTGATGCAGGCCAACCAACGGGACAGCAGGAGCTGAGTATGCACCAGCCTGCCCTTGGAAGGAAGAGGCAAAAGAAGGATGGCCTGGGGCTAATGAGTGACAATACAATACGCACGGCTGTACTACCAGTACGTTATATACACCCGGGCACGAGAGATTGCAGCCTCCGTGGAATCTAGTGCTCACGCCGGCGTCCATTTACGAAGCCACGGTACAGGCCTGAATCCCCCTCTGTGAGCAATCGTCGACACAGTCCATCTCGTGCCCAGAGCGTCTTCTCCCATGCTGGCCGGCCCCCGTGCCTCGAGTCTTATAAGAGTGTGGCCCGGCACAGTGGAAACGGCGCCGGGGTCCCCCATTCCACGCGCGCTTCGTATGTGTCTTTTGAGTTACTTTAGATGTTCTCGCCAGGCAGAGTAGGATCGCTACTTTAACTTACTCTGTTCTCTATATCTTTTCGTCTCTAGTTGTTGTGCGACCCGCCTAGACTGGTCGGGGGTTCCCCTTCTTGCGCACCCTGCCCCGGCACTTTAACTCTTGCTTCCTAGTCGATAAAGCGTATCCCATCCCCGCTCAGCAGATCGTTTTCGCTCGCCTCTCGCCCTCGTCTTCGCAAGCCGCCGAGTCGCCCCTCTCCTGCGTGCCTCCTGCCACCTGCCGTCGTCACCAACGCAGCCGTGTGCCCCGGCCCGTCTCCACCGTTATTTCCTGCCTCCCCGCCGCTTTCTCTAAACCCTTTTCAAGCAGATTACGGAGGAGCATACTTTGTGCGACGTCTTGTCGTGAGCTGCTCGTCCGACGCTATTGGCTCCCTCGCTGCGCCCACGACTCGGTTAGTCGTCTTCCCCCCGCTCCTCGCGGCGTTGCCGTCCTGCGATCGCTCCAAGTCAAGAAGCGACCCGTGTGGGCCCTCTGCGATTTCTTGGACAACACAACGAGCCTACTCTTCACCTTTTCAAGTCGCCTCGGAGGCACTCTTCGCGACGGGTCTGATTGCATTGCTTTGACGCTTGCTTCCGTTCCGCCCCAGCTGTCTATAGTGCAGGAAGAAGGGTCCGCTCCTGACGCACCCCTCGCCTGCGCTTCGTCTCTCACCACGCCACGGCTAGCTGCGTCCAATGTCTATCCACCACCGTCGGTAGCCATTGATCGCTCTCTTCATCAGGCCGAATGATCTCGACCCTCAGTTTCGGGCATCCGCCACCGGGAGCGCACGCTCGCCTGAGCATCAGCTCATCTCCACAGCCCTCCATGTCGTCCAGTACCGACTCGCCTATAAGCGTAACCACCTTCGACGCAAATGCTGCCTCCACCTCAGAGACGCAATCCGAAACCCGAATAGACTCTCGCATTGGTTCTGACGAAATTATTCCGAAAGTCGAAGAAACAGAGCTCCGACTCGCAGATGTCAAGGCCGAGCCCGTCGCCGACGAACCACCAATATCACCCACCGAGCCTGTACGGAGGCGCGCGCGAGGCCGACCGCGGATACATCCTCCTCGATCTCCGACCGCTGCTTCGAAACAAGCAAAAGCTCGCTCTAAAACAGGATGTACAACATGTCGGAAGCGAAAGAAGAAATGCGACGAGACTAAGCCTTTCTGTATTACCCCACCAGTTCACAGGTCTACGGATGGCAGGCTAACAAGAAGCAGGTCTTTCATGTCAGAAGAATAACATTCATTGCGAAGGATACAAGCCGGTCGAGATATGGAAGAGCGGAAAAGAAAAGGCTGCAGAAGGTTGGTGTCATGGTAAAACAATTCTAGATGAAGCTAAGACTGACAGATATAGCGCGGAGAATGAGTGTAGAGATGAAGTTTGAACTTCCACCCCTCATGGAAGGCGTAGAAAGCGACGTCGACCGTACGCTTCTGCAGCACTTTGTCAGCAGAGCCAGCGCTGTCCTTACCCTACACGGAGATCACACTACGAACCCCTTTACGAAGATATTACTCCCAATGGCTCTACAGCATGAGGGTCTGATGCATTCCGTACTATGCCTCTCGGCTTCCCACCTCTGCTCCCTCACTCCGTCAAAAGATTATGAAGATCGACAAGTATTTCATCGAGGCAAGGCTCTACACTTGCTAAACCAAGATCTACAACGACAAAAGGCCGGCGAGGGAGGTGTTATGATATACGAAGACTCTAATGTCGCTCAGATATTACTTCACCTTCTGCACTCGATATGCGACGGCAACACGTCGGGCGAATACCGAATGCACATGATCGCGGCAAAGCAAATTGCAATGAATCAAAAATTGCAGAGCACAGAATTCCAGAGTCTCTTCGATGAGTTCTTCTACTACCACTGGATTGCCAGTCAGGTTACCTCGCTCGACGCGGCGGAAGTGCCTATGATGAAAGACTTCAATCTTCCGTTCGAAATCAACCCCGAAACTGCGGCTTTCATTGGAATTTCCGATGGCTTGTTCGGCTTCATTTCGAAAATCAGCAATCTAAGGAGACGACTCCGCCAACGGATCGATGACGGTCTCGAGCCAACCATGGATTACGAAGCGCTCCTCGCGGCCCACGCCATTGATACCGGTCTTCGGAGCTGGTCATGCTCACAAACACCAGGGTCTCCCCGCTACACCATATCCATGCTCTACCGCCAGGCTACATGGGTTTATCTCTACCGCACCACAAAAGAGTCACGTCCGCACCCTTATATCAAAGCTGCGGTCGACGATGGTATCAAGTACATCAACGATTTGCCAGCCGAAGGATGGATTCAAAGTAATGTGTTGCTGCCCTTGTTCCTAATCGGATGTGCCGCTTTTGAAGAAGATCAGCGCATCGAGATCGACAGAGCATTCAGTGGTCTCATGGCGTGTACCGGCCTGGGAAATATTACTTTCGCCAAAGAAGTCGTTGATAGGATATGGGAATTAATGGATGCAGGGGATAATGAATCTTGGGACTGGGAGCGCATAATTAACCAAAAGGGATGGGACTTTTTAGCGACGTAATCAAGCGCATGTACTTGCGCGACTGCGTCCTGCGCATCTCAGCTGGTAGCGCGTTATCAAGGAGCAAAGACGGTGTTTTTATTGGATTTGTGCTTTTGAACCTAGGCTTTGTTCTGGAAAGGGTGGGAGATCTGAATTCGGCTTTTTTGGAATGGGAAATGGGAAATGGGACACGGGCACGGCTACGGAAATAGGGCACGCGCGTCTCTTTCTCTCCTCGTCCCACGCTTTTTTGTTCCTTGTTTCACATTAAGGGGGGAACAAGTATGACATTTTATTTTTGCATTGGGTAGGCTCGACTTTTCACCGTCGTCATTCATCTTAGCATGGGTGGTATTGCGTTTTGGATTCTTCGATGCAAAAATGACCTATTTTCTCGCCTTTCTATTCAATGCTTGCTTGCCCTTTTTTTTCCAGCCTTGGCTTCTACTCTTTGTGGTCGACTTGTTTGTCTTGTGGTTATGTTGGCTTTTCCTGATGTTCCCTTCAAGCTCGTCTGTTTTGTTGATGGTGGACATTGGATGTCTGACACGGCCGCGATTGCATGGAGCATCAGGGCATTGGGGGGACCCCAACACGTATGGCCTCGGAAGCCGGAGCTCTTCTACGCAAAGAACCCACGCCTACGGTTCGGGTTTTCCCCCTGCGGAGGCTGCAGTACCTTTTTGGAGATTGACACGTATGTACGCATTTTAGTGGCACCGTTATGCGAAGCTATTCGCCACCCATTTGGGGACAATTCTAGTTTTTTTGTGGGTTGTTCTACGCTTGGTCCTTCTTCTTGATGTTGTGTCACCTAGGCAATGCACAATTGAAGGGCTCACTTCCGGAGGCTACCCTGCTTTCATGGAGATATGCCTCCAAATACTCGTACGCCGGGTATGCATCGGCAGTCGTCCAGCGACGCAAGAAATGATTAGTAGACTAGCTGGCTTACGATTCATGGGCTCCTATGACAGCGGACAAACCCGTCATGGCGACTGCGAGAGGCCTTGCAAAAGACGGGAGACAGGGCATTTAGCCGGCGGGAGCGAGTCCTGCCAAGGATCCTCCCTTCCTTCTTGTGGAGACAGAAAACACTGCGATGCTCAGGAACCCGGCCGGAGCACGACGAGATGTTGGAGACTCGATGGAAATCATTCCAGCGGGCTGGGGACGCGTGGGGGTCTCTCATAACGACTTTGGGGGTTAGTGATGGTGCCATGGGGAATCTCGGCTTAGTCTACCGACTTTGGAGGGCATATTCGGGAATGTATTGGACGGGATGGGTTATTTGCTATAATAGTCGCTTGCGGCTAAGTTTGGAGTAGCCAGTAGAAAGAGTCATCGTGATGGATTACCCCTCCTGCTTGTTGTTGTCGACGACCCAAGTAAGGGCTGGGTGAACGTGAGCTGGCTAGGTCCGAGTCATTCATCCTCTACCATGCTCTGGAGGCAGAACGTGCAAGGCGACTTGACCCCCACGCTCATATCCAGCGCAAAGGTACGAGTGTTGTTATCTGGGACCAGCCAGTTTCATGGTTAAGAATGCCATGATACCGATCCCAGTATATCACAGCTTATATTGCCATGTGGACTAAGGCAATAACACCTCGATGTCGTTAGCGTCACGACCACTCAGGTCAGAAATCCGGTCGAAGACTCCCGGGTGTCTGCCTTTGATGAGGATGCTAGACAGTGGGTTGGGTGCCATGTGATAGATTTGAGGATGGCTTCTGCTCCGGCATCACCGGATAAGATATCACACCCCAGAGACAAGGCGTCAACTAGAGGTCCTTTTCTCACACCGCTGGTTTTATTTCCGCTCGGATGTGAGCTTTTGGAAGACATACCATGCCGCAACTATCACCTGTTAATGACTCAAGGATCCTTGTGCCTCCGATGTTGGGGGATGATCGTTCTTGATCGGTGACGGTGGTACGGCCCTTGCAGGTGGCACTCCACCGAGGAACGCCGCCACACAGCACTAAAATGACTCCAGATTCAAGCCCGCGGGGGCGCTTCACACCGATGACAGCGAGCTAACGGCTTAGCCACGAGGAATGGCGTTTATGCTATTACGAATGAGCGGTCACTGAGATCATATGACCCAAAGAGCGCAGCCCTACGGCGTTGGGGTGCAGCAGTTCACGCTCACTTGATTAAGCTGACACGAACCAGTCAGCATTCTAGAGTGCCTCGATATGATGCACACCGATGTGATCGACAGCATGAAGTATGGAACCTGGAGCTGAGGCGAGCTTATCGTACTGATATGGTATCGTATTGACCGAAGGGTGTCCGGAAATAAGGCTGTGCCTTAATTGGGATATCAATGGCTACGAAAATCGGAGCAGTGATCTGCGTGCATTGTTTGTTGCGCGTCTCCGCCCTCATCGGTGAACGGACCTAGGCCAAAAGGTATTACTATCATGCTTTCAAGACTTTTCTTTGACTTCTTAGAGACTAGAACTCGCTTGGATAATTTTGGATGCCTCCGAGTTACACAAGCAAGAGATTGATTTGATACACGTGCTGGCCTGCGCGAGGGCCGCATTGTGGATCCATTGTTGTGAAAGGTGGGAAATCCTCTAAGATTCATCCGGGCTAGGAGATGTCGCTTCAGCTTGTTGCTGCACGTCGACCAGTCCGGGCGATCTGTCACGCCATAAATATCCTGGATTCCTTAACGGCGAGGCATGCTTGCCTACAACTAGCGGCGATCGACGGCCTAAAGGTCTTTCCCCAGACGCGTAGATAGTTGTAGTATACTCTTACATGCCGTTTAATTGTTGGCTCGCAGCAAGAATCTCTAAAGAAAATCTCTCATTGCTAGCTCTACTGGTTTCCGGAAGCATGTCTCCAAACAAATCGTCCTTGCACCACGCGCTCGCTGTTTGGCTTTCCAGTCTTTCCATGCCCCCGGTCCATCATTTCCCACAAGTGCCGGACCCGTGTTGATGTCTCTCGGCAGTCATAGACCCCTGACGTTCTCCGAAGGGCCACCGAGCAGGACTTGAGTAGTCAAAGCGAGAGGAAATATAGCAAGGTTGCAAAGCTGTGATGCAAAATTGTGTACCATCAAAGTTGCTGACAGGCGTCACCAATACGAATAATTACGATGGAACGGCGGGACCAGTTCGGCAGGTAGGAGGGGTTCGCAGCAGGGAATGGTAACGTAGCGTACTGCGCCACAGCACGAGCACGATCCAATTCAGGCTCTTTTGCAGTTCGAATACCTATCAAGAGCTGTGCCTCACTTGGGACTCGGTGCGATGTCTGACGATGAACCGTGAGATGTTCAAAAAAAACCTAATTTCACCGCCAGCTCCTCTATTCTGTTGCAACCAGCGGTTGGATGCAACCGAGGGAAGAGCAGCGCCGGCGCCGTGACCCACCCTACGTCGGTTGCTTAGCGAGCCCGGGATGGTGATGCACCGCGCGAATAGCAGCTTAGTGAGAGGAGGACCTGGAACGAACTGCGACTGCCTCGCCGGAGTTCGACTTCACCATGTCTCCTCCACCTCTTTTTCTTTTGTGTTCGTGACAGGAAAGATGACGGGGGCACCAGAGCCGGATCAGTTGCCATCGATAGCTGATGACCAGGCGGCGCAACGGTCGTGCGCCGCGCCAGGGCTGAAGAACGAGAATGGCGTCCAACGGCACCCTAAGGATTCGGCAGAGATAGAACCTGTGGCGACAAACGCATCGGTGGCTTCGCATGGCGAGAATACGATCTCTTTGCGCGAGGTCGACCCCGTTTCGGTCCAATTGGAGCATCTTTCAGTGTCCGTTGATGAATCTCCAAATCCCGTTACGCGGCTATTTTCAAAGACGGCGGCTACACGTGATCCTAGCTACAACCATCTCAAAAAGATCCTGAACGACATTTCGGCGGTGTGCAAGAGTGGGACGCTTACCGCAATCATCGGAGGAAGTGGTAGTGGAAAGACATCTCTGTTGAATCAGATGAGCGGCCGTATGAAGGGAAATCGTCTCTCAGCATCAGGTAGAACCTTATTCAATGGTAGCGAAGATGCGTCGAGAATTCGAAGTGCATATGTCATCCAGGTAATTTACTTATACAATAGTCTTCCTCTAGACAATCGCCCACTGACTGGCGCTGCAGCAAGATATTTTGCTCCCGACTCTCACGGTGCGCGAGACATTGATGTATGCCGCTCAACTTCGTCTCCCATCGTCGATTGATCAAGAGGAACGGAAGAGGTTGGTTGAAGAGGTTATCATGGAGCTGAGCTTAAAGGAAGCTGCAGAGACCCGGATAGGAAACCATGAACATCGCGGCTGCAGCGGCGGAGAGAAGCGACGGACGAGCATTGGTGTGCAGGTGTGCAGATGTGCGTGAAGAACTTTTGAAGTTGTTGCTAATCAATGTGTAGCTTCTATCAAATCCAAGTCTATTATGGCTTGATGAGCCCACGACTGGGCTGGATTCTACCAGCGCCTACCAGGTCGTGAAGACTTTACAGAATCTGGCAAGGAAGGGTAGAACCATCATTGTCACTAGTGAGTATTGCTCCAGAGATCCGGCAAATAGAGACTGACCAGTCTAGTACATCAGCCTCGTTCTGAGATATGGAGTCTATTCGATAATATAATTCTGTTGACCAAGGGAAGCCCCGCCTATGCTGGAAGCGCGCAAGACTGCTTGCCTTACTTTGCGAAACTCGGTCATGAAATGCCACCATTTACCAATCCTGCTGAGCATCTCATAGATATCGTGAGCGTTGATAATAGAAGCGAAGACGCCGAAGCTGCTGCCCAAGCTCGCGTTGATCGCATAAAAGAAGCATGGAGAGAAAGGTCTTTCCAGATGTATTCTGAGAAAGCTCCAGAAGATCAAAGTGCAATCACGAAGCAATCATCAAAAGGGTTCGGAACAACACAAGCATCACTATTCCAGCAAATCCGAGTCCTTACTGCTCGAACCTGGATCACCACCATTCGTGACCCTATGGGCATGTTTGGCAGCCTCGTTGAAGCAATTGGAATGGCTATAATCACCGGATGGATATTCCTTCAGCTCGATGGTTCACTTTCAGGAATTCGCTCCCGTGAAGGAGCATTATATATCGCATCCGCCCTTCAAGGCTACCTAGTCCTCCTATATGAAACCTATCGTCTGACGATCGACATCCAACTCTTCGACGAAGAAGCACGACAAGGTGTTGTCGGGATACCAGCATTTCTTATATCGAGGCGACTTGCCCGCTTGTTCATTGAGGACATACCCGTACCCTTGGTCTTCTCACTCATATTCTATTTTATGGCTGGCTTCAGAACAGATGGAGGCGTATTTCTCACCTTCTTCAGCGTCATACTCCTCGAGCAGTACATTGCAGTATGCTTTGCAACCATGTGCGTTGCGATTTCGAGACATTTTGCGGGAGTACGTCATTACATCCACATACACAATTCGCTACTAATCTAGATAGGCAAGCTTGGTTGCAAATCTGGCTTATACGCTCCAATCCATGGCATGCGGCTACTTTGTGCAGTCAAATACGATTCCCATATATGTTCGATGGACAAAGTGGACTGCGTATGTCTTCTGTAAGTAACCTTTCGAAATTTACCTCAGTATCGTATATATCCCATGGCTCTACGTATCGCTATTAAGCCACTCTATCACTAACTCGAATATCTGCTAACATACATGCCTGACATCAGATGGCTTCGGCGCTCTAGCTGCAAACGAGTTCACTGGAAGCTTTTATGACTGTCCGCTTGAAGGTGGTCCGTCAAATCCTGCGTGTAAAGAATATACCGGCCAATACGTCATGGATTCGCTCGGCTTCCCCAGCGACTGGGTCTGGCGTCCAATTCTTGCGCTACTGGGTTTCGCTATAGCTTTCTATCTTGGAGCTGCGGTTCTGCTGAAATTTTGGAATGCCGAAATTGCTATGGCTCGAGCGAGGCCTTCAAATACCGATGCATCTGCCGGGAAGGAAAAGATGACAGTGAGATCTGCAGATGAAGTCAGGACGATCACTATTCGGCTTGAAGGGTAAGCAGCTTGATTATGTGGACGTGTTCGTGTCTAGACTGTTATAACAGCCTATGATTGTGTTCACATTTTAATTTATATTCTGAGACACTAACGACAATCAGGTACGGTCTCGACGTTGAGAAGCGCGCTTTGAAGACGCAAAATACCAAGGCTATCCTCAAGCCACTCACGACTGAATTTCAACCTGGGACGTTGAATGTCATCATGGGACCTTCTGGGTCCGGTAAAACGACTCTGCTCAACAGCATGGCAGGGCGGCTTCGCGATGACATGACCACCAGGTACAAAAAGTTTGGAAACATGACAATCAACGGACTAGCACCATCAGACGATGTTGTGCATTCCATTTGCTCACTTGTCACGCAGGACGACGACGCTCTCCTGGCGTCACTCACTGTTCGCGAAACTTTACGATATGCTGCAGGGCTCAGACTACCAAAGTGGATGTCCAAAGAGCAGAAGATTCAAAAAGCGGAGGACGTGCTCCTGAAAATGGGTCTGAAAGATTGCGCCGATAACTTGATTGGTAATGATCTGATCAAGGGTATCAGTGGCGGAGAAAAGCGCAGAGTCACTATCGCAGTCCAAATCCTGACTGAGCCGCGAATACTTCTCCTTGATGAGCCGTTGTCTGGCTTGGATGCCTTCACCGCATTATCAATCATGGACGTACTTCGAGGCCTAGCAAATGAAGGACGAACCCTCATTCTGTCAATTCACCAGCCACGCTCTGACATTTTCACGCACTTTGGAAACATCTTGCTTCTTGCGCGAGGTGGCCATCCGGTCTATGCAGGCCCAGGTCGCGAGATGCTGCCTCATTTTGCTACTCAAGGATACCATTGCCCTGAACACGTCAATCCAGCCGATTTTGCTCTAGATCTCATCACCGTAGACCTTCAGCATGAAGCTCGAGAAGCCACTAGCAGAGCGAAAGTTCGAAGGCTTATTGAATCGTGGACCTCGGATATGTTTCCTGCCACTCGCACAAGATCTGTCACCACGCCCGCTGAGTTAGGAAGTCTTGCCCGAGCTCCTGCATCTTTCGCTTCCGCAATTTCGATCCTTATTAGAAGAGACACAAAGAACTTCTTCAGGCAGCCTGATTTGATCGTTGCTCGGATCATGCAAGTAGTTGGATTGGCAATCGTCCTGGCATTGTTCTTCGCACCATTGAAGAATAATTATTTCGCCGTACAGAACCGCCTCGGCTTTCTAGTCGAGATTGCTCCGCTTTACTTCGTCGGTAGTAAGTAGTATTCTATGACCTCTCATATATGTTATAAGGCTGATTTGCTCCTAGTGCTCCAGAATGTTGCAGTTTACCCTGTTGCGCGGGTATGTGCATAAACTCCCCAATGATATCTTGTCTAACTCTTTACAGGATGTCTTCTATTCTGACTATGACGACCGCGTTTATGGAATTGAAGCCTTCTTCCTCACCTACACTGCAATCGAAGTCCCATTTGAGATCATAAGTTCCATCATCTTCTCTGTCCTCGCATGTCTAGCTGTCGGGCTTCGACGAGACGCTCAGACGTTCTTCGTCATCGTCTACAATGCATTCTGCATTGTGAGCTGCGGCGAATCCCTGGGTATCTCATTCAACACGCTTTTCACACATACTGGCTTCTCAGTTAACTGTATGAGCGTGTTGTTGTCTGTCGCACAAATCATGGGTAAGCAAAGAATCGATGCGGAGAGGATAGAACTGACAATACCTAGGAGGAGTAATTTCTCTATCGGTACCGTCCTTCTTGCAGGCCTTCAATCATCTTTCTCCTATTAAATATGCCGTGGGGAACATGGCTCCGTACACTCTCCGCGGCATACAATTTACTTGCGACGACTGGCAAAAAGTCAACGACCGCTGCCCGATCACGACAGGAGAGGAAGCATTAGATCTCTACAAGCTTAATGTCAATCCGGAAATGAACATTATGGCCTTGGGGATCTGCGCAATAGTGTATAGGATTATCGCATACCTGATTTTGAAGATGGTCAAGGAGAGGTGGCTAGGTAAATTATGGAGGAAAGTGAGCGGGGGAACCAAAACTCAGCTGCCGCAGAGCTCGACTGCTGAGGAAGTCACGTATTAGTACAGTTGCGTGAATAGGGGAGCAAAATGCTGCCAAGTTTCAACGAAACGTTGATAATCAACCCAAAAAATCAATTTATAAAGACTTTCCATCGCATAGCTCGTTCAAAGAATCGGCGACCAAGAAGTTCTAGAAAGTATTCCCGTCCAAATTAGATCATAATTCTCATCCAACCCTACCTACACTCCTACTCCGGCAACATTAGCGACACTAGCTAAATCCGGTGCAAGTAAATATGCAGACTCTGTCCTCCAGGTCGGTTCCTCTTGTTATCCCAACCCGCATCCTTGATCGTCAATACACAGCTCATCGCATCCCCATGCATAAAAGTCTGCCCCTTCTCCCATAT
Source organism: Periconia sp. TS-2 (assembly GCA_030378425.1). Taxonomy (NCBI): domain Eukaryota; kingdom Fungi; phylum Ascomycota; class Dothideomycetes; order Pleosporales; family Periconiaceae; genus Periconia; species Periconia sp. TS-2. Next base: position 890,509 of record JASNQO010000014.1, on the reverse strand, counting down.
TCCATTCGCCATCTCATGACACTCGCTGATTGCCCACCCTTCACTATCGTTGTTGTTATTACAGACCTCAATCACTCGACTTATGCCTGTAGTCGATGCCATCTGCATGATTTCGACTTCCATAGGCGCGCCGTGGTTGAGCCAGGGGTATATAGGTCCTTTGAGGACGTGGATGATAGTATGTTCAGGGGATTCGACATGTGTTACCCCAGGTGGTACGCCTCCAGGAATCTGGGTGATGTCGCCTTGTGCAACTCCATTTTGAAGTGGACCACTGGCTTCAGTGATCATGCCCGGTGCGGGTCGATGCATACCAGGCCAGAAACCCATACCTGTGCCCATTCCTAGGCCTGCACCCATTAGTCCGAAGCCTGTACCTACAGGAGCAGCACCGCCAGCCCAAAGCGGCAGGAATGGTGCAAATGGTGGCACCACGCCACCAGCCATGACTCCGGGAGGTGGAGGAGGTAAGTCTCCAGCCGGAAACCCCAAATGAGGAAATCCAGGCATCGTAGCTCCATACCGTGTACTTGGATTACCCATCAAACCTGGCGTATTCCACGGCATACGAGGTTCGCCGAGGGAGCCGTGACTATGCATTCCACCCATGAATGGACCGAAGGGCATTGGTAAGCCCATACCCATACCCATACCATATCCCATCATAGGAGGAGGAATCATGGGAACGCCAACGGCAGGAACATGGTGCTGTACGACTTGCTGAATGGGGGGCACATTGTACTGGACCTGGACTTGGGGGTTTGGGGCTGCTTCGGGGACAGTTTGGACTCCTGGGACGGCGTCGAGGGGTGGTGGGGGAGGATCGCGGTTTATGCTGGGGTTGTTACCTACGTTTGCGAGCCACGGGACGCCGAGGGGAGGTGGTGGACCAGACATTACCGACTTCGATGAAATAATGTTTGAACACAGAATATAGAGGGGAGTGGCAAAGCCCAGTTGTTAAGATTCCTGTGCAAGGCACGAAGAGTCAGGGGTAGAAAGAATGTTAATGAAGGAAGTAGAGCTTTGCTTCGAGTAATGGGGTAATGGAATACTGATTAAGTCGAGCATGTCGATAGTTGTATGAAACCGCTTTTTGAATGTGAAGCATGCCAAAGTGTTGGTATAAACGTGACATTGCGAACGATTTAGGGGATCCGTGAAGTACAGCATGAATCTGTGATGCGAGAGAGCTCGCGAGACACGTTCGAAAATTGCGCAAACAGTAAGCTTTGTAAAATCTTTAAAGTGCAGGTATCCATGAAAGATGAACAGGCTTATTCAAGGTATACATTCATAAAATAATTTAGATTCACTGACGACTGATTAAGAAAGTAAGTATTGTCGTTGCAAAGAAAAATTGCGGGGCTCAAGACAGAGTTGACATGCGAAGTAAAAAAAACATAAATTAAGGCGTGCAACGGAGCTCGCATTCACATATAACGTCACAAGAACAAACGCAGTACAACCAGAGCCTAACGTGTATATACACAGTTAATTATGCATCCTGCTAAACTACGAACAAATACAGCCTAGGACCACCATGCATGCAAATCCCTTATTTCCACCCAATATCTAGCAGGTCGCAACCTTTGGTCCGGGAACGGTATAGCTCTTGAAATCCGGATTGTAAATGTTCGCTGTGTAACCGGGGTCCGAAGCCTTGACATGGCCTGGGATCTTGGTTGTGGGAGAAAGAGACTTAGAACCGCCACCGGTGACCTTAAGTTGGGCGCAGGCGACATAGAACTGGGGTGTTCCACCAGGATTGTGAATGCCGAGTTGCTCGATGCGGAGGAGATAGTCACCTGCGGCGATGCAGTTGGGAAGGTTCACGGAGTAGCTAACTGTTGAATATCAGTAAATTTTGACATTGGATCAGTGAGAGGGGTACTTGCGGCTCATGTCCCACTTGGCTTGACCACCGCTGAAGGTAGGACCGACTTCCTTGATCTGATGATTGTCAGCGTGTTGGATGAGATGAACATTCCTCTACGCACCTTGACCCAATCGGCGGAGCCATCAGAATCCACTGCATCGGCGACCTTGCTCAAATAGAACGAAACAGGGCCTTGATGATACACCGCAGTGTCTGCCGTGAAGGTGACCGACGAGCCAGCGGCAACGGAGACGGTGGTAGTGTTCCCACCACTGCTTGAGGCGCCGACGTTGCAGCGAAGGTCGTTCGATGAAAGAGACGTGACCGGAGAGTTATAGTTGGTGTTTCTCCGTACGTTCTGGTATTGGGCTCCCTTCGCGCCGTTGGCCGTTAAGTACTGAAAGATGTCTAGAAGGAGTGAGCAATATATTTGTGCTAAAGTCTTAGAGAAACCAACAGTGGCCTTGCGCAACCTCGGCAAGGGTCGCGAGAAGGACGGTTGCAGCTGTGAAAGTCTTCATAATTGTGGTTGAAGCTTTTGACTAGTGAGGGATCGACTTTGGTGATCTGCTATGTGTCGTCGTGCAGCCTTCGACTTGGCTTCCACGGATCCTTAAATACGGACTCGGTAGGGAACCTTACGCGCTCCCGGCCTGCTTGTTTCTATATTACCACACATAAAGCTCCCCAAGTAAACCAAACGTCCTATCTTGATTGGCCTCCGCATTGACGCCCAAATTGATGGACGTCAGAACACCGCTATTTGCACCACACATCTGTCGGCAAGTCGGCCGGCCACGAGGCGGACTGCATATATCCGTAGCAATACGGTGTTAGCCGGCAATGGTTCTAGAGTTGAAATGGTGACAAACAAATTGTGGAGGGCATGTGGAAGGCGTGCGCGGTAATATACATATATGATGTCCGCCATCGGTGAATCTTGGTTTGGATGCGGGATGGCTTGGACTCATGATTTGATGGCCAATTATCTTGAGGGAGATAGGCAGCATATTATGCGCCGGGGGGCATTCTGTGGGGAGCGTGGATTAGGATTTCGGACGCTGCGAGCGACAAATAGATTAATATCTCGCTAGATTTTGATATATTGGCTTGGGTAGGAATTGAAACATCACCAGGTAAGGCATGAAAGAGACGAGTAGATAGATGTAACTTGAGGTATTATGTTTGCTTTAGTAAATCCAAGAGGCGAAAGCAAGAGTATAGGCGAGTTGGGAATTTCCAGGTCGGTCATTGACATGGTGCATACCCGGGCTCACACACTCTAGTCAACCTCGACGGTGAAGACACCCCGGACGGTGGTCTTAAACCAAAGATGGAGACTCAATGTCATTCTCTATAACGTTGAAACTGTTGCGGCGGACTTGTAAGGCGGGTGTATCTAGCGGCGCAGGAATTTACGCTGTGTGACTCGAATCCTAGGGCGAGGATTGACCAAAACTGGTATTACTACAAATTCTTACTAATCTACTCGCAATCCGTATCTCGCTCCTCGAAGCCTTTGAAAATAATCAGTCTCTGTGGATATGAGCTTTCTCAGCCGAAGGCCACAGAGGTCTCTCGTGCTGTCAAGCAAGAATCCATGAATGGACGATCTTCGACCAAGTTCGGATCACCATCCTTTGAATATCAGTCCAGATTGCTCAAGGAGATATTGGTAGAAGATTTCTAAGAGGAATCCTGACTTTCTCATGATGGATAGTAGTACAAGAATATTAGGAATTGGAACGTGGGTCCATCGCTGCTAACATGTCGTACACGTATCTCGCAGATGACAAGATTAAGAGGATCTTTGCACTTCAGTGGGCGACCTCGGCCACCGTTCTTTATCGAAGATTAAAGCAAGCGGAAATCCATAATCGCAATCTTTTTGAAGAGAGGAGACATCTACACGTGTTCAACGCCGTGGGGTGAAATTCCACACATCACCGGCAGAAGCGGGGTAGTTCTCCAACGACAGCCTCACGCTCTAGTCTTCGGGTGTTTAGCACGAATGTCGTGCAAGCTTATCCTCTTTTGTTAGGTATATGCGAAGCGAAGATGGCGCGCCTTAATCCGAGATAGGTCGGCTTTTGGATCCACACTTTTCTTATCATGTTCGAGATGGGCAGCACAGCCCAAGTCTCCGTCTTAGGTAACGGCTTTGCTGTGTATAGCTTGGATTCCACCCGCGGAGACTATAAACTCAACGTCGTACCCGACGTCTTTCCTGAGTCCATTTGTCCTCTACTCGGAATTTGTGAGGGTAAAGAAAGCATTCACAATGTCTACCGAATCAGTCGCCACATCTGCATCTTCGCGGCCTGCCAAGGCTGTGCCTTCGCATCCTCTTGCCCCTCTCACAGCTTCCGAGCTCACCTCGGCGGCAGCAATCATCAAAGCTTCATGGCCAGCGCATACGGATCTCCACTTCAAGGTAGTGACATTGGAGGAGCCTCCGAAGTCTGAGGTGGTACCGTACCTTGATGCGGAGCATAATGACAAGCCCTTACCTTCGATTAGTAGGAAGGCATTTCTGAACTATTACATTCGCAACACGGTAAGCATGAATATTGAAATTTTGAACTTACAGCCGTTAATTTCATCGTAGAACAAATTCCATGAAGCGGTTGTTGACCTCACATCTGGGCGGGTATTGCGGAATGTTCTTCTCGGTCCCTTCACGCATGCCAACGGCGACGGAGAGGAGATTGTTGCCATCGAGAAGGTGGCTCTCGAAGACGAGGGCGTCAAAGAAGCCATAGCAAAGCTACAACTTCCAGAAGGCACTACCGTGATCAGCGATCCATGGATTTACGGTACACCCGCGAATACCCAAATGACCAAAAGTCCGTGCTAACGAAGTAGGCTCCGATGGTATTAATGATGAAGAGAGACTATACCAATGCTTTCTCTACATGCGCGACCCCTTGAATTCTGCTGAAGCAGACTCGAACCACTATGCACTGCCGCTCCCCATCTCTCCCGTTGTAAGCACCGAAAACATGAAGGTGATTCGCATCGACATATTGCCAACTGGAGTGGACAACACGATTAAGCCCTTGAGCAAGTACCCAATTCACCCTCCTAATGAGTACATCCCAGAGCATCAGACGCTGCGAACAGATGTCAAACCCCTGAACGTTGTCCAACCTGAAGGAGCGAGTTTCAACGTGACCCACGAAGGCACGTCCAGCATCCTGGAGTGGCAGAAGTGGAAGTTCAGGGTCGGCTTCAATCAGCGTGAGGGAATGGTACTGTATGATGTGCGATATGATGGCCGAAGCCTCTTCTACCGCTTAAGCTTGAGCGACATGAATATTCCATACGCTGACCCTCGTCATCCGTATCACAAGAAATCTGCCTTTGATCTTGGTGATGCCGGTGCTGGGATTATGGCCAACAATCTTAAGCTAGGCTGCGATTGTCTGGGTTCTATTTACTACCTCAGCTCGGTGCTCTCAGACGATAAGGGTGGCGTTGTCCCTATGGACAATGTCGTCTGCATTCATGAGCAAGATGCTGGCATTGGATGGAAGCACACAAACTACCGCACCGGACGAGCCGCCGTGGTCCGGTCCCGAGAGCTGGTTCTTCAGTCGATTATCACTGTGTCTAATTACGAGTACATTCTGGCCTTTATTTTCAACCAAGCCGGAGAGGTTAATTACGAGGTTCGCGCAACAGGTATTCTGAGCACACAACCGGTAGATGAAGGCGTCGAAGTTCCATTTGGCACCGTAGTTCATCCTGGCGTCCTCGCCGTTCACCACCAACACATTTTCAGTCTTCGTATCGACCCATTCCTAGAGGGGCAGAACAACCGGCTTGTCTACGACGAAGCATTCCCTATGCCACGGTCAGATTTCAATCCCCATGGGACTGGTTATTATGTACAGGAAACAGTCGTTACTGAATCGGGTGGCTATGATATTGAATATAACAACAACCGCACGTTCAAGATTCAAAATGCTGATGTCCGAAACCCGATCAACGGAAAGCCGGTAGCATACAAGATCCAGGCTCCTCCCTTCCAGAAGATCTTGTCCGACAAAGATAGCTTCAACTACAAGCGAGCGGAGTTTTCCGACCATAACATCTATGTCGTCAAGTATCGTGACGACGAACTGTTCGCAGGTGGCAAATATACTAACCAGTCAAGAGGCGGTACTGGTGTACGCGCCTGGGCCGACCGGAAGGAAAATGTCAAGGACACCGACTTTGTGGTCTTTGTTCAGGTCGGCATTAATCATGTGCCTAGAATCGAGGTAAGTGGATCACGGCTCGAAGGTGGCACATTGATCTCTAATCATGCCGTAGGACTTCCCAGTCATGCCATGTGAGATTTTGAAAATTCATCTCAAGCCCGTAAACTTCTTTGACAAGAATCCGGCGTTGGACGTTCCACCAAGTGAGCAGAACTTCAACAAGAGTGTCCTGCTCAGCGAGCAGCACCACCAGCCTACGCAGGAGTCGACAATTGGGGGAGATGGCGCGTGCTGCGCACCGAAGCTTTGAATGAAGTGGCCATGTTGTAGCCTTTGAAAAGCGAGTTAAAGGTTGAGACCTGCTTGAATGGAAAAGGGGCACTCAATTGACACTCGAGGAGTGCTCGAAATGATCCTCGTAGAAGGTTTTTGAGAAGATATCATGATTCGGAGTTTTTCACTCCTCGTGCATATAGATATGTAGGCTTGAGCTTGAATCTACAGTCTTTTTTAATGGCCGGTCTTTAAATTCATAATGAAATTGAAATCAGATCGAAAGTATCTTGTCATCGATTAATGCCAGTGTCGCCGTGCCTGTTTAGCTGCTAACCCTTCGAGGATTAGTGCGCCAAGCATCTCCAAGCTATCAAGCATCGCGAACAAGGCCATCGATTTGAAGACCAACCTTCACATCACTTTGTTGACCCACGACGCCCACAATGCCTCCGAGCGATAAAGCAGGTCGAGTCGTCTTCATCGGCAATATTCCATATGGTAAGATTACTCTTATTTGCGACTTGTATAACTCAGCCCTCACTAACATGCGACAGGCGGCACTGAAGAGCTCATTGTCGAAACACTCGGTCGCGTAGGACAAGTCCTGAACTTCCGCCTAGTATACGACAAGGAGACTGGTCGACCGAAGGGCTTCGGCTTTGCAGAATTTGCTGATGCCGATGCAGCAGCATCTGCTGTGCGTAACCTGAACGACTACGAGGTCATGGGTAGGAAATTGAGGGTAGATTGGTCGAACGACAATGGCGCTGGCGATAACGCTCCCGCAACGCATAACGTTCCGGCACCGATAAACGGTCAGCCTGGCCCAGCTACCGAGGCGCCGTCGACTGTGCTCCCTCCGTTCCCGCCTGGTGTTGACCTCCCGCCGAACCTCAGTTGCCCCGATGCCATCTCCCGCACCCTCTCTACGCTTCCCACGCCACAACTTCTCGATATTCTGTCTCAGATGAAGGGCCTTGTCATGTCAGACCCTGCAAAAGCGACTGAGCTGTTAAAACAAGCACCACAGCTCGCGTATGCCATTTTCCAGTCACTCCTACTCCTCAACCTCGTCGACCCTAGCGTTTTGGGTACCCTCGTCGATGCGCCTGCCCCCGCGGCTGCAGCTCCGGCGCCAGTGCAGCCTCCAGCACCGCAAGCACAACCGCCACGGCCCCCGCAAAACTTTGCGGGCTACCCTCCCCAGCCTGTTCCAACACCGCCACAGGCAGCTCCTCAGCCATACGCTCAGCCTCCTCCGCAACAGGCGCCTGCGATGGATGCTCAGCAGCAGGCATACGCCCAGGTTATGGCCATGACACAGCAACAAATCGACGCTTTGCCGCCGGAATACCGATCGCAGGTCATGCAGATACGGCAGATGCTAATGAGTGGGCAACGATGATGGCTCAGGCATGGATACGTCAATATGGGATGGGCGAAGATGAAATTGAGGATATAGGGCGCGAGACATGGACCGATCATGAAAAGCGAGTTGGTTAGGGTCATAAATTTCCTCGAGGAGCTGTTTTAAGCATTTCAACTGGCGTTGATGGTATCTTAGGGTATTCAGGCTGGGCTTTATGGGGACAAACAAATAGCGCGGAGTTTGGGCGGGCGATTCGAGCAATAAAACAGCAGCTAGCATGCGGGATGTCTGGGTAGCCAGCATCTTCCCTGAAATGTAAGATGAGTTGGCTCGAGACCGGCTGAGACTTTGGAAATACTGCAATGGCTTCCTATGTTTGGGGATCGGAGTTAAAACAAGCTTCTGGACAGGAATGTTTCCAAACTCCGGCAGAGGTCTCCAGGGGAGCCCCAACGGCATTCTTCCCATCCGACGACCTGGTCTTGGCTGGGTGTCGTCTCTGCCCCACGCGATTGGTATCGTGCATGAGCTATTGCTCTTGTGCGAGTGTGTCGCGTCCGTTGCAATGTGGTGCTCATCGTGATGCCCGAGGTTGGCGCTCATTGGCCCAGCCTCCATGTGCTTGTGTGGATCACGACAGGGGGGCTGGTCAGACCTCACCAGCTCGGCTCGCCACTGAACAACAACTCAGCTATCGTCGCGCGCATTTTCGATCGGTGAAGCCGGGCAAGAGGGACGTCCATCAGCACCTGCGGCAGCTTTGCATTTCCTTCGCGTGTTTCTGTACAATATAACGACATGACGACGTGACGACTCTGATCTTTCCTGGCTCTGCGTTTCGATACCCCAGCATCCCACGTCGAATAATCGCCGCCGAAGCATCATAGTTTTCCACCCAACACTACACCTATAATTCCTTAGCTGTGCCCTTACCTAGGGACTTGAGAAGATGTGGACCAGAATAACTGGCAAGAGCGATGGCTCGAAGGACCGGGATGATGAAAAGCGAAAGAAGAGCGACTCGACGCGTCGTTCGAAAGGCCCAGAGTCGATGGTTTCGTCGAGCTCGTCTAGAAGGCCGTCGGGGCGCGAAACCAAGTCTAGGGCACCCGAGAGTGTAGCGTCGAGCTATGCGACTTTTGCGACGGCAAGAGATGATCGTGACGAGACGAGATCGAATGCGGACTTGTACGACGAGCCGCGGGATGACGACCGCCGGCGCCGCCGCAGAGACGACGATGAGCGCTCTACATATTCCCGCAAAGAGCGATCACGTAGCCGGGACCGTAGCGACCGTAGCGAACGGGACCGTAGCGAACGGGACCGAAAGAAGGACAAGGAAAAGCGCGAGAAGAAGAAGAGTCGATCCGAGGCGGGCGGCTCGCGTCCACAGGAGCTTGTAGAGAGCCCAAGAAGAGCGACCCGGTCGGTAAGCGGGCAGATGGAAACTGGAGGCTTCTCTCAGTATCCAGCACAGAATGGCCCACCTCTAATGTCAGGCGCTCTCCCTATGGGAACTATGTCGTCCCACGTGCCTGATCAATTTCCTGGCCAAGACCCTGCACAGTATGCGACACCATTTATGCCACCACAACACACAAATTCGTTTGGAGAAGCAGCTGAATACTATGGAGATCAAGGCGAGTCGGTTCATGCCCAGCCGGGGGTACGGCCAGACCAGCCTTCTGTCCTTATGCCGCTTGATACACCTCACCTAATGGCCGCCTCGTCGCAAGCGAACCCCGTCGCTGATACAGGCTCTGGTGCAGCGGCCGAATTCTACGGCGGTGCTAATATCGACACAATGCCTGCCAAGCCCCCCCGGCCTTCCTCTTCCTCCATGCCAGGCGCCTTCAACGACGAGCCTTCACCTCCGAGGCCCCCTCGCCCAGGCTCCAAGCCAGATAAGCCCAGCAAGCTCAGTGCGGCGGCTACTATGGCTGGTGCTGCTGGTATTGGATACGCCGTTGGCCACAATTCCTCACAGACACAACACTCGACCAACTACACCAACGGCGCACAAGGTGCTTCTGCGTCTATGTATTACCACGGGGATAATGCATCCATTGCCGCCACTGACGGTTCTCAAATACCAACGTACTCTGAAGCCATGGCCGGCAATCCACCTGCAAAGCCACCTCGGCCGGGCAAGCCAGAGAAAAAACCGTCTGGCTCATCACATGCGGGACTGTATACTGCTGGGGCCGCCGCGGCCGCCTACGGTCTGGCCCATCACAACTCTCATCACCATTCTTCCTCTATGCCCGGCGGCTTCCCTTCTGACTACCCTGGCGGACCCTCGCCTAGTCCTTTCATGTCCGGTAGTATGGCACATGGCATGGCTCATCGACACGAACATAAAGGCCCTGCCTCCAAATTTGCTGACTGGTGGAAAAATCATGATGACGTGCGTAAAATGGAAGAGTATACTGAATACATCGGAGTCTGCCGAGGCTGCTTCGATCCACGTTCTAATCCCATGGATGCGCCTCGAAAGCATCATTACAATCGAAAGCGATCCGGCGAATTCCGCCCGTCTGGAATCCGAGAGAAACATTCCCGTTATGGATTGTCCGAGAAAGCTTCACGCATATCACTGTCTGGCGATGAAAAGCGTGTGAAGCGGAAGAGTAGTAATGGCGCTGGATGGATCGCTGCCGGCCTTGGTAGCGTTGGGCTTGTCCAGGCTGGAAAGGCTCTTTGGAACCATCAAAGGGATGACTTTGACGACACTTATAGCGTCAAGTCTGGTCGAGAATCGCGGTCACGAGTATACGGTAGGAGCCGTAGCTCGAGTCGAAGTCGCTCTCGCGATCGAAAGCATCGTTCATCCGGCCGCTCTGAGATCAGGCATAGGAGTCCTTCGAGGGACCGAATGTCTCGTATGTCAGTTGGTGTTACTGGTGATCGAAAGGACTACAAGATTGTTCGTCACCGTTCCCGCTCCCGATCTAGGTCGCGCTCCCGTGATCGCAGATCTGGTCTCCTCGGCGCTGCAATGGGAGTTGGACTTGCAGCTTCGGCTGCTGGTGCCTCACGGCGGAAACATCGAAGCCGTAGTAGAAGTCGATCTCATTCGCCTCGAGGTGCATTCGTGCGTCACAGGAGGGGCAGCGGTGAGTATGACCGCAGGCACTCAAAGTCAAATCGCATAAGCCACAAGTCGTCTCGAAGCTCAGTCGGATCTGGCTCTTTCATAGATGTCTCCCGGACGTCCCAACCCCAAGGTGGTTTCCTGGGAGGCTTCTTCGCCGCGCCCCCGCCTAAAGAGCCTTCCCGGCGGAAGAGCCATTCACGATTGAAGAAGAAAAAGAAGGGGTTCTTCAACTTTGGCAACTCTTCATCCTCCTCTGAGTCTGAGCTTGCGTTTGGCCAGGGTTTCGTTAGGCAACGAAAGAAGCCTTCGCGGCGGACCTCAGATGAGAGACTGAATGCTGCCTTGCTCGGCCTGGGCGCTACAACAGCTGCCATCACGGCGGCTAAGGCTGGTCGTGACAAGGGAAGACATCGACCTGAGGTTGTCGCAGTACGTGAGCATAGACATCAGCGGAGGAGCGGCGATCATCGCAGACCTGGCACCTCCCGTTATGATGAGGATGGTTGGGAAGATCTTCCCGATGATGGAACGTCTTCTGAGTCTGGCGGAAGCATTAGCTCTGGCCTTGCCTTTGGCGACTACGACTGGAAGAAGGGAAAGAGCACAGAGTCCCTCGCTTCAAATGGCTCCGGAACGAACAAATGGGGCTGGCGCTGGGGTAGCAAAAAGCAAAAGAAGAAGTCATCCGACAGCTTATACAATTCCGGAGCAAACGCATCCTTTGTCGGACCTGCGGCGGTTGGTGCTGTAGCTGGAGCAGCGATTGGTACTGGCCTGAGTCGTCACGACAGCAGCGCTAGCAGTGTCCATACACTCCAAAACGTCTACCCTGTGGCATCTAATGATCCTACTAAGTTCGATGCTAGGCGGACTAGCTCTGTTCCAACTCCTCAGCCACTGGTCACTTCACGTCCGGATTCTATCAGCATCCAGCAGCCTCAGCCTATTCATCAAGTGCCAGGTACCATCTATTCGACTCAGGCTCCACCTCAACCAAGCTACATCGCCCCGAGCGGTCCGCCGGTCTTCTCGCATGGACATCCGTCCTCCTACCCTGTCCCAACTGGATTAGACGAAGCCCCCAATCACCCCCCTCTACCCCGTCGAGCGAACTCCTCGCCCGGTCAATCTTCCTGGAAGCGTGATGCCGCAATCGCTGGAATTGCTACCGGTGTTGGAGCAGCTGCAATTGCTGCTACCAAAAACAGAGACCGTTCAAATAGCTCGACTTCCAATGTTCGTTTCGAGCTCACGAAAGAACAAGCACGGAAAGAAGAGCGTGAACGCCGCAAGCAACGGGACCGTGACGGAGAAGAGGAGCGTCGCCGTCGTCAAGATGAGGATGAACGTAAAGAGCAGGAACGCAAGCGTCGTCAGGAGGAGGAAGCGAGAAGATTCCTCGAGACTGAGCGGTTGGCCATGCGTGAAGCAGAGCGCAAACATGAGAGAGAGCAGCAGCAGAGGGCCCGTGAAGCTGAAGAGAGGGAGCGCCAGGCTCGTATCGAGGCTCAGCGACAAGCTGACATGGAGCGTGAAGCCGAGAAACGTCGCGTAGATCGCCGAGAAGCAGAGCGAAGAGACGCCGAACGCCGCGAAGCGGAAATTCGAGAAGATACTGAACGTCGACGCCGAGAACAAGAGGCCGCGGAATACTCTCAGCGCTATGAGAGCGATCGCGACCGGTATCGACTGGAACAGCAGCTGACTGGCAGCTCAGTGGCAAGCGATGTACGACGCAAAGAGCGCGAACTGGAAGAGCGTGAGCGCGACATCACTCGACCAGACCCGTGGAAATCTACTGTCGCTGCTGCTGGGGTTGTTGGAGCTGCAGCAGCAATCACTAATGCTGCTATATCTTCATCCAAGCGTCCGAATCCTGCCATCAAAAAAGTTGAACCGCCGGTCCAGACCATCGAGCCCAGCCAGCTCGCCCAAGACTACGCCGATGACGACATCTTTGATCCTGACATGTTCAAGAAAAAGAAGTCTACAGCTCCTTCTGTCAATAACGCTCGTGACGTTTTCGAAGACTGGCACTCTAGATACATGGCCGACCACGAGCCGGTGTCTCAAGCAGACTTCTTCGCGCCTAAAGAACTTCTCGAACACACTGCGCCGTCGCCGAAAATTGATCCGAATGAAGGAGCTACCGATCTTCACGTTTATGAAGCGCATTCTGACCTTGATCTTGGCCCGCCCAAGGTCCCGCCATATCCTCCCTCATACTCATTCACTGCTACAAGAGATGGTCGCGGATCACAGGCCCCTTCATGGACCGTACCTTCGCTCAACCTCATTCAGCCAACTCCTCCCAGCAGTCGCACAAATTCTGTGCGTGGTGCATCTGTGCCACCTTCACCAGTCATCGAGCCTCAGAACGAACCTAAGAGAGAGGAGCCAAAACAAGCAGAAGCAAGTCGGCGAAGCTCTAGGGTCAGCTGGGGCGAGAATCAGTTCCACAATTACGAAGTACCCACCCCAGATTCGCATCGTGAGCAGTACATATCCGATTATGACCTCAAGGATCATTCAAAGCAGTCCCAAGACGAGATTGTGGTTGAGAGAGATTCTCCCAAGTCTGGAAAATCGGCGACATCGTATCGACCTGAGAAAGAACCCAAACGCCCTGAACCGGAAGTTCCGACCAGCACCCAGTATGTTCCAGATCAAGAAGAGGATAGCTGGGCTGGTACCATGTCCAAGAAGGCCAGCAAGAAAGAAAAGAAGAAGGCCAAGGCAGCCGCAGCTGCAGCAGTGACTGCAGCAACCATGCTAGCCAGAGATAACAAGTCGGAAACATCTTCCACCGTTAGCGATCCTTTCTCTGACAAGTACGCGGCGAGCACTCCGTCATCTATCCCCTCATCTAGTAGTGTCTATCAAGCCCCGTACTATGAGTCGACCTCGGACATTGGTGTCAAGCCGTCGAAGCCGAAAGGTCTTACGGAGACAGCAATTACAGCCGAGCCTGAGGAGATTCATATTCCGGGCGCATTTGCCGATGAGCCAGCCAAGGAACCGGAACAACCAGCAGAGGACGAATGGGCCGTTACTACTAAGAAGGGTAAGAAGAACAAGAAAAGAAAGTCTAAGGGCACCGATGACGACTTTTTTGAGCAAGATGCACCTAAGGTGGTGGAGCAGACTTACGTTCCTGAGCCTGAAATCTCCAAGGAATCAGCCCCAGAATTCGAGGTTAAATTGTCTAAGAAAGAGAAGAAAAAGAAGGCCAAGGCTGCGAAACGCGCAAGCTCCGATAATTGGGAAGATGCAGAGCCGAGTCAGCCTGATACACCTACTACGGAACGTGATATCAGGGACATTGAACCTACATACACAGCATACTCTCCTCCCAAGTCTGCGGAACCAACTCATAGGGGCGGCGTTGATTTTGAAGGCTCGCAATCTGAGGGAAACCCATCAGCCACCACTAAGGCTGCTATGGCCGGCGGGTTCTCTGGATTGGTCGCTGCCGCCATGAAGCAAGACCAGGATAGAATGGCTGCGGACTTCGATCAAGCGCGATTTAGTTTGGAGACGGCGAACAGATACACTTCATCCGAGGAGCCTTCTTCCACGTCAAATGGAATGCGTGCGGTGGACGAATCTGATCCCCGCGTATCAATACCCAGCACTGCTTTCCAAGACATCGACGAGCTAGCGGATGCTAAGACGCCGAAAAAGAAGAAGAGGCAAAGTGGTCGGTGGTCGCCTTCTGTAGGATCCCCGCTGCGGACAGAAGTTCAATACGATTACGTCGGGTCAAAGACCGAGCCTACAGCGTCTCGGGATGAGAGATTCATGGACGCTTCTAAAGACCTTGGACTAACTAACACATTCCCATCAACATCTCGAGATGTGCATGACTCTGGTTATTATGCCCCAGATGATGCGACACGTATGGACACAGCCGATCGCGACTCGGATGAGTTCTTCTCTGCCGGCTCAGATGAACGCAAGCCGTCTAAAAACAAGTCTCGCGATTCGGATAAGCATGATGACCGAGATGTTAGATCCGTCGTCTCCTCGGGCAGCAAATATGATGATGAGCTCGACCCGGAAGAGAGGCGGCGACGTCGCCTCGAAGACCGCCCAGAGCGCGGCTATGAGTATGACGATGGCGAACGTAAGCGCAGACATCGGCGACGCGAGACCGATGAACGATCCGACGACTGGGATACTAGGTCGACAATATCGGAAGCTCGCTCTGAAGCTAACGGTGAGCGACGGCGGAAGCATAAGAGGCGAGAGAGTGAACGCAATGGCTCCCCCGAGGATCGTGTTCGATCGTCCGCTGCGTCTGATCCCGGTGACCTCTATGAGCGTGAACACAAATCATCCAAGCGCAGATCCAAGCGTGATGCCGACAATGATAACATGTCTGTGGTCTCTTCGCCTCCACGATATGACGAGGAACGAAGCTCCAAGAAGGACAAGGAAAAGCGGTCAACAGGCCTCTTCGGAATGTTCAGTAAATCAAAAGAGAGTTTAGTGGAATCGTCTAGCAAGTCTTCTAAGTCTAAAGACGACGAAGATGACGACGAAAGGAGACGTCGGAGGAAGAAGCACAGGGACCGTGGCTCCACGTACGGCTCAGATGACGACGATTTGCGTTCGACCGTATCCTCGAGCAGCCGCCGGGAGAAGCGCAGAAGCCGCACTGATAGTTGGGATGATGAAGGTGCAAAGGTATAACACCACTCTTCTTGGTTATGTAATTTTCAAGCAATGTATTATAGATATTAATGGATGTGTTTGCTTTAGGACCGCGACTCTCGATCACGATATGACGACAAAGAGGAGTCTTTTTTAGGCGATCGGGCAGTGGCAGCCACACCACTGCCCGGAGATGAGCTTGCGACACGAGAAGAAACTCACCATGAAGACAGTGGCATCCCGGGAGATCGACCCGAATACCCCCTCCCTACCCTCGATGATACCCATTCTTTCCCTGCCTACGAATCCCGGGATCTTGAGCGTCCTACTACACCTGTCGAAGATAGCCGCGCGCTATTAACGAGGCTCACAGGGCTGCCGCCATGGCAGTTGGAAGCTTTCCCAAATGAGACGCCCCCTGTTACCGCGAGCGAATTCACCCTGGAAAATACGCCGTCGCCTGAGCATCTCCGTTCAAGCCCTGTCTCTGAGCGTAGATTATCGTCTACTTCGGTGCCTATTCGATTCCGAAGACCGGGTGCTTCGCCTAGTGCCCAGCGCGATCTTACGCTGGATCTTCAGAGAGCGACTAGTCCAGCAAGCTCACCTTTACGACCGCCTGGACCGCGACATTCAAAATCATCTTCTGCCGAGTTCACAAGCTCTCGCGAGTACAGACCACTGTACCTAGTAGAGCGCAATCGCAAGTCTGCGGAAATTGAGGAGGTCCTCCCTGCATTACCATCAAGCGGAAGCCCTTCTCGAGCTTCTTCTGTGAATGAGACAACGGAGGATGAATATCAGTCTGCGCTTGAGTCACCACACATCAGTGCCAGTGCAAGCGATGCTTTTGATGATTCTTTCATGGATCCTTTCCGTTTTGTTTCGCCGCCTCATCCTGATCCCGAGATGCAACATCCCGAGCTTCAAGATCGTGAGTTCGAAGAATTACCCGAATCTCAACAGACTACTCCAAAAGCATCCTCATTCCCTGCTGGCGTCCTAGATCGCAGAGACCATGCTGGCCCCACTCCCGATGCTCTTACCGCTAAGCTTGAGGATGTGATGGAGAAAAATCCGAAGGGTCTGGGCTTGTCCTTGATACAATCTACATCTCCGGCTGGACCTGCAAGTCCGCTCGCGCCCAGTGCGCCCATCGATGACACTAGGATGAGAGATCATTCCGAGTCTCGCAGCAGAGACTCGTCGCCTACAAAATCATCATCTCTCCTTCAAGAAGCTACTCTTGGAGCCCTCATCGGCGGTGCTACTGCAGCTGCGCTCAGACACCGGTCTCCGTCACCTAGTGGTTTCTCAGACTTCATGGGCGGGGAACTTGATCAGGAAACTATTGAAGAAGCTGCCCAGTCTATGCCCAACCCGGAGCTTGAGAAATCACCACTTCCGGCGCTCCCACGTACGCCCAGCTCCAAGAAAGGCAAGAAAGGCAAGAAAGGATCAAAGGGGAAGAGCATCGACTTTAGCGCTGAGTCGCCCAAGGAACTCACTGCCGAGGACATGCTGAAGATGCGTGAGAAGGAGACTGCGGATGCCGTAGACGACTGGTTCTCTGCTCCTGTCGAAGAGCCCAAGTCTATAGAAGAGAAGAAAGCTGAGCCTGTCCAAGTCCAGCCATCTGCAGACCCGGATCCGAATCTCATGCGCCGCGAGAGCAAAGGTAAGGGTAAGAAAAAGAAGGCTAAATCAAAGAAGGGATCCATCTCGACTCCCAGCGAATCTCCAGTGCCCACCCCATCGGATGAGCTCCAGGAACCCGGTGCTAGCTCATCTTCGCAATTTTTACCGACCTTCCTCGATAACGAAGATGACTGGAACAAGAATAAAGCGGAGAGTATAGTCACAGATGATGCTACGCTTGTCGGCGAAGCAGGCCTTAGTCAATATGGTGGATCGCCGGAAATCTCTTCAAAAGAGTTCCGCCGACAAAAGATTCTTGACAACACTGCGCCCCAAGATGATGGCGACTTGGACGCTAGGCGGGCGGAATTAGGGAGTGCTGGCTCGCTGAAAGATTTCCCAGAGTTAGCCAAGAAAATTTCCCAGAGCAAGCTAAGAGGCCAGGAAATTTCGGACATCAAAGAAGAGCAGCCGGTCGATCTTTGGGCTGCCACAACACCAAAGCTGGGAAAGGACTTCACGAGCGATTCTGAGCCTGCTATGCCTGATTCTACAGAGAAGGATGTTGTCCCGATGCCTTTGGAGTCACAGCCTGCTACTCTTGAGACTGTCGCCGAGGACGAGTTTGTCCCGATTCAGAAAGGCAAGAAAGGGAAAAAGGGCAAGAGGGGTAAACGGGGTAGTCTTCTGGGCGATCCATCAATTCTCCCGTCTGATCCAGTCAACTCGAAGGAGGAGAATATCTTACCTGACCCTCAGACTCAACAGGACAAGGTTGAGCGAGATATTCTGAAGCCCGTGTTTGATGCTGGTGAGGCTGCGAAGTATCTTGATCCATCTGAATCACCCGAGCCCGAATCCAACCTCGACATTACCCAGCCTATAATTTCCGCCGATGTCCAGCTAGAAGAACACGAGAAGAAGGTAGATGTCATGGACTTCTTAGTCAAAGATGACGAGTCTCAACTCACGACTAGCACCCCCGCAACGGTAGAGCAGAGAAAAGATATGGCCGAGCCCACTACTACAGACCCGTCTCCCCAAGAAGTCAAGACTAAAATGGAGCCCGGTGCTACTGCGTCTGCCCCTGAGGCCGCCTCATCATGGGGTCAGTCACTCTGGGGCGCTATTGGATGGGGCAAGAAGAAGTCTCAATCTTCCACTCCTGAAACAAGATCTCCTGCTATTGCTCCAGTGGTGGAGCATAAGAGTGCGGAAGAGCTGACTACCACTCCCTTAGCAATGGAGACCGTTCCCAAGATTGGATCTTTGCCAGCCACCACGGAAATCACGGATGCTCCATTGTTCGGGTCTCAGAAAGACATCCAGATTGAGCCCGAGCAGACTATTGGTCAGCCGAGCACCGATGATCTCAGTATTGCTCAAAATGACTCTCCCAAAGACGACACGTCTCTTGCTCCGGCTGAGCCTTCTACACCAGCAGAAGAAGATAAATGGGTCCTGCCATCGTCTTCGAAGAAGAAAGACAAGAAGGGGAAGAAGGGCAAACGTGGTAGTTTGCAAGTCTCCGAGCCGGATCTGGAGCAAAACGTCGAAGACGTCACTAAGAAGCAGCTCGAATTACGTGCCCCAGATTCAGTAGAAGACGTTCTATCCAAACCGATAGATACTACCTTTGAATCGGGCCTGACTACCGTAACGCCAGCAGCTATTGACAATGAATCCGAGCAAATTACTCCCGAGCCGCAGACGGTCGCCGAAGATGAGTGGGCGGTCCCAAGTAAAAAGAAAAGCAAGAAGGTTAAGAAAGGCCGTCGTGAAAGCACTCAAGCTCCCTTACTGGCGGAGGCGGAACCGAGCACACCTAGCGTCGAGGGTTCTCAAGAATTGCCAGTTGAAGATATGTCAGAGCCTTCTCGCGATCTTCAGACAGAAGAACCTTTCTCAATCGAGCCTGTTGCCCAACTGGAGGATGTATCTCAACCTGTGACTGAGATTCTACAAGACGAGTGGGCTTCTACTTCTTCGAAGAAAAGCAAGAAAGGCAAGGAGAAGAAAGGTGCGAAGATGTCTGAACCGGAGCCCAAGTCCGAAGTTATTTCAGAGTCCTCTCAGATTTTCGATGAGCCTGCCTCCAATGTGCCACAAGCTATCGACGAGCCTGCTAAGATCGATGATCAGACACATGCTTTGCCCGATGACAAACAACCAGAAGTTATTCCAATACCTACGGAGCCACAAGAGGAACACGAATGGGCTGTACCGCTATCCAAGAAAGCTAAGAAGAAAGGCAAGAAAACTAAAACCTTTGAGCTTGAGCCCGAGCCTAGCACACCCAGTGACGACAGAACCGAACAAGAGTTCGCTCCTAGTGTCTCTGTCGTTCTCCCAACGACCGAGAGCGAGGCTTTGACCACCCAATTTGAACCTAGTGCAGAGCCTTCGGCTTCAGTCGAAGAGGACGAATGGGCAATCCCATCTTCGAAGAAGGACAAGAAAAAGAAGGCCAAGAAGGCCAACGCTGCTTGGGACTTGAATATCAATGAATCTTCTCAACCCATTCCAGGGGACCTAGATCAGATCGCACAGCTTCAAGACCCCCTCGCCGAAGAGCCTATAGTCGACAGTGAGGCGGACTCCCAAGCTATAGAGCCCAGCCAACGAGAGTCTGTCGCTGAGCTTGTCACCGAGAAGGAGCTGCCTTCGCAGCCTCTGGAGGCCGTTGAGGATGAATGGGCCATGCCAACCAAAAAGGAAAAGAAGAAGAAGGGCAAGAAGGGCAAATCTATGTCTAGTATAATGACGTCCCCTATTCTTGAACCCGCATCGGCTTCTCCGGATCTTCCTGTTGACAACACTGTTCCTACGCCCTCCGGATTCAATGATGACCCCCAGTCTTCTCAAGAACTAGCTATTGAGCCTGCGTTGCAATTACCCTCTGAGCTAGCAAAAGAGCAAATCGAAGGCGAGGACTGGACTGCGCCTTTGTCAAAGAAAGATAAGAAGAAAGCGAAGAAGGCCAAGAAAGCCTGGGAGGACGAACCGGTCCCAATCGCTGTTCCCGAGCCTAGCGCTGCTGAGTTCTCTCCCGGAAACGAAGGCGATGTGCTTTCGAAGCAAGTCGATGAGACTGTCGGCGACACCGAATGGGATGTGCCTATGTCTAAGAAGGACAAGAAGAAGGCTAAGAAGGGAAAGAAAACCCTCGATGTTGACATATCGGAACCCATTTTGACGGTACCTCTCGTCGAAGAAACGCCACTTGCCGACACCTCGATTATTTCAGAGGAGCAAGACATCCCTGAGCCTATTTCTCACGTCGAAAGTCTACCTCTTACTCAGTCTGAAGGTTCTTCCGAGCTCGACCGCGTCATCTATGAAACACCTGTGGACGTTCCTTCCAGTGAACATGAGCCTAGACAGGACGATGTGGACGAGTGGGCGCCGATTTCAAAAAAAGATAAGAAAAAGGGCAAGAAAGGCAAGCGAGTCTCCATCCTTGAGTCTGAACAATCCACACCCGTCGCTACACTATCACAAGAAGTTGGAGAAGCGCCTTGGAGTGAGCCTATTTCCTCGCGAGAAATCTCTAATGACGTCATAAGCGAACAAGGTCCTGTATATGACGCCCCTGAGCAAATCAAAGATAAGCAGGAGCAAGAAGACGAATGGGCTCCTATCTCTAAGAAGGACAAGAAAAAAGCTAAAAAGGCGAAACGTGCATCTGCCATTGAAGATGAGCTGTCTCAAGCTCTTGAGGACGTTCCCAAAGACCTCAGGAACATCTCAAGCGACGATCGATTAATAGATGCGGCACCAGAAGATGTGCACATAGCGGAAACTCAAGACGTGCAAAGGACAACTTCCCTCCAGGACGACGTATTAGCATCCGTAGGCCTCGAAGAGAAAGCCGACGTCACCCCTTCCGACACTCTCACACCTTCTGCCCACATCGAACAGCAGACTGGAGACTCATCATTACCTGCTTCAAGTGAACTACAAGAGGCAACGGTGGATGAGTGGGACTTGGCGTCGGCAAAGAGAGGAAAAAAGGGTAAGAAGGGAAAGAAACGAGAATCCATCATCCAAGAAAGTACTACTGATGACTCGATACCAACACCTGAGACGAAGACAAGTCCCACCGACAAAGATATCATTCAGCCCGATCTTGTGCTCTCTTCAGAAAATCAGCCCTCCACATCGACTAGTATCCCTGAGGAAGCACCGTTAACTACGGCTGAGCTACCTATCCCGCCAATAGAAGAGAATCTGGCGGAGCCCGAAAATGCTGAGGATGAGTGGGCGTTCACTTCAAACAAGAAGGGCAAGAAGGGCAAACGCGCGACCTTCGAAGAAGTTGTCCAAGAACCTAGCGTTCCTAATGTCGTTCCCGAATCATCCGTCGAACCCCAGCATGAAGAGCTTCCTGTCATTGTGCCGGAAGCGTCATTGGAGTCTGGCCTTGGTACCGACAAGCCAGATGAAGGGCTTATTCCCGAGTTAGAACGCAGGCCCGAGGAGCTTACCATGGAAACTGATACTGAGCAAGCTACACGAGATGTCTTATCTGATGTCCCACAACTTACAGAGCCATCTGAGCCCATTGCTATCGATGCCTTTGAGTCCTCACGGCCCAAGGAGCAACCCGTCGACGACTGGAGCCTTGCATCCAGGAAAGACAAAAAGAGCAAGAAAGCCAAGAGGGGGTCTGGTGTCGCTACTCCAACCCAAGAAATCGTCCCTGAGATACAAACTGAGCCTAGCCAAGAACCTAGCTTCACACAAACCGAGGATAGTCAGGATATTAAGCGGCCTGACCAGCCTGACGACGCCGATTGGGGTGCTTTTTCAACGAAGAAGGATAAGAAAAAGGGCAAAAAGGGCAAAGGAAAGCAGTCTGGCACTGCCACGCCAACCACTGAAATTGCGCCGGAGGTCCAGGTCAAAGAGAATATCCCTGAGCCCATGCTCACGGCTGGATTCGAAGAAAAGCCATCCGACATCACCCCTCAAGTGGGACTTGAAGAGGAGACCCAAGGTTTGTCAGAAGCCAATCAAGAGAATATTTCTTCAGAAATCGAGGCTACCCAGGGCGAGAACAGTGCTCACACTGAACCGGATCCACCCGTTGAGGACGAATGGAGCTTCACGACCAAGAAAGACAAGAAAGGCAAGAAGGGTAAAAGGACTTCTGAGCTCGCAACTCCGATCAGCGAGAGTACTCCTGACTACTTCACGGAGGGTACTAAAGATCTACCTGTAGAAGGTCGCGGCATTGAGGACGTTCAGGCCATTAGTGCTGCTGAGGTCAAACAAAACGATGATCTTGATGAATGGGCCATGCCGTCTAAGAAGAAGAAGGGTAAGAAAGGAAAAAAGTTCGACACCGCCACATGGAACGTAGAGTCCCCTTCTAAGGTGCCAATCGAACATGCCTCTAAAGACCTGGATACAAGCCCGCAGGTCGAACAGACCAAGTCTAGCCTTGAAGCCGTGGCTGAACCTCATTTCGAAGGGGAGACACAGCCTCATCACCTCGACGAAGAAATCAAGCCCGTCGGTGAACCCCAAGATATCGAAGAGACGACCACAGCGGCTGTTTACCCTGTTATAACACCATCAGCTGAGCCCGAAGATGAATGGGCCTCGCCGGTGTCGAAGAAAGGTAAGAAGGGAAAGCGCAAATCTGGTGTGACAACCCCCATTTTTGAGGATTCACCTTCTCTTCTTCAAGTCGAGCCTGTGGTTGCGCCCGCGACGGAAGAGCAGGAGCCAGAGGATGAGTGGGCAACACTAGTATCAAAGAAAAAGGGCAAGAAAGGCAAAGGCAAGAAGTCTGAGCCACAGACACCAGTGACAGAACCTGCCGAGCCCGTCCTTGAAATGACACCGGTCACTTCTGGTGCTCCAGCTGTGATTGACAAGTCTTTGGAGCCTACGCCGCAAGAAACAGCCCTCGAGCCTGCACGAAATGACGTGAATGAGGAAGTGGAACAGCCAGTGCTCAGTCGCAAGCTTAGCAAGAAAGAGAAGAAGGCTAAAAAGAAGACTGCTGCTTTCTCTTGGGATGATGAAGCAACCCCGGATGCCACGACTTCTTTCGAACCTGAAGCTTCCACGAAGGAGCCTTCCGATTTCAATGAGCAACGGCCCCCACTTATCGATCACGAGGTTGAGCCGGCCGATGGGACCCAACCTTTCTCTACGGATACGCTCGCCGCTTCTCGAGAACTCGCAGCAGACTTCCAACACGATTTTGATATCAAGAAGGTCGCCGAAGCTCAGCCCCAAGAGGCTATCCAAGAAGATGAATGGTCCTCGTTCGCGCAAAAGAAAGGCAAGAAGGGTAAGAAAGATAAGAAGGCTAAGCTTCAGTCCACACTCGATTGGACAGAGGACGCTGAACCGAAACCTGAGAGCGCTGAGTCAAAGGACATTAGCTTGCAAATGGAGGAGTCGGTTCCCAGCCCAAATATGCAGCAGGCAACAGATAATGGTCTTCGCGAGTTTATTCCTGCTGACCGACCTTTCGATACGACCCATGAGTTCGTACAAGAGGCTGGCCCACAACCTTTACCACTCGAACATTTCACTGCCTCGTCTGCTTCTCCTCAAGAGACGCAGTCCTCCAGCGAACGCCAGCCCTCCTTTGAGGATGCGGTATTTCAGTCTGAGATCGCTCAAGACGCACCGAAGGAACCTGAAGAAGAAGACCTTTGGGCACCCCTTAGCCGGAAAGCTTCGAAGAAGGCCAAGAAAGGGAAGAAATCTAAGGATGTTGGTCAAACATCTGGCACGTCAACCCCGCTCGAGGTCGAGCCCTCTATCGTGACTACAGACACGATCCCAGAGCCTACCGTTGCGGAAGAACCTTCAAAGAACGAGCCAGAAGACGAGTGGGCCTTTCCATCTAAGAAGTCGAAGAAAGACAAGAAGAAGGCTAAGAAAGGCAAATCTATTTCCGATACTATTGCTCCAGCTATTGATACCTTAGGCGATGGGTTTGGAGAGCCACCTGTTGCAGATGTCTCCGCGAGCTTGGCCGAAGACCTTTCGCGCGAAGAGTCGATCCCTCCCAGTGAGACGACACAGATTCGACCAGGCGTAGCAGAGCGTGAACTTGAGTCCGTTGCAAATGAACCCGTTGCCGAGCACCTATCGGTTCATCAAGATCAAGTACCTGGGCCGTCTGGCATGCTACCCATCGTCTCGCAGCAAGACACCTCCGACGACGTCCCCGAGCAGCCTCAAGAGTCCATTCCAGAACCATCTACCCGCGACATAGCCTTTCAAAAGGACGAGTTCGAAGACAGTCAATTGTCTCCTTCCACTCAAAATTTGCTCAACGAAGCAGCAGGCCTTAGGCAGCGGGCTGAAGCGCTCGATCAGGCTTTAGCCACCCATGAGGACCTTGATCTTTCTTCTTCCCAGCCTGAGTCCATGTTCGATGTCGTGGGTAAGCTTAGTAATGGCAAGAAGAAGGGCAAGAAGAACAAGTCTGAAGTAGTTACGCCTGCGTGGGAGGAACCTAACGAGAATACCAGCGTTGTTCCCGAGTCACGTGAGGTCGCTACCGAGCATCCTGCGGGAGAGGAAACCGCGGTCCTTCATGACGTTCCTCAAAGTAGCGGGCTGGAGGATGATGCTAGCGGCTTCAGCATGCCTGGACGGAAGCTCAGCAAGAAGGACAAGAAGAAGGCTAGGCAGTCAGCTTTGGCAGGGTTCGAGGCAAATGAAGATATCACAGCGCTTCCCGTTGATCAAGCAGCGACTGCGAGCGAGTTGGAGCCGGCTTTGTCAGACCAGATCCCGGTCCTCGAAGAGGATCTGCCCAAGGAGGCTCCTGAGATTCAACAGGAGGCAAAAGAAGAGGCGCCGATCCTTTCTCGCAAACTCAGCAAAAAGGACAAGAAGAAGGCTAAGCAGGCTGCGTTCGCATCGGATGAGCCAGTTGAGAACGTCACCGAACAAAGCCCCCCTGCCGAAAATGAAATAGCCTCATCTTCTCAGGTCCCTGCTATCGAAGATATACCTGATGCAGCGACTTTTGAGTCTACGGAAGTGGAGGAAGCACCTGCCCTTTCCCGGAAGCTTAGTAAGAAAGACAAGAAGGCGGCTAAGCGAGCTGCATTTGCATGGGACGAGCCAAGTGAGGAGGGTACTGAGCAAAGTACTGCTACCGAGCTTGGCACGGTCCTGTCTTCTCAGATTCCTGATACCGAAGAGACTATCCCACTAACAAATGAAGAACCGGGGCAAATGGAGGAAGCACCTGTCTTACTCCGCAAGTTAAGTAAAAAGGATAAGAAAAAGGCCAAACAGGCTGCACTCTCATGGGACGAGCCGAGCACAGAGGCGCAAGAGACAACGACGCTTCCGGAAAGCCAACAGTCCCAAGCCAACGTGAACGACGCGCCGACCGCTCCCGAGGAATCGCCCTCTCTAGCTCGGAAACTTAGCAAGAAGGATAAGAAGAAGGCCAAGCAAGCTGCTCTCGTATGGAATGAGCCCGAAGAGGATTTCAAGGAGGAAAAGAGCATTGAAGCATCAGGACAACAGTCCCACCAAGAGTTTGATAGCGTGCCCAGTGGGGACCGTGGGTTAATTGAAGACGTTGCACCCCTTGAGTCGAGCTTCGAAGAGCCTTCCAAGGAGGTGGAGTCTCCCTCAGCAGCTCCCGAAGAAACCATTCAGCCATTAAAAGATGCTCTTACCGATGCTCCAGAGCCCGTGAAAGAGCCAGAGACAATCTTGCCCACTCCAATCGAGGATGAGTACTCGTTTGCTCCCGCTCTGTCCCGCAAGCGGAGCAAGAAGGACAAGAAGAAGGGTACAGGCACAACATTCGACTTCTCTGAACCCTCTACCCCCTCCGAAGAACTGGGCATGGCGCCAACAGATCCCATGAATCTCAGCCAACAGGTGACTCCTGTTGACGACTTTGCGGTCCCGCTCAGTAAGAAAGATAAGAAGAAGGCAAAGAAGAAGGCTGCAGCATTTGACTGGAATGAGGCAGACAAACCCGAAGATGTCCAGATGCACGAGGATCTCAAGGCGACGGAAGAGCCAAGCATCAATCCAGAAGGAAGTGAGCGCGAGGTTGCCCGAGAGACTCCGGATCAGACCGTGCACGACTCTACCGCCGAGGCAACCTTTGATTCCCAATCAAGCAAGGAGCAAAGCGTGCCTGCCAATATGCCCGCTTTATCTGAGCTCGAATCAGAGTTCAAAGATGTGCCCACGTCTACCGACGTTCCCCCAAGTCACACCGAGCCTCAGCCGGAAGATGAATGGGCACTCCCAGCCAAGAAGAGTAAGAAGGAGAAGCGGAAGTCGAAGAAGTCTGGCGCCTCGTTTGAAGAGACCTCAGACTTCGAAGACAAGCCCTCAGTGCAAGCTATTGAGCCAATGATCGAGCAGTCTTCTGATCAGATACCCATCTCAAAGACTAAGACTTTTGAGGATGACTTCAGCACGAAGGTCGATATTGCTCCGCCTGCTGTAGTTTCAGAGCCATTTCAATCTGCCAAACCTTCAAAGAAGAAGACCAAGAAGCACAAGCTTGCCGCAATGTTCGAGCCTGATACTCCAGAGGAAGTGGACCCTGTCCAGTCGACGATGACCAAGACCGAGAAAAGTGTCGTCAAGGACATATCAGAAACTCCATCGGTTAGCATTCAGCCAACCGAGCCCATTCCCGCGGTTCAACCTCGCGCAAAGTCGCCTGAGCAAGATATCGATTTTGCTGCTACAGTCGCCGCAGGCCTCAAAGAATCTGGATTTGACACGAACCTTGTTCTGAATGATCCCTCGTTTCATCGATCTACGTCACCGCAAGGTATTCGCGATGTGTCTCCTGAGGAAGACATAGCTGCTGCGAAGGAGGGTGCTATCAAATCAAAGTATGGCGCCATAGGTCGCTCTCCATCTCCGACATCACAACCCGAGCCTAGTCGAGATGCTGAGGCCGCTGAGAAGCCCACTCCAATGTTCGATCCCCTGGAGATCCTCAACGACCCAACTTTTAGCCAGCGCAAATCACCTCCCGGCGTCCTTGAAGAGGCTGATCCGGAAGAACTATGGTCGTCTTCGAAAAAGGGAAAGAAGACCAAAGGAAAGAAGAAGCGTGTTTCCGTTCTCGATTCTCCGTTGATCAGTCAAGAGCATGCGTCAAGCTTGACTGAGATCACGTCCACCCTAACTGCGAATGAGAATGACATTGTCGACCCAGCCATCAATGCGGAAACTCAACCCAATGTTCACGCTGAACCAACCGTATCCGAGCAGATCGCTGATCCAGCCGAAACTTCTCGAGCCATGGTTGCCGAAGAAGCACCCGAAGAATTTTGGTCCTCGTCGTCCAAGAAGAAAAATAAAAAGGCAAAGAAAGAAAAGCGAGCTTCTCTATTGCAAGACACTGTTGCGTCCCCAACTGTTGAGGCTCCGGTGATTGAGGCTCCCACGGATGTGCCTCTTGCCGTTGAGACTCCAGCTGATTCAACAAGAGAAGCAGAGCTCGAATATTCCTCAGCTCTTGACCGAGGAGCAACTTCGATGCTAAGAGACGACGTGCCACCGATGGAAGACAGTAGTCTATTACGTGATCAACCTCATCCTGAGGCAGCGATAGAAGTAACGGACGACGTCTGGGATGAGCAGCCGATGAAGAAGGGCAAAAAGGGCAAACGAAATTTGAAGCGTACTGAGACTGCGGACGTTGAGTCAGCCAAGGGTGAAGTAACGCCGCTCGAGTATATAGGGCAAGAAAAGGTCATGGAGAGAGATGGTGTGGAACCAGAGCAGCTGGAAGAGGGGGATTGGACATCTTCTAAAAAGAAAGGAAAGAAGGGCAAAAAAGGCAAAGGTACGGTTGCGGCGATGGCAGCAGCGGGTGCTATCGCGCTAGGATCGAAGGCGCTCGAGGACAAGCGTGAGGGTGATGACAGAAGCATAGGCGAGCTGCCGCCAACGTTCGATCAAGAGCCCAAGTCTCTAGCAGACGTTGAAGCTGACGAGTATCCATTCCCTCAAGTGTCAGAACCAGAGAAGGACAGGAGTCTGTCTTTGGAGGAAAGTCGAAAAGAGACTGAAGTCGACGAATGGGCCATACCCGCAAAAAAGAAGGGGAAGAAGGGTAGGAAAAATACAGCAGCTATGAACGCCTCTTTCGATATTGGGAAGCAAGAAGCAGAGGTCATGCCGCAAGAGAAGTCTCTCGAGGAATTGGGAAGTAGGGAGGAAGTTTCAACTCATTATCAATCACCCAAAGACGTGGCCGAGGATACCTCGACCCACGTGTATCAGGCGGCTGTTCCTGAACCTATTGCGGGCATACATGAGCGATCAGTCAAACGGGAACCGTCGCCAGAGCCAAAGCGTGATCTCAAAATTTCTCCTCCCGGCAAGCCCTCAATGGTCCTATCTGACGTTGAGCATGTCAAACGACGAGAGCATCCTGTGTCACCTGAAGCACAGCCATGGGAGAAGCGCCTGCATCTCTCGGAGCCGCTGGCAGATATTCCGACCGTCCCGATCGAATCAGGCTATGAACCGTCAATTTCGCGTGAAGAGCACCGCACATCTCACGTTAGAGCCCAGCCAACTTACGATCACCCGAGTTTAGATATATCGACAGAGCCAACGGCACGCGGCCACTCGCCAATCATCGAACCTACGTGGTCCTTTGGTGCAATCCGCGACAGCGCTGTACACGTGGCGGACTCCCCAGTCGCGCCGAGCGACCCACAATTCCAACAGCCGCATACCAGCACTCGTGATAGTGGCTACCACGACACAGGATACAGTCCTTCGATTCCACAAGGCCCGAGCGAGTCAGTGGAAGAGTATCATGTTAAGGAGAAGCGGCGTTCGAAGGAGCCGAAGACGTCACATGCATCTCACGACTCAGCATATCTAAAGCACCACGATGAGCATATTCGACCTCGAAGTCCATCCCTTCCAGAACTGCCTTCATTCGCTGGAGTGTCTTCTCCGAGCGCGGTAGATTCTGCAACGAAAGAACGTTCGTCCCATCTATTCAACTCGTCACCTTCGACTCGCGGATACAACGATTCACCATCAATCAGTTCGAAGCCTCGCTCACATGATGTTGCACCGATTGGAGCTGCCTTGGCCGGGGCTGTCATTGGAGCCGCCGTAGCCTCGTCTAAATCTAGCGAGGGCGACTCACGTCATTCGAAGAGGTCACATACGGAAGCTCATGAAAGACAACTCTCACCGACTAGAGACGTCAAGCATGAGGAGCCCTACCAGTCACTCTTTGGAGATCCGAATGCGAAGAAGTCTAAGGAAAAGAAGGCCACAAGCAAGCCAGAGACGCCCGAGAAGTCTGGTATGCTTTCCACACCAGCGACCAAGCATATGCGTACTCCAAGTAGCCAACTTGATACAATCAAGGAGAGCAGCCCCGATGACTCTCCCTTGCACAAGAAAGGTCGCGCGATTTCTGACGTTGGTGCGCCCGAGCATGGCGTGAAAGCTGCTAGACGGAGCATGGGCTCCAAAGGCGACAAGCACATTGCGTCCTCTCTTCGAAGTACCAGTCCCAAGCCCGTATCCGAGCGCTTAAAGTCACCACCTCCGATTACCCCTACTCGGTCAAGTCGCAAGGCTAGCGCACCAACCTTAGACACCTCGACACCTTCCAGGGATTCGCCATGGCATCAAGTACACGAGAGTGTTGATCGGTCAATGACTTTGAGTCCAGCCCGCCGACTACCACATGAGAAGCGCTCTCCTCCCTCGACCGATCCCACGAAGCAGCGTATGGGCGAACAGAGGTCGCCCAGTGTTTTCAGCGATCGGTCCGTCAATCTGAAGAGTCCCGATCAGGACCGGCCCCTCAGTGCGGCCAGCAATCGCTCCACCACGCCGTCGTTGCGACGAATTGATAGGAGCAGGTCAGGTGACCTCCGAAATGCGTCCAAGCTTGGCGACGTCAGTGCGCCGGATGCCAAGAGCTCGCACTCCAACCTCGCGGGTCTCGCACTCGCTGCCGGAGCAACCGCAGCCATCGCCGCGGGCATCGCCAGCTCATCAAAGTACGACCCTGTGCGCGACAAAGGCAAGGGTCGCGCTGAGATGCCCGATGTCTATGTAAGTCCTTGACCCATCCTGACCTTGTTTGGACGATAGCTGACAAAGTTCGTAGGAGGCATGGGGCGAGGCCCAGGGCTCGCCAATGTCACCAACGCGGCCTCCCAGCGTGCGCAAGCGACAAAGCATGCAGATCATAGATTTGCAGTCGCAACTTGAATCTCTTGCAGCGCAGAACCGGTCGCTAGAAGACGCCAAAGCCAAGGCCGAAGAGACCTTGCAAGCAGCAAATTATCAGCGCGATGTTGACACCCAAGTTGTAACCGAGGCGGTCGACGCACGTGACCGTGAGCTCCATCAGAAAGATATCGATATTGCACAGCTCAGAGACACCCTGCAAAGGCTACAAGGAGAGGTCACCAAACTCACCGAGCTTAATAACTCGCTCACTGAGGCCAATCAAAATCTCACCAACGATGCCAACCAGCGATACGCGCAGCTTCAAGTCGAGGGTCAACAAGTCCACTCCCAATGGCAGCAGTCAACAAGAGAGCTCCAAGAGCTTAGAGCCCAGCATGACCAGATGGCAAATGGCATGGAAGGCGTAGTTCGTTCCGAAATTGGTCTTGCGCTCGACGAACGCAATGCCGAGATCACTCGTCTCAACAACGAATTGGCTGAGGCGAAGGCGCAAATTCAGATTCTTCAGAAGCAGATTCTTGGTTCCAAGAAGCCAAATGAAAGCTTCCTCACGGTCCGCGATGAGGATTACTTCGACAGCGCATGCCAGCAACTTTGCCAACACGTTCAACAATGGGTGCTACGCTTCTCCAAATTCTCAGATACTCGCCCTTGCCGGTTGTCATCTGAAATTGCCGCCGACACGAGACTAGATTCTGCGACGCGACAAAAGATCGACACGCGTCTTGACAATGCTATCCTTGACGGCTCGGATGTTGACATGCTTCTCGCAGATCGGGTGAAGCGAAGAGATGTCTTCATGTCTGTGGTCATGACTATGATTTGGGAGTATGTCTTCACCAGATACCTATTCGGCATGGACCGAGAACAGCGACAAAAGCTCAAGTCGCTAGAGAAGACTCTATCAGAAGTTGGTAAGTACATGTCATCGTTCTCTACACAAAATCTCTCTAACAAGGCACAAGGTCCAACACGCGCAGTCGCCCAATGGCGCGCAATTACGCTCACGCTTCTTTCCAAGCGCGAGCCATTTATCCAACAACGCGCTCAGGACACTGAAGCCGTCGTTCACGAAATCTACAGCACGCTCTCTACCCTCCTTTCCCCGCCATCACACCTTCAACGCCAAATCCAAGAGTCCTTGCGCAACGTGATGCGCCTTGCCGTGTCACTCTCTATTGAAATGCGCACACAACGCGCAGAATACATTATGCTACCACCCCTGCAACCTGAGTACGACACTAACGGCGACCTCATCGCCAAAGTAACGTTCAACGCCTCGCTCATGAACGAGCGCTCCGGCGAAACAACATCAAACGATGAGCTCGAAGCACGTGGTGCCATTGTCAAGATTGTGCTATTTCCGCTAGTAGTGAAGAAGGGTGATGATTTCGGCGAGGGCGACGATGAGATTGTAGTGTGCCCCGCGCAGGTCCTCGTTGCAAGGCCAAGCAATAAGAAGGTGGTCAGAGTAATGAGTGGAGCAATGAGTGTCGATAGCAGACTCAAGAGTACGACGAGTCTGGCTCCAGAGAGCTCCATTATGGATTTGAGTGGGAGTAATGTGATATAGAGAATGGGTTTATGCATAGCGGCAGGATTTCGGGTTTGGTTTCTTGGTGGAGATTTGATTGTTCTGGCGTTCCGCAATTGGTGATACCTAACGAATTCCCTTGCTTTATACATTTTCTTTTGTTTTGTGGTTTCCAGAATCAGAGGATACTGCACGCGCATTGTAATATGTAAACGTGTAGGACGGGATAAAAATTTCATTGGTATATACAAACTCTCACAAACGCCTTTAGTCCAAGTGTGTGTGACCATCATCATATTTACGCCCTAATCATTTTAGACTATACCCTCACTGTTCTCTATCAACAAGCACAGTGCTATTCTCTACAGACTCTTTCTCCTTTCGCTCACTTGGCTGCACAACCTGCCGTCCCTTCCACCCCTTCATCAAATTATCCAATCTCTTCCTCATGCCATATTGCATCCAAACAGGCCAACCCCTCACCTTGGGCGGGATACCCCACGCCGCTGCGGGCGCGGTAAGATGCGCACTCTTGCCCCTCAAGACTGCTTTTACAATGGCTTCGGCCACCGTCTCGGGATACAGGGCCTTTGAGTCGAAGCCCTCGAACAGCTTCGTACGCACATAGTTGGGGCACATGACGACAGTGCGAACGTTGGGCGCCTTGTAATGCGTCACAAGCTCCGCGGCAAGCCCTTCATGGAACGCCAGCGCCGCAGCTTTCGAAGCCGCGTAATCCACCATGGCCGGCGCCGTGATGTACGCCGCCAGCGAAGCTACCGTGACGACCATGCCGTGGTTCCGCTCGACCATGGAGGGGAGAAATTCCTGGGCGAGGAAGTAGTGCGACAGGGAGTTTACGTTGAAGGTCAGCCGGATGTCGAATTCGGAGCTGTCGAGGATTGTTTTGCCGCGGGCGCAGCCGGCGTTGTTGATGAGGATTGTGGGGGCGCCGAGGGAGGAGCGGATCTTTGAGGCGGCCGAGGCTATGGAGGGAGGGGAGGCAAGGTCGCAGTGGAAGAAGTGGACCGTAGGCGGTGCTGGCGTTGAAAGTGAGCATGTGTTGTCCATTCGGTCGTCTCGAAATGGAGATGGAAAGTAGGGAGTGGACAGTTGCTTACCCTCATATGTCAATTCTTGGACATCCAGAACGGCTACCTTGATGCCTCTCTCCGCCAGCAATTGCACTACAATCTTGCCAATGCCGTCGCTCCCGCCCGTCACAACGACAATCTCCTTGTTCCAGTCATACTCGTCAGACCGCCAATTGTTCAGCACCTTGTCGTCAAGAACATTGCCCACCACACGGAGAAGCGAGAGCGTCGCAAGCGACTTGAGGTACTTGAAGGCGGTGCCGTGTTCTAGGGCGAGGAGCTTGCCCTTGGAGGCGTATCGCGTGAATAGGAAGAGTGGGAGTGTGAGCGCAGGGTTGAGGGCTGTGAGTTTGACGAAGCGCGTTATGGTATCTAGTGTCACGCCTGCAACCAGACTTAATCAGCATCTATCGCTTCTCTTGTAATACGGGTACATGTATTCAAGGGAGAGAAACCAAAGCTCGTACCTTCGCGCGCAAGCTGCCAGTCGCTTCGGATAGGCATCGTAACTGCTAAATGATAGATCGGATAGAAGGTAGAAGGAAGGACAGTGGCAAAATGCCCAGTCACAAGTGAGATCACATCCCAAAGGATTCCGCGTTCCCCTTTAAAGGATGCGACTCGAGCTGCTCGAGCTTAGCGTAACGAGCTGAAGAAGCTCCA
Source organism: Periconia sp. TS-2 (assembly GCA_030378425.1). Lineage (NCBI taxonomy): Eukaryota > Fungi > Ascomycota > Dothideomycetes > Pleosporales > Periconiaceae > Periconia > Periconia sp. TS-2. The sequence goes on along the minus strand of JASNQO010000014.1, from coordinate 856,880 downwards.
GCCCCAGAGAGAATGCGGGGCTTAACACGCGCGGGACCCACAGCCGAGGGATTCCACGCGCTGGCGCTAGCACGAGCCATGATTGGACCCTGAGTTCCTCGAGACGTTCACCCTGCTATCCTATTAAGACGTTATCGGCTCTAGATCGAGACAGAATATTTGGAAGAGAAATGCTCACGACCTGATACCTGATTTCTGACACGGGACTCTGACGGATAAGATCAAATGGCGTAACGAATTAGAATATTAGGTCTAGCATGGTTGAGAATATACATATGTAACTCCAAAAACGCCAGCTGAAAATGCTCATGCCAAACATGCTACTATGCATCATCGAATTTTGCCATGCCTTTGGGCGCCAAAATCAATGTTTACCAATGCAACTCCTTTCCCTTTTCGTTGGAAAAGCTTGAGGTTGATGAACCTTGAGACAGATATCGAGAGAGTAGATCCCTCGTCGGGACATGCTGTATAGATGGCTCATAGCTGAGTCTGTTGATGAGACCGAAGCAACTCAAAGAGTTTGCAATGTGCTACGCCATAAAGGCCATTCATACGCCAGATGAGTAATTGAAAGCGCTTAGCAAGTCGATCAAGCAGACGAATCTCTCTTCCCAAATATCGGCTCCAGCCTCACGCCTCCAAAACTCCACCCGTCGACAAAGACATCTTCGTCAAACTTCTTGCTAACGATGAATCCGAGCGCGCCATCCAGACCGACGTTGACTTCAACATCTCCCTCGATCTCGAGCCACGACTTTCCCTTATGCTCGGCGTAGCGGTCCTTCCCAACACGGACCCTGACGGCATCGGGATGAAGCAGGACAGGCACGACGTCCGGAGTGATTCGTACATCGACAAATCGGGTCTTGAAGGTTTCCTTGTCGAAAGGCTTTCCGACTGAAAAGACGATATCGTGGGGAGGCGTGTATTTGCTATTATAGAAGCTTGTGATAAACTGCACGCGATACCGGCCTTGCGGTATGCCGGTCTTCAGCGCGCGGAGGCAGACATTGTCTGTTCGTAAGCATTGGTAGACGGTTGCTTCCTCACGGCGACCATCATGGTCCAGGTCTTCTGCCACAGGATAGACTTTTCTGACATTTCCTTCTTCGATCGCGATACCGCCCTCGCCAGATGGTGATGACGTCCGGAATTGCGACATGCGTGGAAGGTCTCCTAATGTGGGAACGACACCGAGAGGCATCCCAGTTTTGAAGTCCAGTTGTACAGGCTGGTAAGACGAGTCCTTCAGTCCGCGGCCGTCCATGCCCACCCTGAAATGCGCGGCGCCAATCTCGAACTTAGGAGGAAGTGCCGATAGTTTTGCCATAATCTCACCGAGTTCTCGCGCTGTATGAAGTTGTTTCGCATCACGCATGTACTGCTCGGTGAGGGCGGCCATTTCATCTTCCTTCATCCACTGCTCAAGACTGACATCGGCCAAACCACGGTCGACGTCGAAGCGATAGTACTTCGTGGATGTGTTACCATACATACGCTTCATCTCATTGTCGACTCTTGCAGTGCTAGTCGCCATGCTTGCCAGCGCTGATACTAGCGCAATGTCCGTACCGAGCCCGAATGGCAACCAGGACGCCATCTTTTGAACGCTTGGAATAGACTGTAGGCCAGTGCCGACCGAAACTATGACGCCAATAGCTCGACCTTCCCAGACGGCTTTAGCTGCGTAGTCAACTTCTGCACAAGGATTGTTGAATCCTACGCCGCCATCAAGATATGTTACTTTCGGAGTGCCGAACTGCATTTCCTCAAAGAAGGTTGGCGCGGCTGAAGTTGCACGGAGAGCTTCCCATATTCGTGTCGTCCGGTCGTTCGGATCATAAGTTGAGAGAATTCTAGGGAGGCCCAATGCATTCTTGAGTGTAGTCAAGACGAATCCTCTACATCCTCGGGCATCCTTTTTCCTGTGGACGCTGAGCCGTGAATGAAGTTTCCAAGTCTGACTTCTCATCAGCTTTGGATCAGCAAAAGGGTTGTTGCCATCCAGTGCGTAGGGCGGCTCATCGCTAAGGCTACTGGATCCCGCTAAAGTAACACTTTTCGATATCGTACCCTCTGCATTCTTGAGTGTTGCTACCGGACTCTCCGTGACGATTTCTGGGACAACGTCTGACCATATACTATCCCGGGGAGGCTCGGCATCTGGGAGCTCTTCAAAGAGAGAATCGTCCCACATCGGCTCGTCAGTGTCATAGTCCAGGTCCTCTAGAGCTTTTTTGATCGCTCGCTCAAGAACAATACCCGAGAAGCGGCTGCCGCCAGTTGGGATCTTAGCGCCGAAGAGCGTTATAGATTTGTCGTGCCTGAATATTTCTTCGGCCAGTCTTGTGTAGATTTTGATACACTCCTTGCAATCAAGGCGGAGTCTCGATAATAAGATAGCGATTATGCCTCCAGTACTTGTGCCACCAATTCTAATGCTACGTTAGCGACTGTTTTCTGGAAGAGTCCTTGCGCTCTCCGCCTCAAGCCTCGAGTACAAATGTATATCGCAAGCTAGGTACCGAATAGCAAAGACGATCAGGCGATCAGGGCTTTCTAGTTAACTTACAAGTCGAAATAGTCACAAGGCTTTAGAGCCGTTGTGTCGCTCCTGGCGCGCCTTCCTAATCTTTTCTCTTCCTGAGCAATGTTCTCCATCAGATCGTCGAGCACCATCAGTGAGGACAGTCCTCTCACACCACCTCCATCCAGTGAAAGCAAACGCAGCGGCGCATTGGGATTAGTCTCTGGTCTGGAGAGCGCCATCTTGTCAGTTTCAGGGTTTGTTCAATTGTTGTCGTAGGCAGCAGATCTGAGATGTAGACAACAAAGACTGTGCCTCTTGCCGCCTAGGGCTGAGAATATCCTATCTTCTCCCTCAATCTGAAATGTATTTTGTCGTGACGTCGCCGAAGTGATAGTCTTGTGAAATATTTGAAAGACTCTATTTCAGTCGTAGATATGTACGTGATGCCGATCTAGCCGGATTCCGAGAGTCTGACGTGGTATATATCACTTCTTCAAGGCCTCCCGCAAATGCCACAGCCTTGCCATATACCGGTTGCCTTGTGAGTCACATTCGAGTGCCTCGTTGCAATAGGGTAATTATGGCAACAGTCAAGAAGTTGTAAAACCTCAAAGCAAAGTAAATGTTACCTAGGCTCGCTGCGGATTAGGTGTCCAGGGTAACGTTGCGTCTCCAGAAGCGGCGCGGGCGGTGCCTTTTGAAGGAAAAGCACGGGTCAGCTGCCTTTATACTCGGTTTTAGATTTGTTGTGTAAGAGTGCAAGCTTCGCGCGAGATTTTCCATGTACATTATAATGGTGGATGTGCACGAGGTCGGGTTTATGAGTAGGCGTCAACGCACCAACACATATGAGCCAACCGCATCAGGAAGCGCCTCCAGCCTCATGGAGGCGTAGTGCATTTAGGCGTCGAATAAGAAGGTGACCAACCATTCACCTAGCGCTTTATGGATAGATGCGCGCTTCCGTTTTCCGAGAAGGCGGGGATCAGAGCTGTCTCAGAGGTTTGGGGGCTGAATTTTGCTAGGATCGCCCAATGATATTTGTCGAGGCTATTGCGCCTCGATATGAATATGCTAGATGGAGGTCAGCGAAACTCAGCCTTAGCATAAGCCTCGCGCAGTGAGGCTCAAAGAACCACGTGGGAATATTATGGGAGATTGTGCGAGGTTGCGAAGATGTTTGCAGTATGGAGCAAAGTACGTCGCCGAACTATTGAAATCCGGGCGCATTGGCCTGGAAAGTTCTCGAGTTTATTGGTATCCTGTCGAATACTGCGCGTGACCAACACTCCGTGAGACATGGCAGCAGTACGCACTCTTACGGCTTTTCGTTACCGCAAGAGACGCGGTCAAGGACGAGGCGTACGGCAGCCGCCTTACGGTGGAACTAGAGCGTTAACCAAAACTACGCAAGAACAGATGCATCAACACGGGTTCAGCGTCTCTCAGTTTCGCGCATTTGGTGCAAAGCGTTCAGATATCAGAGAGCTAAGAGGACTTGCGCATAGTAAGAAATGTAGAGAACGCAGGATAACGAGGCTGGAAATATGCAATAGAGATAGACGGATATATGACAATGACCCTTCTTATATCGAGGATGACCCGTGAAGGCAACGAGCTGAGCGTATTGAATGACGACTCCTACATATCGCCAGAGGTATTCTCAAGATGTCGCGCGGTTTGAATCCGGTCGATACATGCGAAATACCAGTATAGGGCGAGCTTGCTGATCCTCTTTCTTCTCATGGAGCATAAACCCTGCCTTTAGAAGGACACTCTGGCTCGTGACCAGCTCAGAAAGCGTTATAGCTTCTGCGTACTCGTAGTAACCTTGCTCTCCCCCGGAGAAGTGGTCAAAGAACAGCGGCATGAAGGCTCGCAGAGCCTCAGTGGCGTAGCCCTTGCCCCAATGATCATGATTGTACATGTAGCCAATCTCGGCACCGCGAACAGCTCCTACCAGGCCGATGACCCGAGGTGCGGCAGATGGCGGTTCGGAATCAGAGGCTGGGAGCTCGACAACGAAATTCCAGCAATCCGGGCGGTCCAGGCAATTTTGGAGCCAATCCCTGGACTTTTCAAGGTCGGCGGAGGGCAAAGACGACCTGGACAAATCATCACTCAGGCTAGTGCTTTGCTATATCCTGGATGGCACTCACGTATATTTCATCACCTCTGGGTGACGTCTCATGAGGAAAATGTCGTCGACATCGCCCATGGTCAGCGGCCTGACCAGCAGCCTTTCGGTTCTAGCCGTGATCTTTGGATCGGCAGCAACCATATTCAAGAGAAGTGCAACTTAGATGGTGGGTGGGAGCCATTGAATCGTGTGCTGCTTTTGACTATTTTAACTCGCCGATGTGACTCTTGACCGCAATTCGGGCGATGCCTTTTCGTCGCGGTACGCTAACTTCCTTTGGTCGGGACACGAACCCACCTCCAACACCCACGTCTTCGACTTCGCGCAACATCGTCATGTTTGTTTGATTAAGTTCGGGAGCACACATCAGTCGTCTTATTCGTCTTTCTCAATTGCTTCCTGCATATCGCTCGTTATGTCGAATTCGATCGTCTCAGCCTCCGCCAAAGGGGCCACATTTCTCATTCTACTCCAGGTCGGGTCGAGAGCGCTCACATTCGCCGTCAACCAGGTGCTCCTCCGATATCTTTCTCCCGAGCTTCTTGGTGTCTCTGCTCAATTAGAACTCTTCTCCATATCTGTTCTTTACTTTGCCCGGGAAAGTCTGCGCGTAGCCCTACAGCGGCAGGCCCACGGCACCCAGGCAGTCATCAACCTTTCGTACCTGGCGGTTTTCTTCGGCATACCTTTGATCTATGGTATTGCTCTTTTCTGGCTGCAGTCAAGTGTTCCGGATGTCCCGTACTTTATAGACGCTCTGAGCCTCTATTGTCTAGCGACTTTTATAGAGCTATTGACCGAACCGGCATTCTCTGCCGTGCAGCAGAAATTACTGTACAAAGTAAGGGCTTCAGCGGAATACACAGCAACCTTACTGCGCTGTCTTGGCACTTGTGGATCCGCAGTAATCGCAAGTCGATATAGCCTGGACATTGGAGTATTGCCATTCGCAATCGGCCAGCTAGCGTACGCAATAGCATTGTTGATTGTGTATACATACAACATGTGGCCAGTGGCGAGGAGCGGTCACTTCTCCCTCCTTCCGAAGCGGATAGCCCCAGCAGCAGGGGCACCAGTCATTTTCAACCTCTTCTCGATTCCTCTACTGCGGCTCACGGGATCGCTCACTCTCCAATCAACTCTGAAATACGTCCTCACGCAGGGCGACTCGTTGCTCATTGCGCGCTTCGCCTCTCTCACAGACCAAGGAGCTTACGCTCTCGCATCCAATTACGGTGGCCTCATCGCACGCATGCTGTTCCAGCCCATTGAAGAAAGCAGTCGGAACCTCTTCGCAAAACTCTGCGCCGACACCGCCCCAAGACCCAGACCCGAGGATGCCAATTCCCCACCGGAGCAATCCAACGAGCAGATCCGGAACCTCACCCACGCATCAAAGATCCTCACTACAATCCTCCGCCTCTATTCCATCATATCGGTATTCGCTGCTTCGATCGGACCTACCCTGGCTCCGCAGCTTCTCTCCATTGTGGCAGGCAAGCAATGGTCCGCAACCTCCGCCTCGGAAGTCCTGGCAGTGTATTGCTACTACATCCCATTCCTCGCCATCAACGGCGTGACCGAAGCCTTCGTGGCTGCAGTGGCTACCAACAAGGAGCTCTACACACAGTCCCTATTCATGGGCATGTTCTTCGCCTTCTTCGCCGGCAGCGCATGGCTTTTCATCGGCCAGCTAGGTCTGGGAGGGTCCGGCGTTGTAATCTCCAACATCGTCAACATGGGACTACGCATTGTGTGGAACGTCTGGTTCATCGAACGGTTCTTCAGCGAAAGAGGTGCCCAGTTCAACATTCTCGGGACGCTGCCTACTGTGGGGACAGTCCTATGCTCGTCACTCATGCCGTATCTGCTCAAGATGAGGCCTGCGATGGAGTATCTGACCAAGTACGGCGTGCTCGGGGAACTAGTGAGCGTAGGCTCTGTAGCTGTCGTTTTCGTCACGCTGGTCCTGGGTCTTGAGAGTGCTTTTCTGAAAGAATGCTATCAAATGCTGCGTCCGTCAAGAGCAGCTCCGGCTTCGTAGTAGACAAAGTAGATAGTATTTTACAACCATTTACGAGCAATCCACTAGAGTAGATCATGATCTGAAATTCTTGACTGGTCCCTATGCAGTCAGTAGGTGTACTCACTCTGTGGAAGCCCGGGTATCATTCACCCCTCTCTGCATTAGCTACAATTGATCAGTCCATATTATGAGTTGGGCTGGGAAGACAAAGTGCACACATAGCGAAGTCAGTAGTTCAAGGGCACCAAATAGTTGCATTATTATGCAAGGCGCGATCCTGAATAAAAGGAAGGTCCAGTATCGACTCCTCCTAATCCTCCCCATCTTCCCCATTTCTATACCAAGCTACGCCCATCCCAACTCTCAACTAAATATGAAAACATCCAATGCCATACGCTCGCGGAGCGCACGACTGTCTACTGTGTAGATTGGCCCTCGGGAAAGCCTTTGCTTCAGACACAACCGCTGAAAACTTTTTAAGAAGATAGATATCAAGGGGTATTTCTTTCCCGACGCCGAACTTGTTGAAAGACGAATGTTTTGTGTATCCCGCCAGATGTTATGCATGACATGTCTTCGTAAATCTTGACCTTTTCGTGGTTTGAAGTTGATTCAATCCACGCATGCAATTACATATAATCGTACATTTAGATCTTGAGCTCCTTGGGCTTCTCCCAAGTGAATTCCTGATGTACAGTTAGCGAAGTCGTCGGCTAGAGAGGGAAGTGCATACTTGGTTAGAAAAGTGGCCATTCTTGGCCGTCTGGTTGTAGATAGGGTTCGTAAGGTTAAGCTCCTTCACAATGACACCCGGACGCAGGTCGAAGTTCTTGTGAATGACCTCAACGAGCTCCTCAGAAGACTTGTCCGAGGTGCCATAGGTCTCGACAAAGAGAGATAGAGGCTCAGCAACACCAATGGCATAGGAGAGCTGGACGAGTGCACGGCGGGCAAGGCCAGCATTGACGAGGGACTTGGCGATCCAGCGAGCGAGGTAGGCAGCGGAACGGTCTACCTTGGAGTAGTCCTTGCCAGAGAAAGCACCACCACCGTGGGCTCCCCAGCCTCCATAGGTGTCGACAATGATCTTACGACCAGTGAGACCGGCGTCACCTTGGGGTCCACCGATGATGAAAAGACCGGAGGGTTGGATCTATGATCATTAGCAAGGAGATAGGGAGAATAGACAATGTGAACATACGTGGTAGACGGTCTTGTCATCAAGGTACTTTGCAGGAATGACCTTCTTGATGATCTTCTCCTTGATCTCCTTGCGGAGCTCTTCGGTGGTGATGTCCTCGCTGTGCTGGGCGGAAACGACAACAGTGTCCACACGGAGGGGAATGACAGCGCCGCCATCGTGCTTGTACTCAACGGTGACCTGGGTCTTGGTGTCAGGGCGCAACCAGGGCAGGGAGCCGTCGTTGCGAGCCTGCTTCATCGCAGCATTGAGCTTATGTGAGAGGAGGAGCGTGAGGGGGAGCAGCTCCGGAGTCTCGTCGGTGGCATATCCGAACATGATACCCTGATCACCAGCACCGAGCTTCTCAAGGGCCTCATCGTAGTGGAGACCCTGGGCAATGTCCGGCGACTGCTGCTCAATGGCGACAAGGACGTTGCAGGTCTTGTAGTCGAAGCCCTTGGCTGAGTCGTCGTAGCCAATGTCCTTGATGGCGTTACGGATGACTTTCTGGTAGTCGAGGTGGGCCTTGGTGGTAATCTCGCCGAAGACCATGATCATACCGGTCTTAGTGGCCGTCTCGCAAGCGACCTTGGAGAGGGGGTCCTCCTTGAGGCAGGCATCGAGGATGGCGTCGGAGACCTGGTCGCTGAAAGGGAAAAGTCAGCACAAAGACACGAATACACACACTGTCTCTCTCTGTTTACGAGTGCGATCAATTCCCGTCGGATGAAAATATCCGCGGGTCTGGCGCCTTGGAGCAACTTTCTCACGTCCAGGTTGCGGGGCAGTGAGCATGTGGGGACATGGAAAGGACTTACCAGATCTTATCGGGGTGGCCCTCGCCGACAGATTCGGACGTGAAAAGGAAAGTTCCCTGGACAATAGTAAGGACCAAGGCGGGGTTGCATTGGGCATTGCAAAAAGTACCTTGGAGGAGGTGCCGTTGGCGGCCGTCATCTTTGCGGAATTAGGGGTACGGTGTCAAGAGCACGTAGTGTAGGACTTGCGACCGGGTTTGAAGAGTCGGCTCAAGAGGGGCAAGGTAGCGGGGAGGCAGTCTGGGTGAGAAGGAGAGAGGTGTTCGTTCGGGGAGAAACAGTGCGCGGGATTTAAAGCTGCGGGCGTTGGCTCAAAGTCCGTCCTGTCAAGCGCCAATTGCCGAAAAAAACGAGTTGGACGGTCTCACGCAAAAAGGCCCCGACGTCGCACGATACTAGCACGCAATTCACCGCCTTGCATCCGCCCAATCACACGCCGTTCTGCCGTGGGCTTCACCGCCCGGCCGTGGTGGGGCAAAAACATGTCGCCGGAAGATCCTCGACGCTCCACGGTAAAAGTCTCCACGACGCCGTAACTGCAGCCATGAGCAAATTCGGCACCCTGGTCATGGTACGAGAACGCCATCACACTTGCGCCAAGTTTCTGACCGTATTTGTAGGGACCAGCGGGCGCGGGAAAGTCCACATTCTGCAGCTCCCTCATCCAGCACCTGCAAAACAACAAGCGCCCGTGCTTCTACGTCAACCTAGACCCCGCCGCCGAAGAGTTCGCCTTCGAGCCCGATCTCGACATCAAGGACCTGATAAGCCTGGACGATGTAATGGAGGAGATGAGCTTGGGGCCAAACGGCGGGCTGATATACTGCTTCGAGTTCCTCATGGAGAACCTCGACTTCCTGACGGACCCGCTGGAAGACGTTACCGACGACTACTTGATAGTATTTGACATGCCGGGACAGATTGAGCTCTATACCCACGTACCTATACTGCCGGATCTAGTCAAGACGCTGATGCGCGGGTCACTGAACATCAACATGTGCGCTGCGTACCTACTCGAGGCAACCTTCATTGTAGACCGGCCTAAATTCTTCTCGGGCACCCTGTCTGCCATGAGCGCCATGCTGATGTTGGAGATGCCGCACATCAACATCCTCAGCAAGATGGACCTCATCAAGGGCCAGGTAGCGAAACGCGAGTTGAAGCGATTCCTCGACCCTGATCCAAACCTGTTGGAGGATGATCCGTCTCGGAGAGTTAGAGGACAGGAGGAGGAAACACAGGGGTATCAAGACCCGGGAGAGACGAAAAACGTCATGAGTGGAGCGTCATTTGACAGGCTGAACAAGGCCGTGGCTCAGCTCATCGATGACTTCAGCATGGTCTCATTCCTTAAGCTGGATGTCCAGGATGAGGACAGCCTTAGCGCAGTTCTCAGCTATATCGACGACGCGATCCAGTTCCACGAGGCGCAAGAGCCTAAAGAACCAAAGGACGAGTTCTTGGAGGCAGCAATGGAGGGATAACGTCAAGGAAGACGATCAAAAACCTCTGCATACACGGCGTTCACGGTCTAAAATCTAAAGGGGCATTTCAAGGCGTATCTACGGCACGTTGCTTGCTGCTAGACTTTATATAAAAGAGATCCGCCAGGATCGCAGGCAGTGCAAGATTTTGATACCCGCAATCATAGATAATAAGAAACCTAATATCACGGGTCTCTAGACTAGCATTCACCCCTTCTTCTCTCATCGCTTCCGTTTGTTGTATTTTGAGACCAAAGGGCTACAACATGTTGGATATGCAACACCGCACCCTCTGCAGACCTAGAGCTAGGTCCATCACCCCTCCTTCTACACATAAAAACCAGCAAAGTTGAGCACGAGGTACACACAACATCACTCACAAAAAAAAAAAAAGAGCTCAAATCTGCAAGAATTGAATCATCATTACTTCAAAGCGAGCGCCAACACGCAGCTAACGCCCCACTCCATACAACAAGCCAACCCTAGTGGTATTATAGTACATTGCATTGCATTCCCATCCCATCCCGACCCATTCCCACCCATTCCAAACCCAATCCATTGCATTGCATTGCATAAAACCCTGATTGTACCAATACGCTAAGCAAAAACCCGAGTCATAACAAGAAACCAATCATGGCGCATTCCAGCTCGGATGTCCGGACGGTGCGTCCAAAACGCCGAGCTGTACAGGAGCTCTGTGCGAAGAATGCGTGGAGAAAAGTGCATGTGTGAGCTTAGACTTTCTTGGTCTTGGGGGCTGCGACTTTCTTCGTCGTGGTGGGCTTCTCTTTCTGTTGGTGGGGTTTTGTGTTAGTGCTTGGTCTTGATGGTGGAGGGGGGGGATACGCGGCGCGTTTGTATATATATGAGGACAACGCGTTCGCGTACTCGAGATGTCTCGAGACACGTAGACACGTCGTCCTAGTTTGGATGGGTGGATTGAGGATCGTCACGTACCCGAGTGCCAGCAGCCTATCCACACGCGTTAGCAAACATATCACGCAAAATTTCAAGCAAGACCATTCCATCCATGTCCTACGGACAACGAGATTCAACATACCTTCTTGCCAGGCTTTCCCTCAACCTTTCCTGCGACCTTCTCAAGCTTTCCCTCTACCTTATCAGTCACCTTCTTCGCAGGCGTCTTCTCCTTCTTCACCGTCTTGGTCTTAGGCTTGGTCGTCGTCTTCCCCACACGTCCGCTCGCCACCTTCTTGTCGCGCGGCTTGCTAGTGTTAGCCTTTGCCGTGCGCTTCTTGGTGGGCGCCGTGGGCTCGACGGCGATTTCGACCTTCTTGGGAAGCTTGTTGGTTCGCGTGCGGGTGGTGGCAACCATTTTTGCTGATTGATGTTGGAATTGGGGTGAAAATATGTTTTGAAAGGTAAAAGCGATAGGATAGTATGGATATGTGGTAGTTGGGCGTGAGTGTTGTGGCAGGGAGCTGAGGTGGGAAGTGGGTGTTAGCGCTGGGAGTCTCAGCGGAAGTCGCTCAAGCAGACCGTGAAATAAGTTGGTTCTTGACTGAATCAAACGCTGAAAAAGCTGAACATGGTAGAATGAGAAGCAGCGACCGCGATGATGGCAGAAGGAGCAATAAAAAGGCAGCGCGCGCACGAAGCGCTCACGATACGTCTCCGCGTGCGGAGTCGACGTGGACGCTCGTCACGCGCGGCCAGCCCACCCGCTCTCCCAATTCAAAACAAACCGCGTTATAACAAAAACTGGGCAAGAATCGCATGCAGGGTGATAGAAGTGATATTGGCGACTCACATAAAGCTTGAAGCGCACGAGTTCAGCGTACGTTGAGTGCGGGCGACTGCGCAGATATGTTGTTGTGATTATGGAAGGAGGGACGGAAGCGCGAGGAGGGGGCAGATCATATGCACCCTTCGTTCGCTTGATGTTTCACACCTAGGCAATAACAAGAGCCCAACTCCGGCCGATGGTCGTATTACCTGCATGTGGCGGAGTATTGTTTACTTTTCCCATGTTAGATATCCTATAAGAGACACTAGTCAGCTCAAATGTGCTTTCCGTTTTCATGGGTAGATCGCGAAGCGCGATTAAGCTAAGTACAATCATCGCCACTCAAGACTCCTCAGGCTCTTCAGAGCAGTATTATGGCACAAAATCACAGAAACTTCTCTGTTCGGCTGCTTTGACACATATAGTCCCTTGTAAATATGGGTCTCAAACATTAATATGCTTGGGCTGGATCTTTTATGATGTGAACCTAAGTAGGCGCCCACCGTCCCTCACCGGCATCGGGATCCGTAGGCGCCAATTGTTCCTACATGATGCACCAATGCAAACACGGAGCACACGCCGGTACTCATTACAACGTGTCTGCAGGTTTTTTAATCGAAAATGATGTGCTTTTCCAAAAACTTTTCGTGCCAGTCATAACGCCTAATCAAACCCGAACACAACTTGCAACATGCCTCTTTAGGTAGTTGATATTGACGTCGTTGCTCAGATCTTTAATCTCTCCATCCGCTTGCTCATGAAGTCGAAGAACGCAAATTGGCTGGCATTGATGCCATACGTGTAGACGAATCGGCTGGCGAGATAGCTTCCAAAGATGGCACGTAGGTAATTGTCCGGAACCTAAGGCGATTAGTTATGATTCATCCAACCATGTGCGCTAACTCACTCTCTCCATTATCTTCTCCAGTCCGATTTGCTCAAGAAGTAGATTAGGTAAGGCCTCGCTCAAAACGGACTTCCTGAACTCGACGTTGTTCCACAAGTCTGTGTTCTGAAGCTCTTCGTCAAGCTTGGTGATAGCGATGCTGAGGGTGTCACTCAATATGCTCCTAGGCTCTCCAGTTGCCTGGTGTTCCCTCCAGATTGCCTCGAACTCAAGACGAGCATTGTTCTGGATGATCGACTGGACCTGTTTGACGTAGCCTTTGTAGAAGTCTGGCGCAGTTCCATCCTCTCGGATGCACATGTGCTGAACGAAGCTCTCGTCGTCGAAAGACAACGAGGCCAAAACTTCAAGAGAGGAGGAAGTCACACCACCCTTGTTCGCGGAGGCATCCTTATACAAGATGCAGCCAGCCTTTTCTAGGCGAAGCTTTGCATCTTGTGTAATAAAGAGGTTGGCACCTTCGACAATGTATGGGATAACTGACTTGCCATCAACAATCAGTTTATTCGCGGTGGTGAGATCAATTGACTCGGGTCGTCCTCCGCAAGGTACAAAGGTATCGATATGGTTCGTGCTCCGAAGATGGAAGGTATTCCTGAAAGTGGTGCCGTTGTAGACTTGTTCGCCACTTGGCAGCCGTACATTGTTCTCATCCACCAGCACGCGATACCCTTCCGCCGAAAGTTTTGAAGTATCAAACTGGTTGATCATAGCCCTAGCCTTGGCAAGGCGAACGAGCTCGGCATGGTTGATTCCCTGAGGGTCGACAAGAACTCCCGCACCATCGACGATAGAAATGTACTTCTCGTTGCTAAGGAGAATTTCATTCGAGCCGAGATCCCCGTCGGGACCACCAGTTTGCAGTTTCCTTACCTTGCTGGGGTCAAGGTTCAATTTCCGGTAAATACCCAGCACGTATTCGCGCACTGATAGAGTTGTCATGCCATATCGGTCATGAGGTATGCCACCGAGCTTCGGGCTCTTCCCAGTGAAGAATGACTTCCACCATGGCGCATTTCGGCCGCGGGCATGTTCGGTTGCCCAGTCCACAAGGTCGGCAGTGTTCTCGTCGGGGCCCATGAACAGAATCTCTTCTTTCCCATATAGATCAACGATGGGATCTTTGATACCAGGGCTGCTAGGCGGAAGGAGGAGATCGAGGATACTGTCAATGTACTTCTCAAACGCGACCCGCGCTTTATCTTGATGATGGAAGTCGAGCAAAACAACACCCTTGGAACCACCTTCCGGGATATCCTTGTTCTTACGCTGCTGGGTGTTTGCAAGATTGTAGTTTTCATCAAACAGAGATCGAGCGTTGATGGCGTAGGCCTCTTGGCTCCTTGACTTGACGATACGAATACCGCCACGAGCAATGTCGCGGAAGCGAAGATGAAAGCCGCGGAACTCAGAACTAATTACTAGGAACATCCCATACAATGGCTGAGGATATTCTGAGGGAGGCAGGAACTGAGGATTCATGCGGAAGCTTAGAGCAACCTTGGTGGGGGTGTAAAAGTTAGTCTTGAGTACACAGCTGTTGAAGATGTGGAATGAACTCATGACCATTTGATGGTGGTCGTTCACTACAGCCTTGTTAATCGCATCCGAGAGCTCCTCGTCAGTGAGCACCTTGTCCACCTGGAGACGCAAGAAGCTCAATGTCGGGAGGAAGTCGTCCTGTTCACCGCGAGTCTGAACGTAGTGCGTGTTCGCGAATGAAAGGTACAGACTATGAATGAGATCAGGGTACGAATTGATAATCTCCAAAATGTAGTCGGCGGTGAAGGTTTCGGTACGCAACCTTCGCTTCAACTTGGACAGCAATTCTGCGTGAGCGCTGTTCTCGGCATCCAGGAGTTGCGCCAATGCGGCGTACTCATTACCGAGACGGTTGAGGAAGTGGGATACAAAGACCCATACGCAATGGGCGTAAATTGTTTCTTGAAGACTGAGCCGACCAGAGGCAAAATGTGCCTGTAATTTGTTCTGCGGAATGCAGTATAACAAAGAAATTTCCTTGATGATCTGGTGGATCGACGCCTCAATCGGCGGGCTCTTCATCGAGGATGCGGTTTCGGGAATCTGTTTGAGATAGAGCGACATGGCGGTATAGCCATTGGAGAACTGCTCAACATATTTTCTCGTAGTCGTTAGACCGTAGTAATGGTATAGATCACTCAAAGCACTGAAAAGGCCCATGGCAGATCCCTGCTTATAGGCAACTACGAGACGCTTGTCTCGAGAGCCTTCGATATCGAAGTATTCAATGACGGGACCAGTTCGCTCCACGGCAACCTCAAGGGCTTCCTGGTAAATCTTCTTTGTGTTTGCGGTAGCCTTCTGGAGGAAACGCTTGTCTCCGACTATCTCGATATTGGTTTCGGTCTCTCCAGGATTCGGGTTGACGAAGTCACATTCGTACACGAAGTAACATCGCAATTGCTGATCTAGGCTACCAGGGAGCGCACTAGAGGAGCGGAAGCTCTCCACCCGGTATCCTACGGCACCTTTGGAGCCATTGAGATATTTCTCGTCGATGCGTTGTTCGTACTGAGGCCCTTGGACCACGGAGATACCAGGCTTACTTGTATCAATATATACAGCATGGTCCGCAGCTTCCTTATCCAGCCGGATTTCTAGGCGCTTATCGTCGCGGGCGTACGCTGCCACTTTCGCGGCGTATAAGGAATGGATGTGGTTAACGATCCTGAACACTGTGAGATAAAATAGGACCGATTGTATATCAGACTTACGCTTCCGCTGTCTCCGTCGCAAAGTACATGTCGTCAATGCCCAGTTCGTTATAAAACCACGTCGTTTCGGATTCAACAAAATCCGGGGGTATGAAGCCTTTGTCCTCTACGCCGTCCATGACGGCCTCCATCTGCTTCTCCTTGCCCTCGAATTTGGGAGCCACATACCCGGAGCCTCCAGAACCCTCCAGCGGAATGATGCGTGGCGATGCATGGCCGGAGCCGGGGACGCTCAAATGCGTAGGCAATGGCGAGGGACGTCGGTCTGGAGTGTGGAGAGTCTGGTTTAGGAGCTTATTCTGAATTGGCGGGGCGCCATTAACTGGTGTTGAAGCCATGCTGAAAGTGCCGTGGACTGTGGATGATTCGGCTTCGATCGGCTTTATCTGGGCGTATGCAGCGTCTGAACAGGCAGTTTGACTTTGTGAGCCTTCCCTGGTCACTAGAAATGCGCTGTTTGTGTAAAGATCGAGGTCTTGCAGGCTTCGTAACTAGTTTGAAGGCGGTGAAAATATCGAGGTAGCGGGGAAGGGAATGTCACTGGCGGATGGACGAGGAGGGTGAACAACGAGCGAGCGGAGGGAATTGCCTGAAGGCTGGATCGTACGATGGAAAGCTGAAAAATGGTCAATCTCAAAAGACGCTCATTCGGGCGAGTTATTATCTATGTGCGGCTCCGGGACACATGTGGCTCCTGTCGAGCAAGCCTATTTTAGAACAATGACGCAGCTAGCTCACCTTAGCAGGCAACCCACTGCGGCGGGGACAAACAAGTTCAGGGAGCTTTGATGCAGGATAAGAAAACGGCCTCCAATTGGACCAGGGCCACCGCTTTTTTCAGGCTCGAGGGCCACAGTCAGCACCGCGCTGGCGATGTGGTTTCGCAGGCTAGCGAATGCCCTGCG
The DNA here is from genome assembly GCA_030378425.1 of Periconia sp. TS-2. Taxonomy (NCBI): domain Eukaryota; kingdom Fungi; phylum Ascomycota; class Dothideomycetes; order Pleosporales; family Periconiaceae; genus Periconia; species Periconia sp. TS-2. Next base: position 840,381 of record JASNQO010000014.1, on the reverse strand, counting down.
GATCAGATGTCAGGGACCGGTGTGACGGGGCAGTCGGGAGTCCTGGTGAAACAGTGCCACCAGATAAGAAGAGAGGCAGAGATAAGAGAATCCGTGAGTAGGCAATTGAAAGAGAAGTGGCCGTCGCCAAAGCTGAACGCTGAGGCTTAGCATGGGCGGCGACGGCGGGATTTTTATACAGCGCAGAGTGAGGGCAGGCGCGACGGAGCGTACCTGACGATGAGACCCGCTTCAAGCCGAGGGGCAGCTTCCCCAGACGAGTGGCCGCCGGTGCAGCCACTAGCGCCATGCAGCCCATCGTGAGCCTCCAAACTTCACGTAATAAGTCGAGAGAATGACCTGCAAATCCGCGCAAAGCACGCTCTCGGCCGCAGAGTTTTCGCAACACCGCTGGGCCTTTGCTAATGGCGCAGCACCCGGCGGGTCCCCGCAACCGCGAACGCTTGCCTGATTCGCTGGCCACGGCGCATCGAGGAGCACCCCGTTGAACCACTGCCCATTGTGCTACCCCGGTGGGCCATGGCGAAACCACCATCTGCGATGCTTCGAGAGCCGTAGAGCCTAGAGGCGGCCAGCTTACTGTACGTGGCCTCTTCGCAGTGGATGCTGGCTGCACGTGGCCCGCTACTCGACCGGAACAAGTCACGATAGTATGTGGTCGACAAGAGTCAGCATGCCGCAGCAGGTCACGATGCAACCGCGCGGCCCCGTAGCGAGCTCCCGGCGCAGCGACCATGAAGCTGTGGCCACCGCACCGCTGCAAATCGTGGTCACGATGCTCGCCCCTGAGTGAAGGCCCGTCCCATGGCCTGCGCTCGTTCTACTCTCCACGATGCTCGCCACCGCCGAGCCCGCCGAAGCTCCGACGTGAGTCACGCATGTGGAACAAGTCGAAGGAAGAGACGGAAACAGTAAACTTCATGCATTGAGACAATTCATCTGCCTTCTTCGTGGTACTCATTGCCGTTCACGGCCACAAGGACTTTATATCCCTCCCCACCGGGCCAGTTCTTCTTCTTCCCCGTCTTTCCCACCTTCGTCAAAGCCGCTTGAAGTGCTTCATCTAGATCATCAATTGCTTTCGCAAATGCGAAGTCAATGCACATCTTCTCATTTCCTTTCTTGGTCGTCGTCCACCCAACCGTGACTTTGACCCTATCCTCCCTGACAACACCGGCTGGATAGATGGACCCTATCACGGAAGCAACACACCCCAAGACTTTGCACCACCAGGCCATACCCGCCGGAAGCAGTGCCTCCATTCGAAGGTAGAAGTCCTGCTCTGTCGGACTGATGGAGCTGAAGCCTCCATATCTTTCGCAAAGGAGAATGGCCAGAAGAGCACGCTGCTCATGACTGGTACCATGTGTGGCCGCAAAAAGACCAGTTGTCGTACTTCGTAAAGCTGCTCCCGCCCGCAGATCTTTCGGTAAGGCTGCATGAGCGAACATAGCCTGAACAAAAGCCATGATTAGTGTAGTATCAAAAAGTGTCCTCCGCAGCATAGATGGTGGAGGTGGAATGGCATCGTTTAGCAATGTAACCATCTCCGAAACGGACCCTCCCGCATATGGTCTTGTGGTCGTTACCAAGGGGTTTTCTCCCCGTTGACTTGGATCCATCCCATCAAAGTGCATTCCTTCGCGTACCCCGCCCTGGCAGAAGTATACCTCTTCGATACTCGGCAATGCTTTTTGCAGACAATCTACCAAGAACGCTACAGCAGGTACCTGACTAGCCCTTCGACGTGAAACGCGGAAAATGTCGGGTGTCTCGACATCTTTGACAGCCGCTTGCACTGCCTGCGTGTTGTGGAACTCATCTCTTGTAACCTTGAATCCGTTGATAATGGGTATTGGGTACGGCTTGATGCGGTGCTCCGACATGAGAACGAACCCCCATCCACGGAAACCACCGCCTGATAGGTAGAGTGACAGACCTTCACTGCCTTCCAAGAGTTCCTTCGGGATCTCAATCTGCCTAACGGCCTCCTTAAGGTCCTGCACCACCTCTTGCTCGAGCTCTCGGTATTCGTTGCCACGGGAAGATCGAGCATCTTCAATCCTCTTCATTAATGCCGCAGCACCGTAAGGGAGGCTGACACTCCCTTTGTCCCACATCTTTACGTCGCTATTGTTCGTCATGATCCACGTGATCTGGGTACTGCCTCCTCCTAAGTCCATGACCAAGCCCCTGACTTCTCCATAGCTGCTAGCAACTCCATATGCACCCACTCTCCCTTCGAGTTCTTTTTCTAGTAGCTGCACTTTCCATCCTGTCTTATCCTCAATCTCGTTGCGAAATTCTTCTGAATTGATGGCTTTACGAGTCGCCTCTGTAGCCACAATGCGGATCTGATCATCTGGAACTCCAAAGTCACAGCATGTTGATTTGAAATGGAGTAGCGAGTTGATCACGCTTTTGATAGTTGACTGTGGTATTGGCACCGGAGTAGTAGAAGAAGGCGTAAACTGCGCATCATAGAGTGATATGGCGGCTCTAGAGAGATACAATGTAGGGAGAATACGTGCAGTTTGCGGCGACAGGTCGGTAATGGAAAAGCGAATGCCGTTGCTGAGAACCGTCAGCCATATAGCACTCCATTCTCCTTCCCTGCTCTAGAGCAACGGAGAAAAATCACAAGAGTGGTAAAAACAATAGAATCAATAAAAATTTTGCATTCATCATACCTTCCCATATCCACCAAGCCATGATAGTTCCTACACTTCTCCGAAGCAGCCATGTTGCGAATCACAGCCTTGCCTCTTCCAGCACCCCAAGTTCTTTCCCAAACCCCAGTGCCTCGAGCTGCTCACTCTCGGCCGACAAACACGGATTGCGTGATGAGAGCTTGCGCGAATTATCAGCTGACACGATGCTGCAATTCTTTTTTGTTTTCGATTACCCCCAGGAAACTGCAATCCTAGTATCCGTTACCCCTCAATTACCTAAAGGCGCGTCCTGCGGAGGAAAAAAGGGTGCTGGGATGACGTTGGGCGGGCGCCGGGCTGCAGGCTAGAAAACGTCTGGCGCTAGTGCGAGGGGTGGCCAATCAGGTGGTTTTGGCGGGGGAACTACGCTGCGGAAAGTGGTTCTTTAGGGAAGAAAGGAGATGGAGAGACGGGAGAGGGTGAGAATAGTATGGGAGAGAAAGGGTATGTTTAGCTTCGTCTTGTCGCCGATTAGTAAAATCATCCACGGTTGTTCAATTGTGATATGCAAAGTGTTGATCATAATGTTCAATTTGACAAGACATCAACGCTATACTTATCCCGCTACCCAATCATCAGTCATAATGAAGTAGAACTCAGGGCGTCTGGGGCATGCTAGAAACGCTAGTCATCTTGCTTTTACACTGCAACCTTCAACCCATACAATGTCTTCAATTTCGATATCTCCTGTGCACCCCTGCCTTCCTCCAACATCTCCTGTATTGTTGTCCCCGCCTGCTGTAACGCCCACCCAGGAGCATCAGCACCCTTCGGCAGCTTCATCTTGGCCATAATGCTTGCATTGCAAGCATCCATGAAAATGAAGACTGGTAGCACCAGGAGAGCGTCTTCAGTCTTCATGTAATTACCATACGCGCAAACCAGGTTATCCTCGGCCTCTTCCTTAATCGAGCGGAGGATGTCCCAGCACGTGCGGTCCAGGCTGACATGATCGAATGATAGTGCAACCTCTTCAGAGGCGAGAGATTTGCTAATTATAATCAGGGCATCTGGAAGGCTGAATACCCTCCTGTTCTTTGGAATTTTGCCGAGATTTCGAGAGAGAGTCGAATCGGCGTCGAGGGTATCCAGGTTCTTGCCCTTCTCGAGACATTTCTCTAGAACATCCTCAATTTTCGAGGCTTTCTTTTCTGCTAAACCAACGTGAAGTTTTGAATATCCATATCCAAACCGCAATTCATGCGCGACCGGATTGATCACCTCCGGCTTCAACATCCCACGCGGTCCCTGGCTAGTCGCGATCAGTTTCCCTGGGGTTCGCGCAATACTTGAACTTGGGGCAAAATTCCGCGCCGAAAGTCCATCGCTAATACAGAAACGTTTCCAATAGGCGTTCACTTCCCGTGGCCTGGTCCCCACAAAAATTGTAGATTCGCCATATAGCTTCAGAGCCAGTTCCATGTCTGGCCACGCCTTACTCATGAGCTTCTCTTCCCGAGCAGCGTTATAAAGATGCGCTACGCTTGTCACACTCTTCCAGATATTAGCGTAGCGGATACCACAGACTTGCCAGTCAAGTTGTAGGCTAAAGAGGAGGGAACCGCAGAGCCAGGGATGGTATTTAAAATAGGCACTATCCCCTGTAGGTTCGGTATGGTCTTGGAATACGTGAATGGACTGAACTATGTCAAGGAACTGTCTCATGATCCGCTGGTCCGGCATTGACCAGGTCTTTTTGGACAAGTCCCCTTTGCAGTCAAAAGTCATCTGCAAAGTGTCCATCATTGTGCTTGTGTAGTCCCTCAAACGCCGACTGGGATACCAAACTTTGCTCCGGAGTGTATGCCGAATGTCCAAATGGACTTGGGCAGCAAAGTCCAATGTCAGCGTATGACGATGCTTCTCTCTGAACAAATTGAATGCCTTTGAGAATTCATCAACAGCCGTCTGAAATTTAATTTTTGAGACATTCTGCAACAATTCAATCTCCAAAAGAACCTTCATTAGAAGATCCTTATCCTCGTCGAACTTTGTTGGCCCGGACATGTTGTCTCGATCTCCGAGTGGATCATACTTGCCATAATAGCCGGGGGCATGTTCTAGCTCAAGAGTTTCACCTACGTTATTTCGGAAATATTCAACCACGATGTGGGGACCGAGGAGAGCAGTTTCAACCAGTTCGTATATGCCGAGATAGATAGGATCGGTTGGTCGCAATCGCGTCGACGGATCCTTCCCACGAAGTCTGCATTGAGTACTAAAGAATGAGTTTCTGGCTTTCAGGGTGTCTTGTACTGAAGGAAAATCCTTCAAGAGCTGTTCTTCTAACTCGTGTATCTGTCGGACTGCGATGTCGGTAGCAACCGAAGCTGATACGAGACTAGTCCGACCGTCACGGTGTGCCTGCCAGATTCCTCGAAGAGTGCTACGAACTTTGGATATGTCCTGTAAAAGAGCAGCAGTTCCTAGATAAAGCTCAAGAGGGTCGTCAACAGGTTCTACCTCGTAAACAGCCTCTACTGGCTCGACCTTCCTCTCAGTGGGTGTAATGTCTGGGGCGTTGAGGAATTCCTCAGAAGGTTCTTCGACTGTCAGAATAGCAAACATGTTATCGAGCTGACCTTCAACATCCTTGTCGCGATCTTTCAACGAATCAGACCCGTTTTCAGGTTGAACCATGCTAGCACTTCGTCGCGGACTGAGAATGTCTCTAGCTTTTTCCAGGGTTTCTAAAAAGTAGAAGTGAGTCTCGATGCTCGAATTCTCGGTGCCGTCAGCGTGTTGAAGGACATGGTAATCGCCGTGCATCTTTCGGAGACGGATTGCTCTATCGAATGCTCTCCAGATAGATGTGGGTATGACTACATTTGCTATGGGAGCCAAAAATTCCGCTAGCACGACAAATTCTTTGATAGCAATGGAGTGTGTTGGAAGGAGCTTTCGAGGGGTCGATGCACCCGTAGCACTGCCTTGAGCAGATTCCTTTGCTTTCTTCCGTCCCTTGCCCTTGAGCCGCCGGCTTTTCTGGGCAATGCTTGGTGCATCTCCAAAAAGGCGACCTGTAGAGAAGCCAAACTGCTTTGCAGTTGTCGCGAGCCATGTGGCTATATCGCTGGTATCCTGCTTGTAACGGTGATACGTATCGAATAGACGCGATGGAAGCATGGTGCCTTATCATCACTTAGCCGCCTATACCGAATCTGCCATTAGGCGATGCGTGGAGGCCTTACCTAGAGCCATTTTTTAGCCGCGAGTTTAGCGCCGGTTATAGTTGTTGTCCGTGTAGAAGCTGGGGTAGCCAAATCGAGATCTGACGGATGGATCCTTCAAGATCTAGCAAACACGATTGTCCTATTCAGGTACCTCGCTAGAGTGTGGAAGGAAAGTGTGCAAAGGCAGCAGACAAGGCTTTCAAAGGCAGAGAGGGGGTAGAAGGTCCGTGCTAGGCCTGGCTGCGTGCCACCAAAGGGCGTCCGCATAGCCTCGCACAAGAGTGGTACCAGTCCATCAGAGTGAAACATTGCGTCACCACACCGTGCTTACCTACTAGCGGTTCGCAGTCTTGGGTTTAAGCATCAAACGTGGAGTGTAGACATGGCGATATCTATAATCGATCGGCCATGTCCGCCCCGACCCTACACCGTTTCATTGTTTTCGGCTGGTAGGGCTCAAGACTACGTGTAGATGACTATTCGTTCCCAACGTCATCGGAGCAGAGCTAACGCCACAGGGTCTTTCCTCATCATTCCGCCGTCAGCGTCGCGCGGAGTATTTGTAGGCGGAGCAGCACCAATGTCTCAAATCGAACAAATCAACGAGACCGACCGTGCAGCTCTCGTCGCTACTCTGCCCAATTCTCTTAGCGATCCGCAGCAACAAATCTCACTTAAGGCCCACGTCGTCGCATCCAACTAAACCATTGCCAACTACCTCGCATATCATACACAAACTTAAAGACAGTCCCATCCCCTCACGAGGCGCGAACATGTCGACCTCAGCTCTGACCGATGCTCCGCCGTCGTATGAGGCTGCGACGGGCTCCACGCCGACTCCAGTCATACACCGTGTGTCGACCGACGGCCCAGCAGAGCGAACAGAACGAAACGGCATCCCGCCCGAACACAGGCGCTCTATGGAGGATGAGATGAGGCCGTTACCTGAGGGCTGGGTACGACAGTTTGATCCTGTAGAACACCACCAATTCTTCGTCGATACAAAAGCGAACCCACCGCGGAGTATATGGACACATCCATATGACGACCCAGAGTTCCTGAGCACGCTGAGCCCGGAGGAGAGGAAGGAGCATGGACGAATGCATAGAACGATAACGGTAGACGATCTAGCGGTGGAAAGTAGCGATGATGAAACCGGTGTACACCGCGGCCATCACCCTGGAGCAGGCCCATCGACTGGAGCAGCAGTTCATGACCCCCCACCAACCGGCATCCACAAGCTCACTCGCAAGATGAAGGATAAGATGACTGCTACGACTCACGAACAACGGCAGCAACAGCGCAAACAGCGTGAAGAACAGGAACGTCGCGCCTACGCTATGCATCTCCAAGCTCGACAAGCCATGGTGCGAGCGCTTCAGACCGGTCAACCGCAATTCCTTTGCAAAGACCAGCAGGGAAGAGATGTTTATATCGAGCCGCCTAGCGGGCCGGGCGTACCGCGGGGTGCGTATGGTTACAATCCTTACGCGCAAGGCCCGTACGCCGATCCAAATGCTAGGTTCGTGAGACCAGTCGGCCCGTATGGAAGGCCGTATGGCTACGGCTATGGAGGTGGACTAGGGGCGCCAGTCGCAGCGGGTTTCCTGGGTGGTGCGCTCTTGGGTGGACTGTTGTTCTGAGTAGGTGGTGTGGTACGAGGCAAAGGTAGAAGAGGTTTAACGTGCAATGACGATCGCTTAGTGCAGAACTTTTCATACGTTTTGATCAAAGATACCTTGATAATTAGCGATTGAATGAAATTTGGGCGTTCAAAGGCAGTTTAGGAATGATCACTCATTGCATGCGGGATGATGGAGGCAAATGTCCTTAATCTCTGTATAGGGCCACAGAAGCTCGTCGTATAGTTAGTAGATCTACGCAAGAGACAAAAGCTTCAGGTCGTTCTCATCTTCACTACTGTCTTGATATCAATAACGAGGCCGCTATACCCTGAGAATAGTATGACGTATGCTAATACCACCTTGCTCTGACCTTCTACAAAGACGGCCGCAAATACTTGTACCCCCACCTATTGCAAGCATGTTCAGGCATAAGGAGAGGAACATGCCGAACAACCCCTCCTGTTCTTTGATCGTCTGTTCATCTAGGAACAGCCCCTCCAGTTCCCTCCTAGTTCGTTCATGATGTGCAGTTATGCGAAACAAGGTTTCGACTAGGTCGGCTCTCCGCCGGCATGGCATGCATGGCTTGCATCACAAGGAACATCTTAGCGAGACATCACTTCTTTACTTTAATTTCTATGTAACAAGAAAATCAAATTGAACGCTCTCGAAGAAGCCATGAGGAGGCGGTGACGGCTGATCAGCTGGGGAAGTATGTCATTTCAGCTTCGCGACATTTTCAAGGGAGCGGTGGGCGTGGCTGTAGGGCTGAAAACACGACTAGAATCGTTGTTGACGCTTGCCCACCATCGTCGAACTCATTCTCCGAATGCAATATGCAATAACAAACATCTAAAAGGGGTTTTGTTCGTCAGCAAAAGAGCAAGAGATTGTTCATGTTCGCAAAGCATTGGAAATCCCGCGTCGCGCTCCTCACCCTCCAAACACCCGCCACCAAACTAGGCCATCTGACGATCATTCAGCTCCCAACGACCATCTTCGCTCAGCGCCGACTACCTCATTAGCGAACCAAAATTTGCCTGCTTAGCAACCCTTCTACAACGCCTTTCATTCGATGGAGGGTGAGGAGATCCGAGCGTTCGCGCCTTCGCTCCCAGCCGTCCCTATTCCTACACCACCACTCAGTGATGCTGTGTACCCAGCCTCCCACCTTTAGGTCCCCAGATCAGGATCACAGGTTTGTTGGGGCCGCCAAGATGATTTGCCCGCATGGAGGCTGCGGGAGCGCATGATTGCTCACCGTCGTTTTGGTGGTTCGTGGATTGGTTTGTAGGTGGCGGGGATCTGACAGACCCGCCTCCGTATTTTAATACCTGGGACCGCATGTTTGGGGTGCCTGTGCTCCCGAACATTTGCGCATTCATTGTTAATGGTGTATTGAAGACGATTCAAAGATATACTTAAAGTAGAGGCGTGCTTTCTTACATGACAGACTGGAGAACTTATGATTTTCGAAGATGGAGCCTCTCAAGACTAGTGCACCTCCGCAACCGTCTCGCAACCCGAACCATGGATGGCACAAATATCCACAACTCCCGGCTTCAGACAGGAACTCAGAATTAGTCCCTCAACCACTGTTCAGCACGAGGTCAATTCCTCCTCCTCATGTTCTTCATGTTACCGTCCATGAGTTACCCCAGCCTTCGCCTTCACCAAGCTCGGCTGTCCCATCTTCACCAACGGCATCCGTCCGGTCATTCAACTCCAGTCTATCAGCTACCACAACGACATCAACAGATAGCTCTCACTCTTCACAATCCAGATTTTCAACATATTACTTCCCGCTGCCGGATACGGATTGTTGGGCCAGCGAGCAGCTACTTGTGCCCAAGCATAGTCTGAGGAGGAAACCGAGGCCGAAGAAAGGGACTTTGAGGAGTCTCAGGGCAAAAGAAAGCGAGGCCTGTCTACAGCGATGCTACGATCAGCAACTCGATGCGTACTTGAGCGGGAATCTGTTTCGGGGGAGAAAGTGGGAGGGCGGGTTGAGTACAGTCGGAGAGGAATAAAGGGGTGCTTCACGAAAGGGGAAATCGTTCTGAGTATGTAGTTCAAGATGACGAATATGGTATATGGGTACGGCTAATTTTGTTCGCAGATTATGATTGATGATGATGGTGCTGACGCTGATCCATTTACGGTGGTTAGGGCAACGAGGTACAAGGATTACTACGACGGTCGGCTTAACAGGCGTTGGTGAATGATTTTTTTCTCCTTTTTTCGTTTTGGGTATGATACCATGGATATGTATTTAGTACTGTCTGATATGTCTCCATAATCTCGATTGTGTATTCCTCACTAGCCCTTTTATGTTGCTTACACATGTTGTTTGCTTACCTTTTCTCGACTATTCTCGAATGACAGGCGTGATTGAATTCATCCACCCATTGGATTCGGAATCATTATGCGGAGGTGGCGTCAGGTGGAAGAGTTTCTGGATAGCGGTAAATTATGTTGGTGTAGGCATTCTAAGTACTCGCCATGTGTCTTACACTAAATAAAATTCTGGAATAGCGGATTCCTTTCTGAGTGTCTAGTTATCAACAAAACTCGCATTAAGTGCGACGATCTCGATGCGATGCTGTGTTTGAAGCTGACACCATAACGGAAATTTCCTTATGGCACGCGCCTTCCTAGCTGATCATAGGCATATATCCCTGTCTCGGGAGAAGGAAGTGAACATATAATCAGTCTGTGTTTACTATTGCTAGCAAAGCCAGTTGAAAGTCCTACCCGACAAGCTAGTAAGTCATCATGAATATTTCTGTTGGTGTTTTGAAACTAAACCTAGTGTACGTTACTATTATTGTCGAATGTGCTTGCGGGGAGTTTTCTCCTCGGTTTCTAGAAAAGCTGAATGGCCCATTCGAAGTATTACGCCAGCACAGCGCCACCCGCAGTGGGGAAAGATGTACGCGGTTCACATTGGCAAGCATGGCCCGCTATGACACTTTTAATCTTCCGTGGCAGTAAGTGCACACGATCACTTGCTTGACCCGTACCTTGCGTGAGACTACCCCCAGGGATGACGCTAGGCTGTGTCTTAGCTTAACTTCATTTCTGCGACCTCAGGGCCGTAGTGTACTAGAGCACTGACTTCTTCAGTCCTGGATAGTCGTAGCAAAACATCAAGCTCCGGGGTCTTTGGCATTGCTAAGACTTGAATGTTTCCAGAGCCGTTCACGCTAGGCTCGGGCTTGGTTTGTGTGTGTTGTGCAAGACCTTCCACATCCCTTTCTACACAGCCACGTTCACACAAGACCAGAGTCTTCACATAGCCCTTTCCGATATGTACATTTTTGAACTTGTAAATTGTCGAATTGAAGAATTGAAGTTTCTCCGTTCTTGCGCTCTGGTAGGTATCTGCCCTTCTTCTACTCGGACTATATCCACTACGATATACCATTAATTATGCTCCTGTCCTTGTGCACACGATCGAACATTTGGCAAGCCTCTTTAGGAGTTCTTGAGGCAGGCACAGATCAGAGTCCAAAGCCACACATACCTAGCCTTGTGTTCTGTGTAGAGCCTACTCAAAACTAGGCTGTTCTACCGAGTTAACAAAGACCAAATGCGGTATCTCCAACAACAAGTGACGTCCTTCGGTCATTAGACTATTAAGATAAGGTTATGATTCGCGGCAAGCACTGCAAATCAACATCACAGTTGGCAGATGGTCTGACAATGCGCGCATGGGGCGAAGTTACTAATCGAGCACAGGCAGCACTGCGCCTCCACAATACGAGACCTTCTGCCGGACCCGGACACGAGAAGACCTAAGAGGTGTGGGGAAAGTGCTTGACCAAGAAAAGCAACTTCAGTCCAGGCTTCAGCAATCGAGGTTATGCTGATGCTATTGCGATTGGGTACTAGGGGGGCTTAGCTTTGGCCTTGCGGCTGAGTGCAGGTAGTAGAAGATGGCCCCTACTCCAAAATAGTGTGTGTTGTATTCACGGATTGCCTAAAGCGGTTGCATTAAACAACTTAGTTCGCTGATGATCGTTTCAGCCCAGCATGTCCGACCCCAAATACCTCTGCGCGGTAATTTGAGCTCACATAGCGATGTCACGTTCAAAAGGCACGAAAATAGCAATGCAAGAGCCTCATCGAAGTAGGCATCCGAGATGGACTGCACTTATAAAGAAGGTTGAAGACCGCACTTGTAGATCTGGCCCAGCAAGATTCTAGTCATTCTTTCAGCTAGAGGCTTGACCATGTATCAAAACGCAGCGGTTATTCTTGCCTTCGCAGTTTCATTCGGCTCTGCTTTACCAGCGACCTCAAATGGCGTAGCAAAATCTGTTCATCGCCGTTGCGGACCAGTCTCTCAATTTTACAACCCTTCGCCCCAAGACTGGCAGTCCAACAACGTCGACGCCTGGCTCAGCAACTGGATCTCGAACCATTCATCTGAGATCTCCAGCTCTCCCGCTGGCTTCGCTGGAGCGTTCGGCCAGTGGGCCATCGGTAATCCCGATTGGAGTTGCAGAGATGATGGCTCTGGAACGAATTGTGATGTCAATGTGTGCGACAACCGCGTTCTCAATGACAGAGGGGACGATATTCGACCGACATATTACGTCCTCGAGTCTGTAAGTAGGCTGCACTCCTACTTCGTTGGCCTGAGTCAGTCTTTCGAGATCAGTGGCATTGCGGGGGCTTTGAAGAAGGACAACTGGGCGACAACATTTTTCAAAGACAAGGACGACAAGGCCCTGGTGAACTTCTTAAAGGAGATCCTCAACTTGGAACAAACTCTTGTTGGTATCGCAGCCGCCTTTGCTGGGCCAGCTGGTGGAGTTATTTCGGCGATTTATGGAGGCGCTGTAGGCGCTGTGCAGCCTGCACTTGCCGTGCAGTAAGTCTTTAATGTCCACTGCGTATGCAACATACTTATGTATCCTCAGCGCGGCCGATCCATTCTCAAGGTCTGCTGATCTAGGCAATATCCTCGGAAACATCTTCATCGACTCAATTAAGAATTTTATCTCCACCAACAACAATATCATGCACGGCGACACCGTCAATGGCGGCGACATAAAGAACTACCTCACCGGCGGCTCCTTCGTCAACTTTGGTGGAATTGATAAACCTTCCGTCATCGATAAAATGAATGGCTTTTTCCTCGGAAACGCCGTGAACCTTCTTTGGCGCAAGCAGAAGATTTTCATCATGGGAGGAGGCAACTGTGGCGACGGGCAGGGCATCGGACAGGGACCGCAATCTTACAGTGTCTGCCGTGACGGCAAGGCTTGGTACCTGTACTACTGGCAAGAGAACGATGTCATTTCTACAACCTCGCATCAGTGGGGTTGGGTCGCCACTCCACCTGGTGCAGATAAGCTCAACACTGGCGATTATCCGGGTGTGACTGTTCAGGTGAGTACCTATTTTTGCCAATTCCACTGCTCGCATCTCTTCTAATATTGTACCACTATAGGACGTAATCAACTCTTCCCTCGACTCTTACAACGTCGCCGGCTACAGCTACGATGCTTCCACGGCAGCTGACCGGGCCAAATCCGCTCTGAGCGATGGATGGCGGAATATTGGACAGCAAGGTCCTTCCTGGGAAGGTACCTTCACGATTCCTGTCTGCGATGTTAGTGGAGCCATCAATTCAGATTATCAAGGCAAGGAATATATCCTCCAGGATTATGGGCACGATAGTCGTCCGGTTTGGTGCGGCCCAATTTGCAGCGGCGATTTACAGAAGACTAAAGATTTCATCCATGCGGCAAACATGGACGGCTTCCAGAGTCCTAAGCATCTGTGCCATGATGCTCCGGGATACTAATTACCAAGACTGCGGAAGGTATTCGTGCGAAGGCGTTTTGGATAGAGATCGATTGGCTTCAGAACTTGCTCTTTTGTATTTAATACTTCTTATCATAGCGACCATCCGTACATTCGCGGATCAGAATTAAGCAAGCCAAGTTGAATTGCTCGACGACCGTTTTTGCGTCATGGCTGAGGAGCCTGTAATGAATGTAGATCACTACCGGGTCTCGGAGCCGTCATATCGCATACCCGATGGTTCTTGGACCGCTCGAACGAAAAGAATCAATGAAAAGGTAGAAATTGGAGGTAAGCTACGGAGAGGCACTGAGGAATGCAAAGAAGCGAGCGAGGTCGCGAATGTCACGCCCCACGTGGCGCGCTAGCTGCATCCGTCTATCTCCGTGAACTGAGCTCCGTCCCTCCATCTCACAGCTCCCCGCACTACTAGGTGCTCCGTAAACATCACGCCTCACGTCGAGCTATCAATCATGCTTTACTGTTACAGATATGTATGTTCAAACTCCCCTTGACTGAGCCAGTGCACAACAGAAGCCATTCGTGAGGAGAGCTAATGCGTCATAGGATTGACGTACCGCGCCGTCTACGTCGCGCCATCCTCCTCAACGACCTCTCTCTCGTGAAGCGAATAGTACGAAATAACCCGGGATACTTGCGCAACCCCGATTTTGAGGACAAGAGCAATACATCGTTGCATTTGGCGGCTAAAAGTGGCTTCACCCAAATAGCTGTAGGTTTGGCCTAGACGTACCTCTTAGCCCTTTCAGGATAGCACTCATAAGGACTTGGGCGTAGGAATTCCTCATAGAATCCGGACATGAAGGAGAGATTGTCAGCAGGAACAATGATTGGGAGACTCCGCTCATGCTCGCGGCCGTAGCGGGCAAGGAAGACATGGGCGTTATGCTTGCGAAGCGTTTCCCCACATGTATAGCATGGCAGAACAAGGAGGGTCTTGATACAGTACACACTCGGACTTTTTAATATGTCCCGTACTCAGCTAACACGTATAGCTCATGCTAGCTTGTCGCTCCGGTACAGGAACCCTCCACCTAATCCCAACGCTCCTCCTCCACAGCCCTGCCATTCTCACCTCCTACGACCACAAAGGCAACACCGCACTACATCACGCCTCCGCCGCCGGTGAACTCAAGTCCCTGCGCATGCTCCTCCAATACGGCGCAAATCCCCTAGCCTCGAATGCATATTCATGGACACCGGTACACTATAGCGCGACGCCCGCGGCAGAAGCATACTTCAAGACGCTGATCATAGAGTTTGAGAAGAAAAAGGCCGAGGGAAAGAGGGTAGAAAGGGAAAGGGAAAGACAGAGAGCCGCAGGCGTAAGGCTTGTAACAGACTCGGAGGGATTGGGTAATGCTAGCGGGGCACCGGCCGTAACGAACATACAGAGGGCGAGGGACGATGCAGCGATTGCAGGGTTGCCCGCGCCAGGTATGGAGTGGAGCCCTGTGGAGAGAAGGAGGGCTATGACACCTACTGAGGGTATGGGGTCAGGATGGCCCTTGACTCCGATGGACGGGAGTAGGCCGAGGGCGGAGAGCGGAGGTTCAAGGTAATTCAATTAGCAACATTTAGTGCATGGCGTTTAGGAATGTTTTGCTTAGCTGAGCTGAAGACTATGTAGGAAAGAGTGGCGTACACATGGATCATTTTCAACAAACGCTGTTGCTTATTTTTAAGTGTACGCATACGGGGAAAAGGCACAGGCATTTAGAAATCCACAGTTGAAAAGACATCACGACATACATTTCATTGGAATGAAGTGATTGGAATGAAATGATTGGAAAGGCCACAAGCGATGTCGTGACGAGCATTCGAACCATGTCTGTACCACATTCATTTGTGATATATTACAGGAGTGATTTTAGCCAAATGCATATTAAACATACTTCTGATGAGGAATGTATCGTCGTCTCATGCCATCATTAATAAAGCTTTGGCTCTACGACGCCTTCCACTGCTGTACCTCCGCCTCACTGATATGCCTCAGCTTGTTGATACTCGGGGTCTCCCCGTACGCCACACCCTTCGCTATCTCCACAACACTGCCGATTATACCTTTCCGGCTAATGGCATACTGCGCAGTGTTTACTTTAACGCGGATGATTCCTATCCTTGGGTCCTCTGGGCCACCATCATGTGTGCCATCACCCAAGTCGCCAATCCAGGCTTTTAGTGCAGGAGAGTAGTGCTGCTTTACGACGTTGCGGTCGGTTTCAACGGTTGCATGGCCTGAGATTGATGCCCACTCGCCTGCGGGAGTTATGAAGGCGATGTTCACGGAAGGGTGTGTTTTGAGGTCATCGGTCTTGCCCGATTCAGTGTTGGTGTGGAAGAGGAGCTCAAAGCCATTGCCTTCCTGTGTGCAATGTCAGATCAGTTCATAGATGCTAGAGAGCAGCAGCTTATATTCTTGCCCCACTCAATGCATTCGGAACTTTGGTATTGGTTTCCTTAAGGGGGCATACCTTAGCAGCCAATGACATGGCCCTCGAAGCAAGCAGATCACTGCCTGCTGTCTGTGCTGTCAACATACAGAATTTCGTCTTGTCGACGAAGGCAAGGAGGTCCTCGACCTTCTCTTTCAGAGATGGTTCATCGGCGTTCTTTTGAGTGTACGGATCGGCGGGCTTGTTGCCGGTGTCTGCGTTACTGAAGGACATTTTTGATTGTGTTCGCTCGGTTGACTTTTGGTTTGGTGTATGCAGACTATTCACGAGGTCTATTAGCTTTGTTCAATGGGAAGTATGGACACTGTGAGATCGACCAATGTGACTATATCACTACACTAGGTCTGATCGATACCACGACAGCAACGAAGAAGAGGGAAAGCACGAAATTGAGGACCACGGACCTTTCTCGATTGAGATGATGTAATTCAAGTACTTTGAAGTTCGTGGGGTTCCAGAATCACATATATTTATGAACACTAGTCGATGACGTCAAACGCCGTTCATCGCGTTCCACGACCATAGTGCCATCGCTTAGGGTAATGGCGATCTAACAAATCGCATCAAGGGCCCTACGAATCGCGAATCCGGGGCTCGATGGCCCGAAACAAGTATGTGGGGCAGCATATGTCATCTGTTGTTATTAGTCTGAAGGTAAACTACTGCCGTCGTATATACATCGGCGATGTAAGAGCACAAGGCCCGCACGCGACATGCCTGGGATACGTAAAATATATTCTACTTGACTGTAGAAACGAATGCACTTGACTTAAACCCAATCTGTTAGTATAGGGATGTAGAATATTGTTTATTCATGTCGTATATGTCGCAGGGTTGAAGAGGAACTAGAATAGAACATTTATCATAGGTATCCAGCATTCTACATCGTAAGAATGAAGACGTAGACTACAAATTTGGATCCTAGAGGATGAAAGTCATCCCTGACCATGCCGTAAGTCGCTTATACTATGGAAGAATGGGAAGCTTGGCTGACTTTTTATCTCAAGAAATACCCTAGACAGATAGCCTATTTGTTAGACCCAAATCGCCCTGTGACAACTAGTCTTCGCTCTTGTAGACAGTTTATGCCTCGGTTACATCTGCACCATCTTCAATTTTGGCCTTTTTGAGCTCCTCCGCCACGTCAGCTTCTGCATCCTTCTCCTGCTCAAGCTCAGCGTTCGCGGAGACCGGACCGCCGTTGAGTCCCTGGTTCTTCTGGGCAGGCTTGCGAGCGGTGTCCATTGCGCCGTCAGTACCCTCGTCGGCCTCCAGACGATCGATCTCCTTCTGCGCCTTGGCGATATTCTGTATAATAATTAGTTCAAGTCTAAAAGCTTGAGTCTTGTCTGTCTTACCTCTTTCGTCTTGCGGTCCTGGTCTGACTTCCAGTGGTTGAGCTTCTCCTTCAACTTCTCCACTGTAGCAGGGACATCGGCTTGGCTGGAGGGTGCATCGACGCCGACCTTCGACAGCTCCTCAATGAGACCGATGTTAAGGTTGAACTTGGTCTCGGTAGGAGCAGCGGCGCCTTTCCGCCCCTTCTTGCCCTTCTTGCCGCCGCCACCACCACCGATGAAGTAGTTCTCTTCATCATCGTCCTTCTTGGACAGGCGGGTGCCCTTAAAACCGGAGTCGTTAACAGTCCGCTGTGCCGAGGCTGCAAACTTGCTCTCACCTGCCGTCTCCTTGGCAGGCAATGCAGAAGGGTCGAAATGGCGGATGAGACCTTCACAGGCAAGAATCTCATCCTGATATGCCGGTGCGCTTGCTTCCTCGAGACGCTTCGCTGCGACTTCCTTGCGCTTCTGGGCCTGATAATCTTGTTGTTCCTGGCGCCGACGCTCCTGTCGTGCCTTGCGAGCCTGGAAATCATAGTCGTTGTAAGCGCGCTTCTGCTGGTAATATTTGTCCTTGTATTCCTTCAAGGCAAGGTATTTCTCCTGCTGTTCGGCCTGCGCCTTGTCCTTGGTTTCCCTTAGGGCCTTCAAGTTCTTGAACGCATCGTCCTGCTCAGCCTTCAACCCGTCCAGCTCAGTCTGCAGCTCGGTGTACTTCTGGCTAAGAGCCTTTTGTTCCGGATCGTCCAACAGCTTCTTCTGCTCGGCTATCTGCGCTTTAATTTCATCAATTCCCTTTTGTTGCGCATCAAAGCCGGCAAAGTTCTTCCTAGCCTTGTGGAGATTCGAGATTTCGCTGAGGGCCTTCTTCTCGTCCACCAGCTTCATCGTGCCGCTGTCGACCTGCTTTTGAAGACGATCAATCTCTCGATCGACATCCTCGATGCTCCTGAAGTTGACTCGGCCCTTGGCATTCTTCAGCTCGTTGAAGCGCGACTTGAGCTGTTCGTCAAGCCGCTTGATTTTGTCGTGCACAGCGTTCCGCGAGGACTTGAAACCCTGCTGAGTTTGACGAATGCTCTGGAGCTCAGTCTTTAGTTCCTGCTGTCGTTTCCCGTTCGGCGAGTCCTTGTTATTCGGTCGGGCGTTGTCAAGCTTGCCTTTCGCTGCGTTCTAAAGTTCGGTGAGTGGGTTTAACGAGTATGTATCTCGCCTGCGGTAGAGCTAGGTGGCGGCACTGGGGGATGGATTGGCAGTCCATGAGGCAGAAGTACTTACAAGCTTCTCCTGAGAGGCAGCATGGGCCTTCTCGTACTTGACGAGCCCCTCCTTGAAAGCTGCTTCGTCTGGCTTCTCAGGTCGCACGAACTGCTGCTTGCCCTCGGCGGGGGCGCTTGCGACGTCTGCCATGGTCGTCGCGGCTGACTCAATTGGTCTTCCGGTCGAGTCCCCAAGTTGAGCGGTACGGCTACGGGATGGAGAATTGTGGGTGTCGTGGGGTGCGGGCACACTATGTAGACCGTCGAATCCCAAATTTCCCAGCGGGCAACGTTTACTAAAGAAATTCGGTACCGCCAAACTGCAACTTTACCCGATAGGTCTTGGCGCCTGACCACATTCACACTTCCGACAACCTTTTTCACTGACTCGAAACGGTCCGAGTGTATCCTCACAATGTCCCAGGATGTTGAGCAAAAAATTCCCATCCTATTGCTGAAGACGAAGTCTGCACCGACGGATGTGTATGAGGAATATTTCTCCGCATTCGACCAGGAGCGATATGCACCTATTTTCGTTCCCGTTTTGGAACATAGATTTAGGCAAGATGCTCTCGATCAAGTTCGACGCCATGTACGAGACGGCCACTTCATCAGCGTTGATGCTGGTGTTCAGCCCAAATACGGTGCCGCCATCTTCACTTCTCAGCGCGCAGTAGAAGCCTTTACCCAGGTCATTGAGAGTCTCCGCGAAGACGACCCCTCGCTCCTGGAATCTCGCTTACCCTCGAATATCCCATTGTATGTCGTCGGACCCGCTACCGCACGCGGGCTGAGGGCGCTGAAACTCCAAAGCCCCATTCTTGGTGAAGAAACTGGCAATGGAGAAACTCTTGCTTCGTTCATCTTAGAGCATTACAATGGTCTGTTCAAAGGCACAAGTAATCCATCGATTCTTTTCCTTGTAGGCGAAAAGAGAAGGGACATCATTCCAAAAACCCTTCAGTGTGAAGACCTTCCACCGGAGAGAAGATCACAGATAGACGAGTTGGTGATATATGAAACGGGAGAGATGCAATCCTTCAAGACCAATTTCTCTGCAACTTGGCAAAGCTATGCAGAAACTCGAAGGGCACGCCAGTGGGTGGTTGTATTCTCGCCGACGGGTTGCCGAGCTATGTTGGAGAGTTTAGACCTTCTGGACCGAGAGACCGGACAAGCCAGACCAGCAAATACACTACGGAACGTCTTGATAGCGACAATTGGGCCGACCACCCGCGACTACTTGATTAAAGAATTTGGCTTCACGCCCGATGTCTGTGCCGAAAAGCCTAGCCCCGAAGGCATCGCGGAGGGCATCCGTTCTTACAACGCGTCTTCCGAATAAGCCAATCAGCCATGTCTCTTGAATGTAGCTGTAGCACTCGAAAGGGCGTTAATAAAGACTCGAGACAGGATCGTGTAGAACATGCAAATAACAGATCTGGCCTGTTGCGCTGGGAACCTGGCCTTTTCAGCCCTCTGTTAAACCTATCAAGTCGAAAGGCAATCTTACAACTCATCTATACGGGGGAACATTGATAGAACGAGAAAAATAAGGCGGATGGTGTTGCTATTCTACATTCGGAAGCACGTGAGGACGCGTTCGGCAAACTTCGCGATTGCGAACTAAACCACGAAAATGTAATAGCACACATGAAGGAGGCGTTTAGTATATGCAATTTCGCCAAACGATATATCATATGGAACGTTTTCCGTCTCTCTAGAATCAATTGCTGCCCCAGTCCTTGTGGAACCTTAGGTACATGACGTCAGCGTTACGGATCGCGACAAGCTCGCGTCAAGAAGGCTACGCCAAAGCGCAGCCACGAAGTCTAAGGTGTCATTTCATCTATTATCCACATCAATCACGCATATAAGTGCTTGCCTCTTCTTTTTTTCCCTAACTCAGTTGCATCATATGATCACGCATTTGCTTCGCTGAGCAGACCTAAGCACAATGACGACAGACACACGAGAGTCGGCGAGGCGCAACTCTAATGAAGAAGATACTGCCGCTGGTACGTTCAGCTGAGGCATTTGCACGGAGTTTTCTCTGCCTTGAGCACACAACGTGCTGCTCCTAGCATTTCGACTCTTGGCCTCCGTGTCTAGTTGACTTTATATGACGCTGGCTGATGTGATGTCCTATCCAGGTACAAAGAGGAAGGCAGATGCTACCTCCCCTCATCGCGAACTCAAAGCCGCGAAGAAACAAACGACCATTGATGATACTATTGGCAACAACCAGACTCAGGAACACCCGGAAGATGCCGATATGGGTGATGCCCCGTCGAAGGAGCATGAAGAACAGAAGGATGAGGCACCTGCGCCAAGCCCGCATGAAGCTAAACAGGAATCTCCGAAAGTCGAAGAGAGCGGTGGTGTTGAAGCCAATGGCGCAGACACGGTCCAAGAGTCCTCTCAACGTAAAAAGAAGCTGCCATCTAATATATTAGAGAAAGGTAAGCTTGAGCATTCTGGTGATGGAGAATCCGCCATGTCATTCATATGAAACACTCACTAATACAATTTCTCAATCATTCAATAGGAATAATCTATTTCTTCACTCGTAATCGGGTCAACATTGAAGAGGCAGAGAGTGTAGGGGACCTACAGCGAACATACTTCGTCCTTCGGCCGCTGCCACTTGGCACGAAGTTGGGGGATGGCGCTCTCCCAGACCTTGTAGGTGGAAATCATCTTTAAAGGCCCTCAAACTTTTCGAACAGCTTCTAGATTGGTGCTAATTGCTCGTCCTCCAGGGGAACAATCGGCTTTTCGCACTTCCCAAGAAAGTCTTCCCGAAGAGCCACAATGACCGCTTCATGGCATTTGTGGAGAAGGCCCAGACGACTATCCAGGATCTCAAGGAGAACTTCTTTAAAGGCGAAGAGTAGGTGACCCAACACAAATTACAACAACTGCGCCAGCACTATTACATGCTGGGGCCAAATATTCAAAGAAAGCTACTAATTGTTTTTAGGCATGACACAAAGACCGCTGGTACACGTCGAACTGAGCCAATTACCACCGTGGCAGAGGGAGTGTACGCCATTACACGCACTGAAGATCGGACCACTCACCTGATATATGCTACCACGATTCCTTCAGAGCTAGGTGAAGTCCAAGAAGACTTAGGCCTACGAGCGCAAGGCAGCTTCATCATCAGTGTCAAGAATCCTGAGCGACCAGGACCGGCCAGTGCGAGACTTCCCCAAGCTCCAGAGTATCCGAAGGAGTAAGAAAGCCCATCACGATGATACATTTCGATGCTAACAAGACTACAAGGATTATTGAGGAATTTCGGGGCCTAGCCTGGAGCGAAGTGAAACCCAAGTACCTCGAGTACAGCAACACTCAAATATTGTTGATTGGCGAGAAGCTTGAGCATGCAGCTGAGTCCACTACTAAGGATAAGAAACATGGCAAGGAGCCACCAAAAGAGGAGCTAGAGGAACTGGAGCATGAAGATGAGCTTCGTGTTCACCATCTCCACGGTAAGTCTAACAAATGTTCCCTGCGCATCATAACTAAGCTTTAACAGGTGATGACTCTGTATTTGATGATCTCAAGATCAGCAAGAACGACTATTCGAAGGTGCCAACCACGTGGTAGGCAAGTTCACAGACAATCAGAAGATCCCACTCAACTTGACTGATAGTTATGGGTTTTGAATGAAAGACTAGGCGTAGTTTTAGTAACGACATGCGGTGTCATCTGTACCTGCCATCGGTTGATGACTATTTGGCGCTCTGTCTGTATACTATACGCTTGTAGATCCAATTTAAAAACTTACCATTTAGTCCCGCCTTTGCGGTAACTTTAAGAATTTCTCTATAATCATGACATGAATAGATACTTCAAAATATTCAGCATTACCATAGTATATAATGGTAAGCTCTGAAGCCTTGTGGCGGATATCACATAGCGGAAGAGGTTAGTCGCTCTCGTCACAACGCTTCGAATGAATATTGCGCTCATGGAGCCAGTGCAGAGCTTTAAACAGGTACATAATTGGTTAGATACCAGGCTTTTGCTTCTGTCAATGCCGTGACTGGGTTAGTATACGCCGGTCCGGCTATGCGGCAATGCGACTATTCAGGACTAGGTAGGATTGCCAGGATCCGTATCTTTAGCGCCTCTTTCAACTACATAAGCACAGTGATCGCTCAAGTATAAGACGTTTATTCAATCAGAACGTAGCTTCAGTTTAAGAGTAAATTCCCCGTACAATGACGACTCTTTGGCTGTTAGCCCTGCCGATGCTGGCAACCGCCCAGGTAGCCACCAGTATCTCCAGCACGACCACAACAAGCGATACGACCGTGAGCCAAACGCCAACACCAGAAGCTTCCCATCCAACATTCGAAATCGACGTCGTCTTCCCTCGGGCCAACACTACCTACAACTACACGGATCCCCTCCCAATTGTATTCGCCGTCCAGAACTTCAGCGCAGTAGTTATCCCAGGTACCTACTTAACATTCAAATGGTTCATCCAGCCCTATGGCCGTGGGGGCTATCCTTACAGTCCAGGCGGCGTCTCAGAAGATTCTTGGACTGCTGCATTCGATTCAAAGAATACTTCTCTATTCACAAACTCAGACGGATCACCATACATCTTTGTCAACAACACAAACCCACACGAGTGGGCTGATCACCCGTACTATCAGGATGGGATGTACTACGCTCTGCAATGGTATATCCACTGGTTTCCCGACAACCGCGATGATAAGTGTGTCACTTCTGTGACCGACTCCATTGTTTTCACCTTCCTCCCGGAAACGTACGAAACTCCACCCCTACCAAATGCGAGCAACCTTGGAAATGTTACTGGAAATTGCGCGCAACCTGGTTCGGTGGTTCAGGTGATTCCCAACGGCACGGATATATGTCCAAATGCAAATGAACTACCAAGGGAGAGCGGAAAGCCGTGTGTAGTGAAGCCGGATGCTGCTATGGTGAGCAGCATTTCGACCGCGGCAGCGAGTTTGGCAAAGGCAATGACATCGAGTACGAGTACAACAACATCATCTTCTTCGTCGAGCGTGGCTGTTGCGACTAATGTGCCAGTGCGGCCTGCTTTGGCTGCGATGATGGTATTGGGTGGCTTGCAATTAGTTCGTTGTTAGACGGGTTGGTCCGTGAATGAGTCCAACATTATCTCTCTCATTTACGGCTTTGACGCAAATCAGATAAAAATAATACCCAATGATCATGTTTTTCAGGTCCGCTTCCAATTGAAGGCCTAAATGCTTCAGCCCAGATGTAACATCCACAGTGACCCAGCAGCTCACTCACCAACCTTCTATCGGCTAACTTCTGTCGCTATGGAGCGGTCTAGCCGAGGAAGGAATTAAGTGATATTGGACAGCACTCTTCCTCTTTCCTCTTCACTGCTTCACCTCTCCAACGAGTGAACAGCAATTGAGAGCGACATGAGGCGAGGTAGGTGATGTTTCACTTTCATCGACCACAATATGGAGTCTTCTGCCGAGATATATAAGCGCGCCTTGTATACCACATCTCTATTACTGACTCTTGTCGCTTTGTTCTTCCTATAGTCTACCTTTGCAATCGTCGAGTTCCGGTCATCGCAACCGACAATGTCTTTGGTAATTCCTTCTGAGCGAGGGGAGCATTTGTCTATAGCATGGCCGCTGCAAAACTTTCGAATGGGCAGTTTTATGCCAGTCGGTCGATGCGAGTTGCAGCTTGACCGACTGAACTCGGCATTTGGTCTCTTGTACCGGCTAGAGGAGTCGGTTGCATTCATGGCACAACTACCCGACAACGACGAGCCTGTCTTCTTCAATAGCTGCAGTGCTTTGGCGGCCTGTCATAGACCCAATGGCACTTGCAAGAAGATCACGGTCCTCCTACGAAACGGCCAGATCGACTTGGAATTTGAGCATTTTAGAGACGCACAGAACTTCGTTGCAACCCTGAAGAGTACCGCCACAAATGCATTCTGTGTCTTTGAGATGCCTCAGTGAGTATCTCTTCCTCCGCAAATTTTTACGCTACTAATGGTATGACTGGAAAGGAACGTTGCCTTTCAGCGTAAGGATTTCGATATGGCCAAGAGTGGGTATTGTGGTATCAACATCGATGATTGGAAAGCCCTGGACCCATTGGCTGGACTGAACAATGAGTGCGTCGATACGAAAAGAGAACACATGGGACTGAAGCTGACATGCTCTAGGCTATGGAAATCGGGCGATTGGAGCGACCTCGTGGTCACTGCGGGAGGCAAGAGTTTCAATGTGCACAAGTCGATGTACGCGTTGTTGCAGTGTAATTAACTTTTCTTGCTGATTTAATGCTGCAGTTTGTGCCCTCGCGCCGCATTCTTTGCTAATGCTTGTAAATCTGGCTTTGCGGTAAGTTTCACTAGTCCTTCCATGTGTAAGCTGTTGCTAACGTCCATGAAGGAGAGTGTGTCTAACATCATAAATCTTGAAGAAGATGCTGAGACAATCGAAGCCATGTTGGCGGAGATTTACGGAGCGGATCATGTGGCAACGGCATCACTTTTCGCTTCCTTCGCCCTAGAGCCAAACATTAAGAAGGAATACATCATGGGTATACTTCTGGGATTGTTCATTGCTTCGGACAAGGCATTTCGACCCACATATATTCTTCTGATCCGCATGCTGACGTTACAATAGTACAACTTAGACTCGATACAGTTGCGTGCTGCAGAAGCTTTCATCGATCGCATGCAATTCATTCATGACCCGGTCCTCATTGTAGGCCTGGCCACTTGGGTATTCGATTTATGCCCAGAGAACGACAAAGGCCTCCGAACGGCCGTCATGGAGTATGTCATGGCTCGTTTGCCAGCTATACACGGAGATCGATACGCACGTCAGGAGCTTTACAAAAACATCATTGTGTTGACTGAACTCCATGAACGCTTCAGTAGTCTTATTGCAAACGGCACGCTTATAATTGCGACAAAGTGGTCGGGTTCATCGGCTACGTCACCGCCATTCCTAGCAAGGAACCGGAAGACATCTTGTGCCGCGACAGTTGTTGAGGGAGCTGTGCCGAAATAACTTCCATTCGAGGTGGGAAATTTTGAGATGACTCTCTGGGGGATAAGTCTCTCTAATCATTTTGGACTGTTCTTCGGGGTCGTCAAGCCAAGGGGACGCACACACCTCGATTAAAGCTTCTTACAGACCTTTGAAGGCTATCTTCTGGCATTATGATGTGCCTTGATCTCCACAAGACGATGACGGTGCTTTATCGTCTTTGAGATTGTAGTAGCGCTGCCGTTGATTTTGGAGCCTGACATATCCCGATCCTCATTGAAAAGAGGTACACTTGATTCTCAGAAGCAATGCCAATTTCAAATTAACACCTTCTCGATTGAGGATGGAAGTCGTGACCGCGTCCTCTTGCCGTGTAAACAATTAGCTTGCAACCCCTGCACTCGGCTCAAAGCTCGCTAACTAGCGTCCGCCAAAGCGCGAAACAAGCTCTACCACCTCATCGACCACGCACCCCACCACACCCGTCTCTCCGCCATGTGAACGTGCGCCAACCCATCCAGCACCCTTTCTCCCCTCTCAATGGCGCCCGACGTCTCCATCGCAAACGGCACGGCCCCCAAGAACGCCACAAAACCCTCCAAAAAGCCCTCTGTCGACCCCAACGTCCTCGAAGTCGTCTTCGGCAACCTCCTCGTCAGACCCTGGTACCCGTCATTCTACCCCGAGGAGCTTGTCGGACGACGCGTGGAACGGCTGTATGTGTGCCAGTGGTGCTTCAAGTATGCGAAGGAGCTGGTGCCGTTTTTGGGACATTTGGTAAGCAGCGATTTAGATTTTGAATGCACGGCGCATGGCGGGCTAATGTTGGATAGAAAGCATGTCCGCTGGGCAAGTCGACACCACCGGGGTCTTGCGTGTACACAAAAGACAATCTTTCTCTGTACGTAGTCGACGGCGCAGAACATAAGCTCTTTGCGCAGAACCTCTCGCTCTTCGCGAAACTGTTCCTCGATACAAAGTCTGTGTTCTACGATGTGACGACTTTCCTGTACTATCTCCTCGTGCTCGAGCATCCCTCGCCTGCGATATCGAATACGGGCGTCAGTGGAGCGGAAGGGGGGAGCACGAGACAAGTCGTAGGCTTCTTCAGCAAGGAGAAGATGAGCTGGGACAATAATAATCTGGCGTGTATATGCGTATTCCCACCATGGCAGAAGCAAGGCCACGGACAGGTATTAATGGCAGCGAGCTACGAGCTCGGCAGGCACGAGAAGCGCATGGGCGGGCCTGAGAAACGTACGTCCCCTTACTGCTGCTCATCTACCATATCATGCACCTGCTTCAACCGTGTCACTTACACCTTCCAGCGCTCTCCGACCTCGGCCGCCTAGCCTACACCCACTACTGGTCCCAATGTCTTGCCCGCAGCATCCTTGCCACTCCTGCCAAACGCACTCTTACAGTTGCGCACCTCCGCGACGAAACGTACATCACCCCTGAGGACATCATATACACGCTGCAGGCGATGGATGTGCTGGAGCAGAAGAAGAAGGGTGCTGCTGAGGCGGTGATCAACAAGGCCAAGGTGAGGGCGTGGGTCGCGGAGCACCGTGTGAATTTGAGAAATCCTATTGATCCCGAGTCATTTGTTAGGGAAGAAGGGGAGGGGAGCGAGGACGAGGAAGAGTAGTGTGGGAATGGAAGTGGAAGTGGAAGTGGGATGGGCATAGGCATGGTGTTTTTTTGGAGTTGGATACCCTTTGGAAGATTATACGCAAGTCAAGATCGGTTTCCGATGCCGTACTTCTTGTCCCCTCGTTCGCCATGAAGCTATAAAGTTAGGAATTGTTCCTGAATTGATCATGGTAGATGCATACACACACTCATGGGTATATAAAAAAAAACCCACCAACGCCCAGTAAACGCCGCCCAATACAACAAAAAAAAAAGCCCCCTCCTCTAACGATCCTAGGGAAATCTCCTGCCCCCCTATACCGCCTCCTTGTTCCCCCCAACATACCCCACCACATGCCCACACCTCTCCAACCTCGCCCTCGTCTCCGGCAACCCATGATTCAACCTCGCCAACCCCTCCACAGCCCTCTCCCAATTCCTCTCCACCTCCCCTTGCCTCTGCAGCCCCTCGATCCGCACGCCATCCTCGCCGCCGTCCTCCCCGCTACTACTCCCCTCGACGGCCATCGCCATCGCCATATTCTCTTCTCCTTGCCTTTCCAACGCCTCCATGCCCCTCACAAACTCGTCCTCGAACCGCCGCGCAGCGAGCGCGGGCGTGTTCCGCCTGTGCGCTGAAATCTTGGCTACGAGCGCATCGCGCTTTTGTACGGTGGATGCTAGCTGCGCTCTTACTTTTTCGTCAAACGCCTCGTACTCGTCCTTTTCTACACCGGCGGCGGCGGCGGCGGCGGCTTCCGCGTCCACGTCTGCATCTGCGCCTGCGTCTCGTTGCACCACGTCCATGCCGTTGATGGAAATGTTGAGACGCATGCCCGCGATGATGTGCGCGACAAAGGCGTTGACGAGGTCCTCGACGTTGCTGCGCAGGTCGTCTGGTTCGCTGGTGTCTGGGTGCGCGGGGAGGTGCAGGTTGAGTTTTTGGAGGGCGGCGGTGCGGAGTTGCGTGGTTAGGTGGGCTAGGTCCTGGGGCGATTGGAGCTCGATCTTGCGGTGCTCCGACGAGGTCATTTTGTGAAGAGGGCGGGAGGGTGGTGCGTGGAGCGGGGACGCGTTGATGTGTGGATGGACCGGTTTGCGCTGTTGAGATGATGTCGGGTGAGAAGGCTGGTTGAAGTAGTTGCGCAATTGAGGTTTTGGAACGGCTCAAAGTAGGTGTGGGATCTTGGGCTTGGTTGTTTGTCTCTTCGTCAGGATTGTTTTGGTGTTGATGCGGCGGGAGATCGCCGCGCGGAGGCACGTGAGGAACCGCTTAGCGGCTGACGCGGCTGTTTGCAGTAGTTTAGTGGGGTAGACGCTCCCCTCTAACTCCGCAAGCCAGCAAGCGGAGCATCTTTCACAAAGAGATGATTCTATTCAGATTGTAAATTGAGCTGAGATAGACTATCTGAAAGCGAAAGGAATATCAAAAGCATAATGGACTCGCGTCCAAAATCTACCAAAATCTAGTACGCCTACCATCCAGTGAATGAAAGCTCCCTTTGCGCCAGACCCAAGACTGCACCTCTGACGATGAGGTACTACGACGAACGCCTCTTGTATATCCGAAATGATAGTACATGGGAGAGAATATGACTCCAACCAATGCCCATATATAATCCGACCGAGGCCATCAATCCTTGTCCAGGACCACTATATTCAGCCCCCCATATGCGCCGGTCGAGATGCTGTGCCATGATGGCTTAAGAAGGAAACATGTTTGCGACCTCTTCGTCCGTCACAACAATCTCCTGTACGGGATCTTGCTTGCGCTCGAGGTCGTCGAAGTCGAAGTTCGCATAGCTCGGAAGGAAGATCTCTGTACACGCAACAGATTAGCCAACGGCACCATGACACACGACCCAAGAAACAGCTGAAGTTGGACTTGTGCATTGAGCAAAGTCCAAGAAAGTGGCCGAGTTCATGAAAACCCTCCTCGTCGTCGAATACGTCGAGACAAAGGGCGGAAAGCCTGAGACGCTCTTCGCGCACCATTCTGAAACAGTGCAGTGCAGTGCAGCGTAGACAACACGTCGACAATACCGCGAAGGCGCTCGCCTCAATGGTGAGATTAGAAAACAGGAGCGAAACATACCTTGGTTCCAGTCGAAGCCCTGCGAAGCCTTGACGCAAGTAATCTGCACGCAAGTTGATCAGCACGCCTGCTCCCAAGAAACTCTTGCAAAAGCTTGGTAGGCCCGACATACCAATCTTGGACACTCTGAATTGCCAATGTTGATGACGGTGTGCTCGGTCCTGGAGAAGGCGGCCGCTGCCAGGTGTTAGCTGGGTCTCGGGTTGCCTATCGACTTGCGTGGCGATGGCTGACTGGACTCGACACCTCCAAGTGAAACAGTGAGCGGGGAGCGAGCGACGTACACATCAAGGACTGCCTCCTCTGTCCTCCCTTCGCCTTCGGGCTACTAGCCGCGTCCTCCGCCGTCACACTCTCATAGCTGCCGTACGCGAAGCCACCCGCCGAGCTCGCCATGGAGCTTCCGGGAGCTTCGCCTCCGCCCAGCTTCTTCTTGCGCTTGGGGATAGCAATGCTGGAAGACATGTTTCGTGACGGTAAAGCCGGTTCCGGGGAAAGGCGATGGGAAAGGAGGTGTGGAAGGAGTGTAGAGGAGAAAAGATGGTGCAGTCGAGTCAAAGAGGCCGTAGCCACAGCCTCGACGCTGGATGGATGACTGGAGACCTTGGGGATTCGACCAATGAGGGCACTCCACCTCGCGGGCCCGCCTGACGATCGGCCAGGGTCCACGCGTGTGACAGGTACCACTTACGCCTCTTCGGCGCAGGCTCGGAATTGGGATGACGGGTTGACGCTGTGCCTCCGTGAACTTTATCTCTTCGACTGCCGAGATGAGTGTCTTGGTATCTTTTGCAAGATTGCTCCATCGCAGTATGATATCAACAAAGCAAGCGACGGTCGTTATCTTAGCGTTATCGAGCTGCTAGTCTATCTCCGCATCGGTCACGATAGAACCAAGGTCGTCGTCCAATATGCATCCTTCTTCGCAAGCACTAGCGAGCTAGCCATTCTTCTGGTGCCGTCGTTGATTCCTTTGTCTTCCCTGGGTGTCATCACGCTCAGTGTCACTTTGCTGTAGAACACGTGCATTCCAAAAGGAGCTCATCAGGACCTCAATTACTCTCCGTTACCGCATAGAAAACCTCGGTATCGTACAACTGGGATATCGTTTGCTCAGAAAACCAAAAAGACACGCATCCGACTTCGGTCCTGCCGAGACCCAACATAAATGAAACGAGAAAAGCTGCCCATCGAAGTGCCCAAGCCCCAATTCCCATCCCTCGGATGTCGTCAACATGCGTATTAAACGAGAGGTGCGAAGTAGAAGAACAGCAAATTCCAAAACGAAAAACAAAAGAAAATTACCGCTTCCATGGTTCCGTCCCGAAAGTGCACAACACGCTTTCGCTGCAGCGGATTTTTGTCACAATCTGTGATCCATCCACCTCCCTCCCATATCTGCCCATGCTCGTACCTCTGATATCTTACCACCAACCCACCTTCACAACCCAGGGGTATTCCAAAAGAACTCAATAACAAGCAATTACCTAGACTCCAGACACCTCGGCTCCCAGATGTGCTTTGTCGTGGATATGAAAGGTGAAGAAATTACGTGCGCCAAACATGACATCAAAAGACTGAGGGGCTGACTAGGAAAAACTGGGGTATCATGGCTTCGTTGCGCGGAGTGGGACGTAGCTCTACCAGCCCTTCTTCCGAGCGAACCGCTTGTTGAGGAGTACGAGCACCTTGGAGACGTTGAACTGGACGTATTCAAGATCCAGATCTTCCTGGTTATCTTTCTGCATCTCCAGCAGGTCATCCAGCTTAAGATCTAATTCGAGGAGACCACGGTTGCGGCCCTTGTAGTGCAGGGAAATGACAAAGGTGCCTGGCAGAGGGCTCGTGAAATTGAAGTAGATGTTTGCCCTGCGGTTTTCGGGGACGTTGCTCTTTTGAATCACGCCCTCCTTCTCGAGCTGCTGGTGCGTGAACTTGTAAGGTCCGAGCACCTGGTGCTTCTGCTGCTTCCGAGTCTTGCCTTCGGACTGGCTGCGGACGTTATGCAGATACGACTTGTACGTCTCGAGCTGGCCAACGAGGTAGGCGTTGTGGTCACGGATCGTGCGGAACACTTCATCCAGCTTTTTCGTCTCTTCGACGACTTTCTCCTTCATGGAGCCCAAATGCACCAACTCTTGCTCGACTTCATCGCGGAGCAGGGAGAAGCCGTCTTCTTTGTCAATGACACCAAGCTCCTGCAATTGGCTCAGGAGCTCCATACTGCGAATGCCCTTCTTCACCATGACAGAGTCATTCTTTGTCGTAGCAGCAGCTTCAGCGATTCTATCGAGTCGTAACGGCCTGCGCGCAATGGAGGAATTCGGAGGAAGGGTTCTTAGAATCATGACAAAAGTCGACTTGGCCTCCATGAAGTAAATCTCCTCCTGGGTAATGTCCAAAGCCGCGGTGAAGTCATCAAGTGGCGTTTCCCATTTGCTGAAAAGTGGGAGGTTGATTGCGCGATTCTCCTTTCGGGGTAGCTGCGCCGGGGCGGGTCCAAGCTCTTGTAGGATTACACCCAGATGCGAACCATCGTCCTTTGCTAACTCCGCAGCATGCTTATCCAACAGTGCATGCGTTGCATACACTTCGTTGAGCGTGATGGAGAGCTCAAGGTCCCTCTTGGAGAGAGCAACATAGTTGTCCATCTCCAAGGTCTCATAGAAGTCCTGAACCTCGCAAAGATCGAGAAGGAACTTGTTGATGCGATCCTTGTTAGACTGAATAAAAGGCTGCAGCTTGGCCATGTACGGTTCTTTTGCATAAGATGGCTTGTTTGCCAAGTTTTGCAGCATCTTTGCGATGTAGGTCAGGACACGCTTCGGATTCTCGGCGGGCGTAGCGTCGATAAGCATGTAAGATCGGGGTGTGACGATAGCCGGGTTGATGAATCGAAGGAAGAAAAAGCCTCCGATAAGGGTGCAGATGGTCTGGTCCTGCGCGTCTGGGTACTTTCGGCGCGACAGACTTCGGATCTGTTTGCAAATCCATCGAATACCGTACGGCGTCTCCTCAAGCCCGTTGATGATGGTAGTCAGGAAATTGTTCGCAATTTCCATGAGCATGGTCAAACGGGGCGCAATGATTTGCTGCACAGTCTCATTTTCAGCCGCCTGTTCGGCGGTCACGCCCTTTGGTAGATTCGGCGGAAGTCTCCCTTGCTGGTCTTCAATGTCGGCAATCATTTTGTCGTACACTCTCAGAGGATTGATCTCAAGATCCAGGTCTTTGAGCTCAATCAGCGCGTTGATGCTGTCCTGCAGAACCACCTTGAGGTAGCTCTGTCCGGGTCCTCTTCGGGTGTATGTGGTCATCATGCGGGAGACAGGGGTGTTGGCGCGAAGGAGGGAACTATAGTCCGGGGTGTTATCGAACTGATAAGTGAGAACAGACTATTCCTAGTATTAGCTATAACCATCCAAAGACCCGGTTAAGCAACATACCTGAAACATGGTCAGCAGCAGGTGCTCTTCACGGCTTTCATATTGGTTGCCGTAGATGGTGAACATGACGGTCTGTAATAGCGCGTCGATCTCTGCCATGGAGACAAGGCGACAGAGGTGGGCAATATGGCGAGGTTCGGACTGGAGCAGGAACAGCAAGTTGCCATACTTTTGCGTCTTCTCATCGTTGGGAAAGAAGCCCTCCTGTAGTTCGGCGGCTTCGTCGAGGTGGCTTGCAACCTCATTTTGCTGCGTGCATGTCAGCCCTGGTTCAGTGTCACCCATGCTGTGCTACGCATACCTCTTCCAACGCCATGCGGTTCTGGATAAGTAGCGCTATCCGCGAGTCGAGGTAGCGCACGTCCTTTTCGAGGACAAAGTTCTTCTTTGACTGGGACGAGATCCTGGCTTTGAGTTCTCGCAAGATCTTCTGTGCTGCACAGCTGTTAGCATCCATAGAAGCCCCAGGTGGGCGACCGAGGGGTACCTTTGGCTAGGTCGTCGTCAATCTCTAGCTCTTTGTCTTTGGCCGACATGGAGAGATACAGGGCCGTAACCGAGTAGCGCTTCGACTGGCGCACCGAGCGGGAGCCATCGTGCGAAGACATGGTGTTCTGGCGTGACACGGGGATAAAGGACGACGAGGATGAGGTGGACGCTCGCGACGGAGCGTGCAGCATAGAGACGGCCATGATGAGGAGCTCGCGGGCGTGGCGAGCGCGATCAAGGACGGGGTGAAAGGGGACTGTTGTGGAGGAATGTTGGTGCGCGGGTCGTAGCGGGGCTACAAAGGATCAGGGCTCAGGTACAAGTTGCAGCGCTGACAATAGCCGTCACACGCGAGCGCTGGGCTTTGTCTAGGCGATGCAATTCGGGGCCTGGGTGGATTTCCTTTGTGCGCGGCCGCCGCGGTACCTGGATCTGCGCGTAGAGCGAAATTGCCAGGATGGCCCGACCAGCGAGACTTTTTGGATATTAGCACTCTATGTGTCGTGCAAGCGACGAGGCAGCGGGGTGGCTACACTCGGGACTCGGCGACGGAGGACGAGTCGAGGATAGGAGAGGTGCGCAGGCGTGGCAGCGCCGGGGGGAGCGCTTGGTGGTGGTGGTGGTGGTGGTGGTGGTGGAGCGGTGGGCAGAGTGGAATTGCGGGCTGCGGGCGCGGCGAGGGTTAGGTCGTCGGTGGGCGGCGCGATAGAGATTGCGACATTCCAGAAGAAGGACGGGGAGTGCGAGGTGCGCGGGGACAGCGTCTGGCGGACGAATTGGTGGAGGAGGGGAAGATGAAGGTGCGCAAGGAGCGGGCGGGCGCGGCGTGAGTAGACAGGTACAGCAGCGGCGGCGATGGGGAGCGAGGAGGAGCAGCTGTTTCAGGGCGCGGCTGTGGGTTGCGGCTAGCTGCTAGTCACCGTGAAGGGCTCGGGAGCGCGGGGCCTTGCGGGTCTACGGGCAGCAGCAGGAGCAGGTTTTGGACGGGGGGGGGAGGGAGGGCGTGGAATCTGGCGGGAGCAGCAGGCAGAAGACGGGAGAGTAAGATAGTGAGAGAGAGAGTGTGTGTATGTGGAAGTGGCAGTCCTCGGACAGAGCGCATTGACGAGTCGAGCGAGTTGCGCAAGCCGTGTGTGGGCGTGTGGGCGTCCAAACGCTTTCATGTTCAGGACTTGGGCCGCGCCTCCCAAAGCAGGCAAGCGCCAGGGCCGCCTTCTGAAACTGCGGATAGGGGCCTGCAGCGACGACCGACCACCCCGAGCGCACCTGCCACCCGGCCTGTCCTGGCCTGAACGGGGCAGTCGCCTCTGGCCCTCCAGGCAGGCACCGCCGACCGCCGACGAGATGGGATGCGCTCCCTGTCATGCCTGGCCTGTCCTGTCCTGTCCTGTCCTGTCCTGTCCTGTCCTGTCCTGCCTGGCCTGCCTGTCTCTGCGGCAGCTCCTTGATTCACCTGCAGCACCACAATTCCAGAAACATGCGCCGACATTCCAGCGTGCTGCACACACATGCTGTTTCGCTATCGACCCAGGCCCAACGTCAATCTCCGCCCCGCCCAGTGTGCGGGTGTGAATGCCCGTGGGCGATACATACAAGATGCGCGAGTGGGCCCTGGCGCCCATGGCCTCACGGTGCCTCTGCTGCACCAAGCATGGCCCGCACCACCATAAGCATCCCTATCCAATTCCACCCAACTCTGCCCTACCACATGCCCACGACTCCCCACCGCTCCCTCTGCCACTCTGCTTGCGCCCGCGACACGGCGACACGGCCACTCCAGTCTGGCCCCGATCTGTTGCTGCAAGTCTTGCCCCATCTCCTCCGCCCGAGACAGTGTCGTCGCCTCCCCAATAAAACACAGCACGCATGCAGCGCCACAGGGCCTCTGCTGCCCAGACGTCAGCCCGCAATGGGAAATGCGTGATGTTCATGTCTTGGCTCGACCCTAACATGAGCCCACCCCCCTCCGTCGCCCCGCTTGCACTCGTACCGCTTGCTAGTGTCCACACTTGTCCCGTAGCCCAGGCACCGCAGCACGCCGTCATGGCTCTCCAGCCCTCGGCCACGCCGTACAAGTCTCCGCTAGCATGCACTTGTAGAGCTCATTATCCGAACGCACGTCAGGTGCTCAAACGGCCAGTCTGTATCGCGAACCCATCACCGTGGGCCTCCCCACACCACTATGGCTATGCCTGTCCGGCTTGTCGCGGAACGTCCACCCTTCCGCGCCCTCCAGCTCGCCCAAGATATTGGCGCAACCCCATGAAAAAGAAACCATTGACATCCCGGCGCCATGGTACACATACATGCATGTCCTGGAAAAAGCAATATCGTGATCGCCTGAAAATGGTCTCTCGACCGTCTGAAAAGGGATACGGGTTGCGGCCCTGACGACGACAAAACTGTCGGTACCTGAGTCTGTGCGGCGGGCGTGCCTGGTCGATCTTTTATCGACTCCGCAACATGGCGCCAGTCAAGTCAGTGCCCATTGCCCAGTGCTCAGCGCACCAATGCCGCAAGAACCGCCATCACCCCGAAATAGCTGCGCCTCGCATTAGCCTCGACTTCGGGGACGTCATTATCAACGCTTCAGGAGCCATTGTCGGCGAGCGCGGCCGGATAAAGTTGAAAGCAGACGTCGTCCATGTCCATCTTGCCATCCTGGGCCAATCTACTCCTTGATAAGGATCGCGACAGGCTTCCTGGGCCAAACCTTCGACAAGCCTGGCGAGCGTAGATATTGGCGACCCCGCAAACGCAGGCGCATTTAGCGACCAGACTGCTCGTGGCGTCGGTTGGCCCGCTTCGTGGCGAACATGTGCAGCATGGAAAAAGAAAATACACTTACATGGAAAAACAGCCAGTCCATTCCCTAATCGTCATGAGCTCCATCAGCTCTTGCGTAGTCGTGAGGAGCTTCACCACCCCCGCGCCTATCAACAACAGCATGAACAGCCTCCCGAGCAATCCGGGAACAATGGCAAATACCATTAGAGGAAGTACGAGGATGAGCGGCAGCCATATTGCCGCAGATTGCTGAGTCGAAACGCCACCAACTGTGCCTGCTGACTTGCGTGAGACTGCGAGCAGGTCCGTCTTGCGTTCGAGGAACCGGCTCTCGGCATAGTCTATCAGCCTTCGCCCCTCCAGCCATGTACGATATGCCTGAATGTCTTCAGCACTGGCCGGCTCTTGATTTTTAAGCATGTTGCTGAATGAAGTCAATGCCGAGTCTATAATCAAATTAGCTTCATGATAATTCAATTTCGATCATGTCCTTGTCATTTGCTCTTCTCTGTGCTGTGCGTGTGTGAAAAGAGGCAACTTACTGTACTGGCCCAGCTTGAGATATATCCGACCCAGCAGCTCGGTTCTCCGATGATGCAGCTCGTTCCCATAGCGTGCATCTCCCCTTCTGGATGCAGGGTACACATGCCCGGTCTCATCCCTTGGCGCACACTGCGCAATACACTCATCCAGATAGCGAAGCTCTTCCTCCAGCTCTGATATTTCATCCTGAAGATGCAGCAACACGCGGTGGTTCAATTGCTCAAACTTGCGATACATAGGAACCAAGGAGCCCTTCCTCGAGTCATGCCGCCCATCCTTTGCTCCTTCGCCCAGCTTATCAGCTAACATCTCGTAGCCCATTACTGTAGTCTTGCTCAGATCCGGACCTGGCGGATACGGCTGGTATTGGGGAGCATGAGGAGACGGGTATGGAAAGGGCGGAGGTTGGACTACCGAGCTTGGGGCAGCCATAGGTTGATGGGCCATCATGGCGAGATTATTCTCATGGCCGGAAGAGTAGGGCACAGGAGGCGCATGAGGAGGTGAGTAGTACCCCAAAGGTGGCGGGGGCGGCGCGGCAGGCGGAGCATTCTGCGCTGTAGCATAGAAACTAGCAGGCGACGTACCGGAATGCAGATAAGAATCGTACATGGGTATAGCAGGATAGCTTTGCGGAGATGGTCCTCCAACAAACTGAAAATCCCTTTGCGGCTGGGGACTTTGCAAGACATGTTCGTTTAAGGCCTGTTCTTGGCGTCTGAGACGCCTGGTATGTCGATCACTATGGCGAGAAGAGGATGCTGACGGGAGCCGCGGGGGCGGTGCCCTCTCTAGGGCCATGTGGTGCGCATGGTGGTGATGCATCGGCTCGCTGTCAGCAGCTGAAGAACGCTCGTCCTCATCCTCATCACTATGGTCTTCCTCTGGCTCTTCCTCTTCAACTTCAAGTTGTCCATCCTGCTCGTCAACATCGTCGCTTACGCTAGGCTGATGCGTAGATCCGGGGTTGGACTGCTCAGCTGAGTCATCTGAATCGCTATCATCTTCGTCATTATCGTGATGCAATTCTGTGGTTTGTACCCGTCTTATTGATGCAGGCGACGTCGAAGGAGACTCAACAGCTGGCTCCCCAGCATGGGACGAATGCCCATCATCCTCAGAGTCACGAGATGTATTGGATGATGCAGTGGAGGCAGTCGAGGGGCGACTGTCGTGTGGTTGGCCGTTGAGAAATTGTTCCGAAGCCAACGACTCATTCATATATCGGAAGACATTAGATTGCGAAGGCGCCATATTCCCGTGATTTGTTATCGATGGGCTCTTACTAACATGGAGTCGTTTCCTCTCCTTGACAGGTTTTCGTTTTACGATGTGACTTTTGTCGTATGATTGTTGTGTGATAGTTGAATTACTTCCGTTAGATACGCCAGACTGTTGGGTGAGGTCCGAGAGAACCGAGATCAGCGACGGATTAGGCAAGTTAGATAGACTCTCTACGCGGCGCACCAGAGAGCCGTGCTTCTGTCGGACTGGACGACGGCTCAAGGTCGCATCTTCGGAAGGCCGGGAGCGGCGTGCTAGGGTATGATCCCCCCTCGAGCTAATCGCGGAGTCCTTGCGACGTCTGAGAGTCTTGCCCTCTTTGCCCTCTAGTATTCGACCAAGCTTGGGCAAAAAGCCAGACGTATCCTTCTCCAATTCTGCATCTAAAGTCTCTGGCGAAGGTGGGCTGTGTGGGGAACCCTTGGAGGCCTTACGAGGTGCGGCACGACCTCCGTTATGTCCCAGGGAATTGCCCTTATCAGTATCTACCCATATTGAGGGCGTGAAGTGTGGTGGTTCATCAGAGACGGCTTTGCTACGCAGCGAGCGTCGTCGAGGAGCAGAGGAAGCAGGGTGAAGATCGTACGCAGGATCGCCTTGGAGATAACCCAAAGAATCGTCTGAATTCGGACTTCGATGTCGAGAACGGCCAAAAGGGCCCTCAAACGAGGCCCTGCGATCCGTCTGTAGCTCGTTACGCGCGAATCAGTACCAGGAGAGCATGCAGGATTTCACAAGGGCGGGGAGGGGAAGAGGTGCTTTTTCTACGCACCATGCTACGTGTTCTGGCAGGGCTGCAGGGAATGCTTGCGGAAGCCGCGCTTGCCTCAATGGATCTGATATTGGCGACGTGGGCCTCGGATGGGAGCAGTAGCCGTCAAGGAAAGCAGAAATTCAAAGGTGACGCAGTGTGCGATTGCTTGCATGCTGGAGGCGGAGGTGACAACACAGCAAAAGCATACGTTGTGGTACAGGACCGGCTTAAGGAGGGCTGCTAACACAGCAATCAGGGTTCAGCGTTGTAGACTGCGCCATCCGAGGACAAGGTTCCGTCCAAGCACGACACGCAATTTGGACATGGCAGCTCGAGAGTCGAGGGCGGAAGTAGGGCGAAGATCCGGAAGTGGAGGTGCGAGGAGAACCACTCAGTCACCGCCTCGTGGTCGCAGCAGGTATTCTGCACTGCACTGCACTGTGGGTGGAGGGATGCGGGAGGCGGGATGCGGATGAGAAGGCGGCCGGCCAATCACAAGCCGAAAGCGCCGCCCGGCGATCCACACGCCCGCGAACGCTGACGTCTCTGGACAATGCTTCCATTCGCCTTCCAGAAGCCAGCCAATATCACGAATATATTCCAAAGACGTACGCGGTCGCGTGCATTACCGCACTGACGGGCGGCTGCATTCAGCCTGTCGGCATCCAATATCTCCCAGACACATATCGCCCTTGGCCCTCACCATCGCAGACATCCATATAAACTCCGGCCACGCTCGACGACTAAGCGCTGCAGCTAGCTCCCTCGGAAGATGGTTCATCTGCAAGGCGAAGCGAGACGGACCTCGCACTAAAGAGCCTGTTGCTTCTCACCGCCTTACTGTTCGGGGTCCCTTGAACAGCTCGGGCGTCAGAATCGGGCACACGTTTCGGGCTCTGTGGGTTATATTTTCGAGCACAGGGCGACTACATGCCAAATCTGTTCATTATGCCGCTGCTGATCTGCGTTTCATAGCACATGCCAAGTGCTGATATTGACAATCAAGAATGGAAATCTAGTAAATGCTCAAACCTGGAGTGAAACTTTCAGAAGCGACTAATGTCGCGCCCGAACAGCCAGTTGATCACCCTAGGAAGCCGTTAGTATCCACTGTTTCCCCACTTCAAGATTCCACTTACCAGTAGATCGGTATCAAAATCTTGTTCCGCCAGCTCACACTCTTCGTGAGATATGCGCCTCTCCAGATGATCCATGCCAGTCTTCCGGAAATGTTTCCGCCCTCACCCCCCTGGAATACTGCTCTCCATCCACCTATATATGCCATCACGCCCAGGTTCTTCCAAGTGAAGCCAGCTCTATCAAAATCGTCCTTGTTCAACCGCTTCGCGAGCCACGATGCCTTCTGTGATGCCACCTGCGCTGTGGCGGGATAGCTCGTGCCTTCTAGAATGGCACAGTCGCCCAATGCATACACATCCTTGAGAATGGCATCAGATTTCTCACCTCCGTTACCTTCGCTCACAAGTTTCAAACGGAGACGGTCATCTGTCATGACTGACCCTGTCTTCTCATCCTTTTTCACTATCCAATGCCGGGATTGCGTACTGTTTTCCCTCGGTACTGCTTCTATCTGTTCGAAGTCACTTGGGAGCTGGCGGACATCGCCGAGGGCATTCGCTACAAATGGGTTTTGCATGAGACCAGTACTCCACACAACCATACCAACACCAATTTCACCCTCCTCCTTGACCTTTAACGTGAAAACTGCGTGGTCTTTCCTCGAACTGTGGTCCTCAACCGGAGCTCCCGGGCGCAATTCCTGAACGTGATGGCTTGTCTTGATCGAGATACCCTCTCGAGTGAAAGTCTTCGTGGCATATGTCGCAAGCTTCTCATCGAACATGGGCAAAACCTTTGCAGCAACGTCGTATACAGTAATCTTATGGTAGGGAATGAGCTCGGGATAAATGCGGGCGAGGTCTTCGTGGATAATGTCGTGGAGCTCAGCAGAGAACTCGATACCAGTTGGTCCACCGCCAACAATCGCGAAATTCAGCAATTGTCGCCTCCGTTCCTCGGATGTAGTAGGCAAGGCGGCTGTTTCGAAGCACGCAAGAAGGCGGCTCCGAATCTTTCGCGCATCTCCAACATCTTTGAGGAAGAGACTGCAAATGGTCAGTACTTCTTGAACACCACAATTGATGAAGCGAGTACATACGCATTTTCTTTGACGCCAGGGGTTCCAAACGTCTGGCTGTAGCATCCTACGGTGACAATCAACTTATCGTAGGTCAAATCAAACAATTTCCCCTTCTTCGCTTCCAATCTCTTCTCATCCTGTCTTTCTTTGGCTGTTTCATCCGCATGTCGATCTTGTGTAAGGGCTTGCGATGTTGTAGGATCATCCACTGCCTCCTCGATAGTAACCGTCTTCTTCTTAAAATCTACTGCATCCGCCCAGCCCTGGAAGAAGCTCACATTCGTCCTTCTGGTCCTAATCGGCTCAAGCGCCGTCCGAAATTCGAGGGTACCAACCGATGTAGAAGCAAGTAGAGGGGTAAAGGCAAAATAAGACCTCGGTGACACAACCACAGCCTGATATTTTTTTGAGTCAAGCTCTCGGGCAACCGTATAACCGGCCCATCCACTCCCCAGAATAACAACTCGCTCACGGTCTGTGTTCAGCCCAGTCAGCTTCCGGAACCGGTAGGTGAAATTCATTGAGTTGCCTATCTACTAGAAAAGATTGAGAATGGACTTGCCGTCTCTCCCCGTATCCAGCTGATTTATAGTCAAGTCTCTCTTCTGCCGCAGACCTCCCACATGTCGATATTCCAGGCCATTGTTAGCATGTGAATTCAGCGCCCGGCGGCCAGTCGAGTACGACGGGTTTGCGCTCGCCCGAATCGCGTTCCGAGAAAGTAGCTCTCGAACACCCGATGGCAATTGGTGTAGATGCGCGAGGCGTGCAGTAGGCTGCATAGCTGTGCGATAGGTATTCAGTCTACCCGGCAACGCAACGTCTCGGGTGCTTTTAAACTAGAGCAAGAGTCAAAGCTCAAAGCCTAGTGCTGAATGTTTATTTTTTCTTTTTCTGAAAAGGTGCGGGTTGCTGCGGAAGGGTTTTGTAGCGCATGACGTAGGAATTTCGATAGGGGGCTTTGAGACCCGTTGCGAGCGGCGAAACGGAGGTTGTGAGCTCCATTTGTCCATTGCTTATACATGAATTATGGGGTCAAGTGAGGCTTGTGATTTGCCTTTTTCGCGGCTGAGTCGTGTGCTGGCGCTCTTCTGCTAGCAACTTTCTTCAAGGCTCGTTCCGAATTGTGCACGTGGGCTAATCCACCTTGTGCTGTCATTGGCCACATCACCAGGCCGACAACGTGCAATGTGGAATTCCACTGGTTATTACAGATCAGCTCTTCGATCTTTGGCCCGCTGAAAGGGCAAAAAATTCGCACGTAATCACCGAGAGCGTGGTTGGCGCAAAGGTGAGTAAGCTTGTGCACCCGGTTTATTTTCGTGGATATGCTCGTGACTGGACTGTTCACTCATCGCTGCGAATTTCTATTTCAAGCCTCTGATAACCCTGCATCTAAAGCACAAGATCCGAGGTGTATCAAATATCCCGTCACCGTGCCATGTCCCTTTTACTTGTGAACGCCAAACATGATAGATCTCTATAAAAGGGTGTCGCCGAGCGCACATCGCACAATACTGCATCCGGCTCGGACAGTATCGCTTGCTCCATGCTCATCAAGACTGGGATTAACCTCCACCAAATCTAGCGCAACGAGTGAGCCTGTTTCTGCTACGCACTCGGCAATGAAGTCGCCTTCGCGCAGCGTCAATCCGCCTCGGACGGGCGTTCCGGTGCTCGGTGCCCACATTGGGTCCAATGCATCCACATCGAAAGACAAGTGGATTGGGGTATCGGTGCCGATCCAGCCCAGTGCCATGTCCATGACTTTACCGATGCCATGCCTGTATCCGTACTGTCAGTACGGGTGCATTCGGAGCGTGACGGGGCTAAAGGGGTGCCGGCTTAGCTTACCTGTCAATATCGTGCATGGAGAACGCCTTGATGCCATGATCCCTAAGGATCTTCTTTTCGCCCTTGTCAATGTCGCGTAGGCCAATGTAGACCAGTTTTTTGGTGCTGAGGCGGTGGTGCTCTTTCAACCAGCCAAACATGTCTTCTTTCTCTTCTGTCGCTAGACCCGTCAAGAAAGCAACGGGCATTCCGTGAATGTTACCGCTATCAGACGTTTCGGGGGTGTTGATATCTGCATGGGCATCGACCCAGATGACCGCTACTTCCTTCCCCAGCCGTTCACGAACTGCTCTTGCCGTTCCAGAAACGGTGCCGATTGCTATTGAGTGATCGCCTCCAAGAGTCAATACCAGCTTTCCGCTCTTCGCGTGGTTGTAGACTTGTTCGCTAACCTCCTTCGTCACTGCGCTGACGAATCTTGGCTGCTTCATGTTGCGAAATGGTGGGTCATCTGCGGGTGTGATTCCCGAGTAGTTGTGGACCTGGCCGTCAAAGGCGACCTTGTATTCTAGGTCTTCTTCGAGTTGCTGGATCAGACCGGCTTCAATTAGAGCCATGGGTGCGGCATCGACACCGGCTTTTGGCTACAGCGAGAATCAGAGCTATTCCAAACATGCTGTCGTACCTCTTACCTGGCCTCCGCTAAAGCCTACGGCCACCACACCCAACTCATGCTTGCTCTGCAGGAACTTGGGCTGTATGTGCGGTGCAGAAGTCATTTTGTTGTCAAGTGCACTGCCAGCACGCATCAGCTTGTCTGCTTAGACTATGCGGTGTCGAGGGTTGGAAGCCACGTTGTGTGTAGATGAAAGAGTCGTTCCGACCCTGAGCTTGATCACAAAGAAAAAGTGACTTACAGCTGCCTTAGCCCCATGCCGCGTTCAGTCTAGGTATGCGCAATGAAGCAATCGATGCAGATGTAACCACACTTTTCCGGCTATATGAAATTGGGCTGCACAAACACGAGCGGTGGAAGTCGTCGACACGAAAAAGTTGGAAAAGTAGGAACTGGGTGCGCTGAAAGAAGGGGCGACCAGCCGGCCTTTTATCTTTGAGAGCTGCGCCATCTCTTAGGTAATTGTGTTGTGGGAATTGTGCGCCCATCGCGAAGACCTGTACTTAGGGGAAGAATTTGAAGCTGTTTTCCCCTAAGTACAGGTGTAGACGAAACTTATCTCGAGCCCCCCACTAGCGGTCCGGGAATCTACAAAGCCGGTGTGCGATACCGGGACATGAAGGAGGTGGCATCGATGTTCGATGGACATCAAAACCGATTTATCGCATAATCACCGCCATCTGTTGACTTTGATATAGACGTTTGACGTCCTTGTAAACGTAGAGTTTGTCCAACTCTGAAGGGGAAAGATTTCTAGACGCCTGGAGACAAAGTGCTGTGTGATTGGTGGGATTCGCGAGCTGTGCGCGTGCTAGCTCGCTTTGAGTCGGCTTAGCTTGCCGACGCCATCCCCGTCAAGCTCAGAGCCAGCTGACCATCTCTATTCACCATCCGGTGATCACATGCACAGGAATTTCCCGGACTGGCCGGTCGAACAATGCTCAGTCCCGTCATACGTTTCGTCGCCGCCAAAGGGTCCAAAGCACAAACCGGCTCCCTTCAGCTTATGTGCCATGTCAAGCCAGGGGTCAGCGCTAATAGGGAAGGAATCACGGGGTTCTCTGACGATGTAGTCGAAGTGTGTGTTTCTGCGCAAGCAAGAGAGGGAGAAG
This sequence comes from Periconia sp. TS-2, assembly GCA_030378425.1. Classification (NCBI taxonomy): domain Eukaryota; kingdom Fungi; phylum Ascomycota; class Dothideomycetes; order Pleosporales; family Periconiaceae; genus Periconia; species Periconia sp. TS-2. Next base: position 796,163 of record JASNQO010000014.1, on the reverse strand, counting down.
CAAATAAGGCCGTCAGGGAAATAATTGCAAAGGTACGGTCTAGTCCTGAGGAACACATCATACTCTTGATTCAACTCATCTTCTTCCTGATGACGCATGCTAACATTGAAGCAGGCAATCAAAGTCCCCAAATCGGATATCGAAATCGCAAAGGGGCTGAAGAGCCGAGACAAGACTGTCATGATTAACAACATCAACATGAAGAATACGTCACCGGAAAATGAGATTGAGAGGTGTAAAATTATATTGCAAGAGAGCGTGACTCGTTAGGCTATGACTTCATTATGTATGTTTCGTTCTGAGCATTATTCCATCCCATATTATTGATTCATCTCAAACGCCTTCAAATGCTTCAAGATATTTTAGTACTCCCAAGCGCCGGCATCGGTAACATTAACTGGCTCAGCTGTTAGCTAAATGCAAATTCGTAGGTGTTGGGCCGCATACGGCTATGAGCATTGAATCCTAGGCAATCAGGGCTGAGAGTCACTCCGTCGACGGCACCATACACTTGCCACGGCTTGCCGTCACCTAGAGGGCAGGCGACAAGACCCTTTTCCCAAGATAGAGTACCCCAGATTTCTTCTTCCGTCTTGGTCCATCCGTCAATGATGGAGCCATCCGGCTTGTAGGTAGAGTGAGGAGGAGTGTAGCTCAAGGTCCCATCAGGAGCAACGTACGCTATCAGCGGGTCAGTATCGCTGAAAGGAATAGTTTCTATCTATACGCACCTTGCTGTCCGCCGGGCACAATGACTGCAAGGCTGAGCGTTCCTTGACCTCCAGCGAGTACCGTTGTGTTTCCAGGGTATTTTGCGCAGACGTCGCCGGCCTCAGGTGGGCAATACGAAGATGGGGTTCCACCTAGGAAGAATTTCCCGCCATTTGCCTGGAGAGTAGCGAAATGGATTGGCGATGCACTGCGCGTTGACATGATCGTGAAATAGCCCTGAGCCAGGGTGGTGGCAACGAGAGCGGAGAAAGCGGCGACTGTCTTCATGTTGAAAGCAAGCTCTTGATAGCAGTAGCGAATGTGGGGGAGCGAGAGTGATAGTGAGACTCCTAAGAGTATGCAAAGAGGTCCAAGTATCGAGTCGAAAGCTGCTGGAATGATGCTCAGGAAAATGGCGGGAACCCTCCGCCAATTTATATTGACGTGAGTGATGAGGGGCAATCGCACTACATCAGACAACTTCGCCCTGCCATGGCACAGATTAACCACCGAGTAAACGACCGCCTCGCCTATCACCGTTCCAAAATATCTCGCAGTGCATTACCTAGGTTGCCCAAGACGGATGTCACGGGCCCTAATGTCGGTCGCACAGTCGAACGAGCCGCAAAACGGCATGGCAAAGGTTGCATCGCGAGCTGTCGAACCCAGCCATTAGCACCAAGTGATGGACGGTCGCAGAGGGTCACAAGACCATGGCCATAGGCTTCGGTCGCTTACAAGCGAGCAGACTTGCGGCGCATCATGCTTGTTTTAAGACCGTTCGATAGCGTCTTTTCCTCAGGCTACCCGGAAATACGAAGGCTGATCGGCAACCAGCGTGCCAGCCAGCTCACTTTGGTGGTCGATCGCTCAGTAGGTAAGGATGCGATGTGGACAAAGGGCAGCTCGAGCTCTGAAACAAACATCCAATCATGCAAAAATGAACTGGATGAAAGAATGGGAAAGCCATGGTGCGAGTGACGTCGATATCTCGCATCCTCCACAACGGTTCTGGAGAAAGTCGCTACGAGAGCCGCCACACCTTAACCTTAATTCCAGCGACCCACATAATTTTTGGACGGAAATAGAAACTAGCTATGATGTTGCGCGCGGCTTAAGTCCCGCATCAGGAAGAAATGGTAAACGACGATCACAAATTCGATTGGGCGGTGTGAAGAAAAAAGGCATCACCGAGGTCGTGGTTACCTACTATACGCTTGTAACGGTGACTTTTGAGGCTGTGCTTTCGTTTGAAAAGACCTCTGACGTTTTGTGATGAAAATGTTTGTGGAATGATGACTGAGCGTTAGCGCCGTAATCCAGCGAGCTTCTTCATTTCAAGAGAGGCGAAAAATCGGTGGGAAAATGGTGAGACTCGTGTTCCTTGGGGGGGACCATTTGTCTACCTTGGGTGCATGATAGTTCCCGTGCGACAAACTCTGTCAGCTCCGTGGCACCACGCTGGAAGTTCCGTCAGTGCAAATGGGCAGCGGGCATCGGGGGGATTCAAAATATTGCCCTCACTTTTGGACGGGATCGATTTTGCGGTCCTATCGATAATGAAGAAAAAAGGTGCATGCACGAACTATCGTTTCAGATGTGGCCAATGGGTAGGGATGGGAATGCTAGGATAATATGGGCGAATTGCCGCATTCGAACCATGCTTCTTGATTACTTAGTAATATATCGACTGCTTTAAGCGGATGAATCAATACACCTCTTCGCCCTGATATCATTATCCAAGCTCACATCTGAAATCCTGCCACCCCCTACGCCGCAATCCAAAAATTTACCAATGCACTAAACAATGAAGCAGGCTATATCCAAAGACACAGTTTTCCACTAGCGGTCCCGGCTGCCACCCAATTTTCCGAGGGATGGAATTTGGCAACTGCAGGGACCGCCGTGATGCCCTCACCGCCCAGCTGGGCAAGCTGCTGACCCTTCGCCGTATAGATGTCGACGAAGCGGTTCATGTTACCAATGCAGAAGCGTTGCACGCCATCCATTGGAAACTGCTGCCACTGGGCGCGTAATATGGTCACCCAACGTCCCGTCTGATTATTATGTGGTATGACAGCTGAAGGCTTCATCTCGGCATCAGTAAGAGAGGTGCCCACTTTCCACTTCGCGGAATTACTAAAGTCGTGGATTTTGATGGTATCATCGTAAGAGGCGGTAGCCACTTGCCCCGCTGAGTTCCATGCTGCGTGTGACACTGAAAGTCTGCTCTCGTGCTCGCCAACGAGCGCAGGCAGACGCCACTCGCCCTTTCCATTGATCTTACGCAGGTCCCAAATCTTCAAAGTGCGGTCTAGAGATGCTGTTGCCACGAGGTGCGGCTGTGATGGGTGCAAGCTGAAGCCCCCAATTTTTTTCTCGGACAATTGGAATACTTCTAGACCGGCGGCTTTCTCTCGGGGCGTCCGCATGTCATACATGCCAAAGCGGCCATCGAGCGTGGAAAAGTACAGCATGTTCGCATCATCCTTTGAAATTTCAACGCCGGAGAGTGGTGAGTCTTCACTTGGATCGGATGGCGCATAGATTTCTACGGCTACGCCTTTAGCCAGGTCAAGCTTCCGCACCGTCGAATCGTACGAGGCTGAGTACATGGCATTTGCATCGTGTGGACTGAACTGGAATGTGTGAATGGTGCGAGTGTGTGGCTTCAAGGTGGTGATGCTGGGACCTTCTATATCAGCATCCTCGTCGTCTTCCTCCTTGACTTCTGGGGCCTTTTGTGAGCAATCGCAGATGCCAAGATTCCCAAGCTTGTCACCTGCAAATACCAATGGCTTCTCTGTAGTGGGGTGTAGACCAAGAGCATACTGTTGAGTTGTTAGCATAGCTACAAGCCTACACCTAGAGCAATCCTTACAATTCGTTCAGGAGTGATCTTCAACTCATTGGGCTCGAATTCTGGCCAAAGTTCAAGATTGTTCATCTTTTCTCTCAAAGCCTTCAAGTCCTTATCCGTTGTCTTCTTGACATCGTCTTTGTCAAATGTGCGCTCGTAGGGCTTCGCGGGCCCGACGATAGACAGGAAGTTTCCAGCCATATCCCATTCCTTGCCTGCAACGACAATATCAGCAAAGTTGTAAGCATCGCTAATGCGCTGCCTTTTGGCCTTGTCTGCTTCTTTCCGCGCTTCGTGTTCCTCTTCTGCCTTGCGCTTCGCTGTTTCGCTGTCGGCTTCGATGCCCTTCAGACGAGAGGAAGTCCGCCGTGGCAACACCTCCTCCTGCTTGATTTTCTTCGGTGCAGGTTTCTTTGACTTCGGCTTTGCTGATGACCGGTTCTTAGCAGTTGGGGCCAGACCAGCCTCTGCTGCCTCCATCTCCAGATTGCGGAGAAGCGCCTGCGTCTTCGCAATATTCTCTAGCCGCTTCTGCTCATATTCGCTTATTTCCACTTTTGCCCGCGCCATTCTCGCTGCGTTCGTCCTCGACTTTATGCCTCGTGGGTTTTCAAGTAGGGGATTCGGAAGGTGCGTGGCTTGCGGCAATCTACAATGCAACGATCATCCTACACATAATTAGTTATAAATCATGTAGACATGTAAGAGGCATCGTACCGATTAGCAAGATTATGAAGCGAACAAGACAGCGTAATGAAGTGACAATGTCGATACTCGAGCCGCAAATTGTTGAGTGGCAAATGTGCCGACGCGTAGAAAACGCGAAACGCGCTTCGGGTAGTCACGTGAGTAATCGGAGCATCCGCCCTATTCTCGTTGTACTAAGCGCCTATGTGAGACGAAACAGCGTCTATTCAGTGAGACAATGATGGGCAAGCGACGCTCAAAGATGCATGCAGACATCGTTGGCGTGCTCAGTTACTGGGGGTCTCGATCGCCTCCCGACGTTTCCGCCGCGACCTTTTCTTGGCGATGCGTACAGCTTCCCATCAATCGCTAGGGTCTCACCATCTCCACCCACTCAATGGCTCCTGTACGATTATCTAATTTGCTTCTCGGAACGTCCCGAGCAACTTCACTTCGTCCCGCAGCTGCTTGGGGACAACGGTGTTGCTACCACTCGAGCGAATACAGCCAGCCGCCGCCATTCTCTCACGCTGAAAATGCGATCCTGTCCTCTGCGTTGACACACGTCCCCAGCTATGGCTTCTCCGTGGATGCGCTCAAGCTAGGAGCACGCGATGCAGGATACCTAGATGTCTCTACAAATCTGCTTCCGCGAGGTGTGTTCGACCTGGTAAATTACCATCTCGTCACCCAACGATTGGCATTGAAGCACTCCGTCCAATTCCCTTCCGAGGCCGAAATTGGCAAGGAATTAGGGACAGGATCTAAAGTCAGGACTTTGGCGTTGGCCCGCCTGCGAGCTAATGAGCCCGTCATACATAGGTGGAAAGAGGTGAGTTACGTCCCACCAAAACAGAGGTCAAGTAAGCTCACCAACTGCAGGCACTTGCAATCATGGCCCAACCTACCTATGTCCCGCCGTCCCTCTCTGAATTGGCACGATTGTCGGACGAGATATGGTACCTTGCCGGCGACAAAAGCGTCGACAGCAGCTGGTACACCAAGCGGGCGAGTCTCTCAGCTATCTATTCTGCTACGGAGGTCTTTATGACCCAGGATGCGTCGGAAAACTATGTCGAAACCGAGCAGTTCCTCGATGCGCGGTTGCAAGACGTGATGAAAGCTGGGGGATTCCTGGGCGCGCTGAGTGAATGGGCCGATTACACGGTGCATTCGACTGTCAATGTCCTCCGGAGTAAGGGTATGAGGATTTGAGGATTCACATTGGAGATGCCCTTCCCGGCCAGTAGCGGTCTTTGTGAAGATGGCATCGTCGATGGTAAATGTGTGAGTTATTACACGTTCAATGTCCCGGCACCATCGATCTCGATCGCGCCCCTATCGTCTTCATACTTGAGCTGATGGGAGATGAAACATTGTACAGTATGTTTGTATCGATACTGCGAATGCTAGGTTCCTCTAGATCCAATGCCGGCCAGTGATTTTTTTCCGCTTCTGATCCCATCTAGTTACAGTAGTGAGCAAAGGCCCTTAACGTAATTAGCCATTAGCGCTTCGCGCGCTAGCACAGGGCCCGATGCCTCCGACTCGAAGCCCCTGCTAATCTTCAGTAAAGCCGTTTAGTTTGTATTGAATCGGTTGTCGAGTGCGATGTTCGTTGGCATTGCATACTGATGTGGGCTGTTCCATGTCTCATCAACAGCTGAGACGACGTCACCGGACGGCATGGGAGAAGATTCGAGAAACGCGATACCAAGGCACCCCATCGCATCTTGATGGTGCGGACAGCGGAGCTCACGGGCCCATGACGTTCCAAGTCGATAAAAGGATGCTAGCTGCTGCAAGTCATCGCGATCATGTACCGTGGGGAGTTGTGATTGGCTGCCGGGATTCCGAGAACAGATTGAGCATTGATCAAGCAACGATTGTCACCGCAGACGCGATCCTGCGGTCGGGTCAGCAGCCCGGGACTACATTCCAGGGTCCAGCAGCAGACGGCCAAGGAGCCGAGCGGCCTCATTCCACAGGGAGATGCCTCGGACGCAGACATACTATGACTTCACACCGGGGCGGCGGAGGGCTTCCTGGGGCCTGAACGCTGGCGAGTGGGCCGACGCAACGCCCGCTAACCCTCAGCCCTGTGCATGCCACCATGCCTACGGCTCGCGCCGCCGTGTACAGAGTAGCGACCTCTGCAAAGCTCCCAGGACAACCTCCGAGTCGAAGCCCAGGCCTGGGTGGCCTCTTGATCGCGGTCTGGCCGTGCTGCTGTGCTACAAGCAACATGCTGTGCTACCCTGGCGGAGGCCCTGGAGGCCGGCCGTTCTCCCCATCACCGATTGCCCAGAGCATCGGACGGGCAGCGGTGCCATCGTGCTTGTTCTGGCGGCCAAGGTGTCGCAGAGGGCGGCGCTCATCGTCGATGTCGTCCGGGCCGTGGTCTAGCCCTGCGCGCTCGCACCTGCTCCCATTCGAGCCCGCCCGCACAGACCCGATCCGCAGCAGCACCCGGGGATCTCAGAATCGTAGGAAATCGCTGTCTACTAATCGCAGGACGCATGCGCATCATGAGCGGCGACACGGTCTGTTCTCGTGCCCGCCGCTCAGGTGCTGCAGCCGCATTGCCTCTTCACTAACCTTGTACACCTGCTCCCACCCATACTCGGCCTCCTCCGCTTGCTAGCCACCACCGCACTCGACGTCGCCAAAGAATTCACACCTTCTACGATCCCGTCTTGACGAACCTGCCACATCTTACTTTTCCCAAGCCAGCCTTTTGATCCTGATTCAAGCTTGAGCCACCTGTTCCTGGATTTTTGTGTTGGCACCATTGCAGTACCTACACGACGATCCCGCTGCACCTACACATCGCGGCTGTCTTTCCCCTGCCACCTGAGCATGGTCTTTTCTCATAGTCCGCCTGGCCTTGCTGCATGGTAAAGACCAAGCACGAACGACCCTCTGGGCACGATGCCGCCGCAAAGGAAACCGCACCCCCGCCGTCCGCAAGCGCACCACTCGGTTTCCCTGCGCCATAGCCCTCCCACCCAAATCCAAAGCAACCCGTCCTTGATCCATCCTCCGCCGACACTCGACTCGCCCAATCCTCCGGCCAGCGACAAGGCAAATCCTCCCTCGTCCGTGTCTTCGAAAATCCAATCTACCAAGAACAGCTCGGGAGAAAGTAGCGATGTTGGGAAGTGGTTTGAGAACACAAACAACAATGTCCTGCAGGGCAACTCATCGTTTGCAGACAGCAAGTCTTCCTTGGGTCGCAAACACGCTTTGTGCTGATTTGTAGTAGACGAGCCTCCGTTCTTTCTCCGCAACTCTTCCTCCTCCGAGACGCCTCCGGAGGGTCATGCGCTCTACGACCAATCGCGTGGCCAGCCATCGACGCTTCCCTATCGCCCCGGGCATCTTCCGACAGAAGGCAGCAGTACCGAGGATTTTAGAAGTGTGATTGACGATTTGACGGTCGCGAACAAGAAATTGAAGCAGAAGTTAAAGAAGTACGAAAGATTATACGATGCTCACCTTCAGGACGAGAAACTCTTCGAAGTACGATTTCACGGGCTTCCAGACCACAAGAAAAAGGACCTGGAAGCAACTCTGCGCAAGTTCGCTGCTGAACTCGACGATAGTCCTAGCAATGACTATTCGACCATCACCTACCAGCCACCACCGTTCGATGCTCATAAGACTACCGAATCTGGCTATGTGTCGATGTCCGCCTCAGGTCAAAACTCAATATCCGCGCCATCAAATCAAGCCTCCAATCAAACATCCATCGAGGGTAGCGATCGTCCACGGATGACTAAAGCCCAATACAGCCGACGACAGCAGAGCATTCACTCGTACTTGCACGATATCCCAGTGGGCCTGTTGCCGAGGAACCCAACGCCGATGACTGAGAAGTCGAAGAAGAAATTGGTGGTGCGACGCCTAGAACAGATCTTCGCTGGTAAGCGATCGGGGCCGGGGAGCCACCCGCAGCCAATGCAACAGGAGGAGGTTGCCCAATCAGCCGCCATGGCCGATCGTCGCGCCAAAGAAGCGACCGGACAACGCTACCATTCGGAGGGGAACCGCGAGGCACGCATCATGCCGGGCGGACCAGAGGTAGATATCGCCGCGCAACATGCTGTCGAGTCACGACATCGGTTCCGACAGCTGAACACTGCCGAACAGGACCACACGGGGTCTGGTTCTCCCGATCAACGTCCCACGAGACCTCTGGATCTCGACCCGTATCGCGCACAAGTACCGGCGGAGAACATGGAGTATATTCGACATCTTGGCTTTACACCACCAGATATGGCCACCGCACAATCTCCGGAAGATGGACATGGATGGTTATACTTTAATTTAGTCGTCAACATGGCACAACTTCACACATTGAACGTGACACCAGCTTTTGTAAAGGATGCGGTCGCTGAATATAGCTCCAAGTTCGAGCTTTCACACGATGGCCGAAGAATCAGATGGAGAGGTGGCCACGATCTTACGACGAGTAGCAGTGGCGGTAGTTCGTCTGAGCACCTCAGCGGAAAATCTCCACTTGAGCCTGGTGCTGGTAGCAACGGGGTATCTCCAAATAAGCGACTCAAAACCGCTCACAGTGCGAGCACCGATTCAAGACTCGATTCCGAAAGAAAGGCAAGACGAGTATCGAAGGCTCAGAAGGAGCAAGAGCAGAACAAGCTTGCTTACAAGCCTCTGTTCTTCCACGAAGAAGAGTCGGATGAGGATGACGACTTTTACGGTTTCGAGATGGGCTCCTCAAGTAATTCACCTTTTCAGGCCCAGCAACCAGGTGACTCCTCTGGGTTTGGAAGTTCAGCTATGCGTAGCTCCTCATCCAAGAAGAAGCATGCAGAGGACGGACCAATGATCTTCTACAACAAGGCCAAATTTTGTACCGATCTGACTGGTGACCGCCGCGGACTCTCAACTCACAATCCCGAGGCTTATAATACCATCACGGCGCAGCCACTGGGAATTGCGCCCGCTTCGCGGTTGTCGATGCGACGACGCAGCACTTCGGATATTGGAGAGCCCCGTGGTCCTCTCGACGCCTCTCCAATGGAACTAGATACCAAAGATGGTGCTCAGATATCTTCTAGCGAAGGAGAAATCGGCTTTTCTCCCGAGGCACTCAACAACGACAATGGAACAGACAGCACTGACAGCGTGGACTTTGAGGTTTCTGGCCTTGGCGGTGTCCAACCAGACGATAATTTTGCTATCAAGGTCCGTCGTTCGCAAACTCAGAGCGTCGCTACGACGTCCTCCTTGCGTCGCAAGTCCCATCTTTATCCCCAATTCATCCAGGAAGCTCTCAAGGATCGTCAATCTCCCGGGACTACAGCATCCTCGCCAAAGCAAGAGCAGCCAGTCATCAAAGAAGAGATTCTCTCGGCATCGCATAGATCGCTCCCTAGCTCTATACTCCCTCCTGCCTCGTTTCTTCCTTTCGACTCGACGTCTTCCGGGGACTTAGACTCCGATATGGAGTCTAGCTCAGATGTTTCATCCAGTCCATCTACAACGAGTGGTTCAGACGAAGACAATGGTCCCGCAACAGCTCTTCAACTCTTGAACATTACGCCACATTACACACAAAACAAAACAAATTCCAGGGAAGGATCTTCAGGCGAGGATGACGACGCAGATGACGGCTCTATCGATCTTCTTGCCGCAGCCCGTGAAGCGGACCCCAAATCGATCCGAGCGTCTGAGTGTGAGCACGACGCTACATTTACTGATCGCCTCGCCTCTGAAATAACGGTTGGAAGTTCCGCAGCCACAGCTGGGGGCGGCAGTGGATTCAATACTCCCATGAGTATGGACGCAGTGGATGACACCGAGCGATTGAGCCGAAAAGGAGGACGCAAGAGGGAGAGCACGACGAGCAGTGGGCTGTCGTACCACACTAACAATTCAAAGCGAGCTCGTACGCGCGACTCATAGCTGCACCTCTTCAAGGCCAGAAGAGCCAGAAACACGAGTAAATCTCTCGACCCGCACATTACCTACATATATCATACGTACACACGGACGACGGCTGCCCAATTCGCACAGTACCGATGTCCATTGCATAAACCCCGTACAAAACAAGGGGACGGCACATGCATAAAAGGGGGAAAAGCGGAAAAAAGGAGACGTTTTGGCGTTCACTACTATCTTTATTTCGGCACATTTGAACAGGCGCGATTGGAAATTCTGAAAGATTATTTCTATACCCCTTTCTATTAGCAGTTATTCTTTTTTTTTTTTTGGCATGAGTCGGAACAAATCCCAACATCCATCGGGGAACGTCGTTATGATATCAATAGAATGAACTTGTTCTCAGCATGTGGAAATGTATTGTAACAGAACAAATGTAGTCAAGGTTACTAGGTTGTCTATAATACAGCATGATATAAAATGACAATGTTTCTTGTTGCCATGATTGCTCTTGCTGCAGTAGTCGGTTGGATTGGGTCTATTCTCTCTTTAGAGAGAGAAAGACTTGTAGAATTTTTTTAATTCTTTTTTTTTAAAATTTTTTTTTCGCAGTTGTGGTTGAGAAGAGGGGTGGGGGAAAGAGTATCTATCACTTCGAGGGCTTGTCCATGTTCATCCCGTTACCTTTTTTTTCAAACTTGAAGCGGAACTACACTTTTTTTGGATGTCTATTATTGTATATGTATTTTTTTCTCTCCTTTCATTTATTACAATTTGTGCTATGTGTGGGTGAAATTTTGTAGATATGCGGAGCAAACCTTTTGCGTCTGAAAATTACTATTACTATTTGCGTTTTATTACTGCCCCGCGGCCTCCTACTTTGAAGAGAGCCTTCACTTTTTTATCGCAAAAACAGAGGCTGATTGCGCTTGGATATTGCTACAGTAAATAACTGTTCTGAGGATGCCAACTAGATTTATTAGCTGCTGTTCGAGCATGGTGATCGGGTTGTTTCGGCGTGTGGCTGAGAAGCCGGGAGAGGGTTTGACGGGAGGATCTTTGGTGGACGAGGTGCTCCTGATATGGAACGGTTCACGTCGACAGTTGCCTGTCGACGTCGACGTTATATGCACGTCGTTCATCTACCAATTACTTGGTTATGCTGGTTGCTCGTAGACCTGATGCCTTTTTCTCCGCACGTTGTCTTTGCTTGGTTCTACGATACTACTGGCCAGGCTGCTGCATGCGGATTCCCAATTGAGAATACGATGGTTTGCGATGTTACGTTCAATGCGCGACCGCATACAGTAGGTAGGGGGCAAAATAATTGCCCACCAGCTCATTCGCCGAACTGTTATATCCGTGGCTGATTGCAGACAATTGTGCTAGCCTTGCGGTATGCTCGTATAAACTCGCAATCCCCGACTGAACCCAAAGTGAGAGTAGGCTGATCTTCCACTAAACGCCATCTTATCACGACCTACACCCTCAACTCCACCGATGGACCATGTTCCTACACCTTCCTCTTCGGTGCCGCCTATCGAGATCCCTTTTGTCGCAGACTACCCCTGGGATTTCCTTGACTTCGAGACTTTCCCCAGGCGCCAAGGCTTCGCGGTAGACGATGACGACCGACTTCTACTCGACGTCGTGAACCCAGGGCGCCTTGCTTCATTGCTTCAGTCATGGCTCTATTTCGGATTGTTGTCGGATATACTGGGTCCAAGAGTCTGCGCAGACGACTTTCGTCGTGAGCGCCAAGCATACTCGGATATGCCCCTAGCGGTCATTGTCGATTCGACTATACTCGCATCTCTGATTCAAGAAAGGACGAAAGAGCTCTACAAGAACAGATGGCTGTTTAGATCAGGGGATTGGCAGTCAATTTTCAAAAGATCTAAGCTCACAGCCAAGCTCTCCAAACGTCTCGAGTATACAATAAAAATGTGTGCACAAGTTTCACCGCACCCGATGGCAGCGATTTGCCCTCTCACTGAGATAATCTATTCGATAGAGGTACTCTGCGAGACATTACAATATCTTTTTAACGATGGAAAGGAATTTTCTTGGCGCGTATGCGTAACTCCATCTCTTTCACTTATGCGTCGCCTAGACATAACTCCAACATCTCTTGCACTCATTCGTCGCCAAATGACCAGTGCTGGCTGGTGTCAGTCAGTGGTTGAAAAGCTTTCGAAAGAGCATAACATTTTGACCTTACAATACATCTCAAGAATGAAGCCACTGACAAACATTGTTCTAACCTTGTTTGCACCGCCGTACGTATATCAGGGCCACATATAGCTTCTCATTTGCTGATTTCGGTCTTACACTAGAACCATGTCGATATGAACATGTACAATAATCGCCACGTTATTGAAAGTTGTGTTTGTGAGCTTGTTCACATAAAAGGCGACGCCAGATGCAAATTGATCAGTATCATAAAGAAAGGAGGTGTGCCCTTGATCAGAATCAAGGATGCAGAGACGGCAGGCATGAGCTTGATAGTTAAAGAATACACGTTCGGAAGCTCATTTGTGGCGATCTCTCATGTATGGTCGGACGGTCTCAGAAACCCTTTTGCGAATGCTCTTCCACGGTGTCAGCTGCGGAAACTCGCAGGTTATCTAGAAAACCATCCGCTAGATAAACACAGCACTTGGCCAGGAAGAGAATGGACGTCCCCACTTTGGTTCTGGATGGATACTTTGTGCATTCCTCCAGCTAAACCGACAGATCCTGAGTATCCACTTAGGCTTAATTGCATCGACCGCATGGCTTTAATCTAGTACGTAAGACCAGGATAAAAGCCTGAAGCTATGTTCCAATTTTTGAATGCCCTATTTTTCCCCATCCTCATCAACTGTTACTGACTGCCACGTTATATTTAGTGCCTCTGCACGGAGGGTCTTGATACTCGATCACAGCCTCCGACAAACACGACTAAGCACATGCTCTTACACAGAGATTTTAGTGCAGATATATTGCTGCGCTTGGAACCAGAGGTCCTGGACTCTGCAAGAGGGTGCACTTGCGCACAAGACCTCATTTCAACTTGCGGACTGCTCTTTTGATCCGTTCCTCAGCTTTTTTGGGCTCGACTCTAGGTCTGTTTCACTCTCTTATTTCCAGAAACAAAAATGGATCAAACGAGTGGTCGATGTTATGACTCGATTTTATATCCGCAGAACATCTCGAGATACGCAACGTGACAAGTATGGAATTTACTGCCAAAGGATGCTGAGTCGCTACATCAGGGATCATATGGTCGAGTCTCTTCGGGAAGCCCTGCAAGGCATAAGGAGGGATGCCATGCCGAGCGAGGAAGATAAAGGAACGTACAGTTTTGCACATGCCTGGAATAACTTGCGGAAGCGATCGACGACGAAGCCCGAAGATACGTACGTTGTGCTAGCTAACCTGTTAGGCTTCATTCCCAATCAAATACAACGCATTCAAGGAAAAGAGAGACTTAGAGCCATCATCTTCAACATGAACTCTGTACCACAGTCATTGCTATATAATACCGGGAAAAGAATTTGTTCAAGAGCCCGCGGCGAAAATTGGGTGCCAACGGAGCTGAGCCGAGAGGAGCTCTACATCTTTCCTACCATGAAGAGAACAGTTCGTGGATTTAGTATCACTTCTGGTGACAAAATGGATGCTGGCTTGATACTGATAGTGAGTGTATTTTCGAATTGCTTTACACAATCGTCTCCATCCGAGATCGAACCATTTCCCGCCTACCATTTCGTATAAGCTTCACCTTGTGACTTAATGAGCTGATATTCTGCTATTACCTATACAAGACTCCATCAATTTGTCGAGACGCTGGTCCTGTATGGCTCCGTTGCGGATTTTTTGAAGGAACCCGTGGGTATCAGATCATGGATATTTGGATCAAAATTGACATTTTTCGTCCCTCGTCGCACAGCGAATACGATCCGGCAGAATTTGATTCTACTTGCGTTCTGATCGAGCAGCACTGGCTCGAGCTTCTCAATCCTGCACCTCGTGTTTCCTGGCGCGCCGCTCTATTCCATGCTTCTCCAGCCCATCACTCTTCTCCAAACACGTCTGCGGAACGATCTAACCCAGGTCACACTATACCATCGCCGGAGAGTTTTCGTGTTATGTACGATTGCCCTGCAAGAGTCTCGATTATTCCAGAGCAAAAGCCACAAGGGGAATGGGACTACAATCTCAATCGACCAAAGAAGGACAACAGGGGAAAGGGCTTGAGACGTTTTGACCCTCTTAAACTTCAGCCGTGGAGAATTCCTCATGACGATTATCAAGCTAAGAAGTTGAAGATGGCGTTGCCTAATTCTGCGCAGGACGATATGTTAGGTGATGCTGCTCGTCTGATCCATAATCCCAATAGTCCACACGCCGGTGTATTCGGTAAAAAGCGCGGGCAGACACCAGAACTGGCGTTCGAATCTACCTGCTCGGTCCGATTCCCGAAGTCATGGGAACTTGTTCTTGCGGTGGGTACGTTTTACGATCGCCCATACTTTTCTACTGAGCTTTGTTAATACCAACGTGCTTGTAGCAAAAGACAAAGCAATTCCGCACCTGAAGTTACGGCCTTTGCCCGTATACAACTTCATGCACCAGGGCGGAAACCCACTCTTTCATGCCGCATGCATGATAGCAGTCATAGCTCCACTGGCATGCATTATTTTGATCGCGCTACACGCCAAGGAGTTAGTCCTTCTCAGCAAGGAACACTGGCTCTGGAAAACATGCCTCACTCTCCACGTTATGTACATTGTGGGCTACCTCGGGACAATCACCTTGTCAAATGATTTCATCGTCATGACCATTGGCATGTGCTACCTCCTAGCATTTGGACTGTTGCCTGTCATCGGAGTGACGTTCTGGATTTCAAAAGGCAAAGCTATCGCAATATCGAACATGGAATTCGACTATGTGATAGCGCCGTGTGAAGGATGCGTTCTTTTGACGACTTGTTGGTTTCATTTCTGCCACAAGGGACTGACAACGATAGGTCACAGGCATTGGTTGTCTACATTTGATAGCAACTGGCAAGACGAGAATACGCCATGGTATTGGAGGCCCACGACTTTCTGGGAATTTCTGAAACTGGTGTTTGGCTTGAAGTTTCTTAGATTGAGACGACGACAAGAGACGGTGGCTGTATGATGTTAGGGGGTGCGCAATATGTAGGCTTGGAATGATTTTCATTACTACGTCTCATAGTATAACGGATGGCCTGTCGACTACTAGTGCGCTAGGTGCCTGTCAGTAAGATAACGAAATAGAATGGTCCTAGTAAGGCCGAATCCGACTCGAAGGACTATCATGGACGGACGCCGCTGTCGTGGGCGGCAAGGAGCGGACACGAGCCGGTCGTCAAGATGGTCGAACGTTAACTTCTACTATAAGCTATATCTTGACTTAGCCTCTTCTCCACCCATCTCTAACTACTATCACCTTTCTTTACACTCCCTACAAAGGCACTGTACACTAGCACTCAAGTGGCAATGCCATGTGGCAAGTGATGTAAGAGACAGACACGCTAATATAGGAGATACGACTATAGTAAAAAATGGGAAGCTTAATTTATCTAACAGATGATATTTAACGTGTTCTATCAGTAAGCTGGCAGAATCAGTAAGCTGGCAGCCCTAAAAACTACCAAAAATCAGAGAAATCGTACCGTAATATCTTAGCAACGACTTTATATTAAGGTCTAAAATTTTATGATAATCTTTTTATGCCTGTTTTAAGGCTCTTACATAATTTTAAAAGTAGTTTATCTAGTGTATCTAGAGATATCTAGAGAAATAGTATTTTAGCTAGATTTAAGGGCTAGAAATTTGATATCTCAAGCACGGCTAAGTTTATCACTCTGAAACTTTCGTAGGGGTCTGAAAGTAGGTATTAAAGACTCTATATAGATTTTTATACTTTATTATCAAATCATTGTTAAGATATTAAGGTACGATTTCTCTGATTTTTGGTGGTTTTTTGGGCTGCCAGCTTACTGATACTGCCAGCTTACTGATAGAACACGTTAGCAGTTCCACTCTTGCTAGACGACCTCTTTGTTAGACAGTTTCTACGCCCTCTATTAGACAAGGGAATGCCATACTAAGCTAATATAGCAAAGCCTTCTCTAAGCGAGATAGGATACTGCGGGGGTGCAAAGTTATAGTCGCTAGAAGTCATAGTATCCCTCATATCTTCTGGCATGCAGGGATGGACGTTAGTTGCCGAGGTCCCCCCTGTCACTACTTCCGCAGACTTTGCAAAAGAAACATTTATTTAAACCGGTGATCTTCTCCAGCCTAAAACTGACTTCAATTGGTGAAAAATTGATTGCTCGATGTCGGTATGTCTTATCAGAAAATCAAAACGCCGATTTAAGAGTGGGGTTGTTTAGGGTTGTAATGCAACATAAAAGATAGCAAGTTCTAGAAAAGTGACAAAGACTGTGATTTTTCAAACTCCGAATATGCATGGTGGTGGTAGCAAACTTCCTCGTAGATGCTTACAAGATATAGTACAACATGATGCCGAATGCTCTAGTATACAGCTCCACTACTGAAGAAGCTCTTCTTCGGATCGCTTCTGCTCAGGTTGCTTCTGCACTTCTTGACTTAACTCTACCGTTCGATCCTCCTGACCGACCACTTCCACCTGCCCAGGTTGCTTGTGCACCTCCTGGTTTGATTCTAACACTTGACTCTCTTGGCCGAGCACCTCAGCCGTAGGCTCCGTTTCTACTTCTGGTAATGTTGATGTTTCTATTCCGACAAAAGGAATATCGTCACTAGGAGCTAAACGGCTCGCAGGGTTCGACGTAGCATTGGGCATCTGCAGTTCATCCTTCGGTTTGTTATAAGCCGGTGTTACCGTCCGAATCGACGGGCTACCCGGCGCCACCCTCCTAACAAGCTGTCCTTGGTTCAATCTCTTCTCGCCCCAAGCACCCAACCTCCGTGCAAAAAGCTCCCTCCAGGCCATTACTTTCTTTATGCCGTCCTCGTAGTAGGGCATGCCCATCACTATTTGCATTGTTCTGCCCAGTTTTCCACTCCTCGCTAATCTGTATTCGTGGTGTATTGAGTCGAGCACACCTACTATGGCTGTGCTGCACTCGATGCCTCCATTGTCCATGTCCTGAAGCAACGAACAGATGCGCGTGTAGGAGTGTTGTTGTATCCAAGTGATGCGAATGATCGTCTTGTAAAGCTGGGTTGTTGCGCCGAGGGCGTAAGTAGAGCGGCCGAGGGACTTGAGAGTGGGGATAATATTAAACACTAGGGGCGAGGAGGGAAAATTGGTCTGATATGCTTGTGCGGCGGCGACTAAATGACGAGGGAAGGTTGGATACAGGATTCGTGGATCGGTAAGAGAGATATTGGGCCTGTGGACGGTTTCGGTAGGCGTGTCGGTTTTTTCTTTCTTTGAACCCTTGTCCTTGCTGGACCGATTTGAACGGCTTTGTTGCGTCGGCGTTGCATCTAGATTCAATTGTCTCATGGGTTCATAGACTTCCTTCTCCAACACCTGCCATAGCTCTCTGTCCGTCGTCGCATTTTCCAGCAATGTCCTCACCCGCATCTTCTCGTCATTCTGCATCTGCTTGAACTTTGCCGCCTTTATGTGTACATCTTTCTGTGACTTCCTCTTCTCCTTGTTTACTTGAGGCCTCATTATATCTTTAGCTAATGATATGATCTCATCGTGGTGCTTCCTCTGTGGAACTGTCCTCGAACTGGTCCGCTTTGATGGTCGAGTGAGTATAGAGTCGAACACATCATCTAGTAATTGAGCAGAGGAGTCTTCATCCTCATCTTCCTCATAGTATTCATCTGCCACCTGGTCGGTTTCGTCGTTCGGGTAGGCGCGCGATTTCGGAGGAGCGTTGAACTTCTTGTAAAGCTTCTCGAAAGCTGCACGCTCAGATCCGGTTATCGTAGTCTGTCGATTCGCTTTGCTATCATCCAAGCTGGGAGGAAGGGTCTCGTCTTCAAAGGGGATGTCATCGTCGGAGCGCGATCGAGAGGCTGCTGTTCGACGGCCAATGGAGTGCACTGGGGACTGCCATTGCTGGATAGTTGCGGTATGGTAAAGGAAGGGCGTCAGGCTTTTGGAATAGCGAGAACGTGATAGTGTGCGGAGATTACTTGAGCATACAGACATTGATGGCACAAGAGGACACAAGCATGCAGCAGGAGAGGTCGGCGCGGGTCTTGCGTCGACGCGGTAAAAAAGTTCCTTCGGAAAGCACGACCTGCTCTAGCGGGTGGCCCGAGCTCGAGCTCCCTTTTCATGCAAGCGTGAGAAACCTCCAAGACGAACTGCCAGCCACACCACGTTCCTGCAGAACATCTTGCTCGAGCACGACTCTCTCCCTTGTATGGATCACTGGCTAATATTCGCGCCGTCGGTATCGACTGCCGTGGCTTGTCAAAGCCGATATTGGCAATCCAGGAGACGGTCTCTTTGGTAATGAAGTCGATGCAGTCAATTTAGCCAAGAATTACCATCCACGCATGTAGCAGGTAGGAAGTAAATCCGAGGTACTCTCGACATCACCAAGTCAAATCTTACACCTGGACGAGTGAAACTGACTCGAGCTACAATTGCATGCAAGGCTTGTGGCTAGTACTCAACTCATTGACTATCACTCGCGGCGGACACGAGACGAAATGGAACAGTGGCTAAACGCTTGCGAATTGGATCGTCCGCAGCATCCGACATGTGTAACATGCCTATGGTTACACCTTGGTAAATATGCGGTGGCGTTGTACCTGCAGAATTACCAACCGATAATTGATCATCCCGCAACACCCAGTCGTTTCGACTCGTCACTTCTACTCCATTTCCAATTTACCAATCTCGTGACCCACCCGCTGGGACAACTTCTGGTATCCCACCGTTTCAGTCTCTAACTCTTCAAAGGGAGTATGTGCCAAGCATATAATGTTGCACCTAGATGGACAATCGCCGTCATAATGGACCGCAAGGGCGAAGCAATGTCCTGCCGTGAGCCGAGCGTCCCACCTAGCCACATTCCTCATGACTGAACGCTCTTGGACTCTCATGGGCTCTCTTCGTGAGCCTCTGTCCTTGTGAAGACCTGAATTCATCTGTCTTCTCTTCGTCGTTCACTGCCGATCCGGATCATTTACTATTCGCCCCTAGAGGAACTTGAATTGCTGCCGGCTATAGTGCCTATTTATAGTCTTTATGAACCAGACAAATGCTTTCTACAACACTCGTTATTTCCTAGAATCAAGTTCTTGTTCTGACCACGTAGATTTCGATGCGACACTCTTCCCTTATCCTGTCATTATGGCACAGCGAGACGCTAACTGGATAGATGTGAGTCAATCATCCTTAAACATCAATCGTACTACCAATCTGACAGTCCACTTCTGTATAGGGGCTTCGAGGTGTGGCGTCTTTCTTGGTGGTCTGTGGCCACTTATGTACCGCATTCGTGCCTTGGCTCCATGCCCCCGCCGAGAATATCCAAACCGGTCCGCACTTATTTCAGCTACCCTTTTTCCGCCTCGTCGTTGGAGGTCGAGCTGCTGTCGCGCTCTTCTTCCTTATAACGGGATATGTGAATTCCATTGGGCCCATCGGGCGGTCGCGAACTGGCAATACAGACGCCGCGTTCAATGGCATTGCACGCAGCGCGCTTGCCCGGTCAGGGAGACTCGTTCTTCCCACTATGATTGCAACTGCTATAACGTGGTTCCTCGCAAACATCAATGCATACCACATGACGAAGCATGTCGATTCAACTTGGATTCGCCAGGGTTGGCATGGTCAAGAACCCACTTTATGGGACGCCTTTACATCACTCATACGATCGGAAGTGCAGACTTGGACGATCGGGTGGGATGACTATGACGGCACGCAGTGGACGCTACATCTATTCCTGGAGGGTAGTATGCTGGTATACACGACCATGCTCGCTACGGTCCTTGTCAAGCCAAAGGCGAGGTTTATTGTATACGCTGTGCTGTATGCATATTTCTGGCAACAAGGTGAAGGTAGGCTTTGGACTCTCTACAACAACACCCACTCAAATCCGCTTACACCATTGCAGGCATGGCTGTCGGGGCTCTTAAGGGTCTGAACATTGTAGTTGGCATGTTTGTTGCCGAACTCCATAATTACTTTAGAGATGCGGCGGCTTCCGTGCTGCCAGCACCCATTCCCGCATTGATGATCATTGTAGGACTATTTATCATGGGATATCCCCAAGACGACCCTCAGAATGCGCGATGGTCGCTATACATGGCTGATCTCATGGATTCCATCACTGTCGACGATGCGGACATCCGCCGGTACTGGGATCATATCGGTGCATCAATTGTCCTCCTAGGCATCTTCTTTTCCAGGACCGCTCGCAGTGTCCTCTCTTCTCCCATCTTCAATTTCCTTGGACGCGTCAGTTTCCCCGTATACCTACTCCACAACACCTTCATCAAGTCAGTCTTGACCTGGATGATTTATCTACCTTCGGCCATGTATCCGCCAAAGGACGAGAGAGGAGAGCCAATTGACTTGCAGCGTGGATCTACGGTCCATGTTTTCGTTGCCATTGTCCTGTTTTATTACATGTTGTACCGTAGCGCGGCTCTGTGGGTGCAATATGTAGAACCTCTCTGCGCAAAGATTGTCAATGTCACTACGGCATGGGCATACGGCGAGCAGCGAGAGACTGAGGCTTCTCCCATTCTCTGCACGACTGTCCGGCGATCTAATGGCTACCCAGGCTACCCGAAGACACTCCTACCTTCATGATTGCTCTTTGTGAGCTCTCTTCTTCAATATCTCTTTTTGGCGAACTTGTTGCAATTGCTCCGCCGTAATTGGGTCCATCGACCTTTCATGTAACTTCTCGGGAGTTAGACTTGGGCCCCGTCACCTCGCTCTAGCATATACAGTCCAGCGTTTTCCTTTTTCTCCTTGTACGAAATGTGTAAGACCTCAAGATGGATTTTTTTTGTCACCGGCTACCTTGGATTGGTTACAAAAAAAGATAGCACTGCATTTTTGGCAAAAAAAAGGGTCGGGCATTTGCATGTTTTTTTCGCGGCGGGACTTTGGCTGGACAGACGAGACGTAAACGGTACAACATAGGTTATGTAAAATTTTGTCTCATGGCCATATTTTTTCCATGTCGATTACTGTGTGATGGGTGTCTCCTTTAGAAATTGCCATGTTTCAAGCATGTTGAATGTTGAGATTTGACTTCCATGCTTACCTAACATCTCCCAAAGCAAAGGTGTGGAGTGGATTAATCTTCAGCATATTTATGCGACAGGAACAGCTTGTTCAGTGAATGACATCTTGTAAAAGCTGAGGCTGGTTTATTTGTAAATTTGAACCCCAAGCCCGAATCAGCTACGGGCCGCTAGTAGGTTTGCAGCTCGATAGGGGATAAGAGAACTATCTCTATTTGCAGGAATCACCGCCCGCCGTGAAAACGCGGGAGGGTGAGAAAAAGCAGGCCAAACGCCGTCGCTGTACCATATGACAAAGGGGTACTCCCATGCGGTATTTCCACGTCCCTAGTACCCAGGTCCCCCCAGTAATGCAGTTCAAAATGTGTCGTATGAAGAAAAGCCTTCTCGGTGATGTACAATAGGATCACAGCCTGTAGCCTGTATACGCCGTCCGTGTCCTTTGGTAGGTATCTATAGGAAATTTGATCGTTGCTTGCCCATGACGAAGTCCCTCGTTACCTCGAAGCTTAGCCAGCTTGAGGCCATGCTCGGCGCTACCTTGAGGAGATTTGGCACTATGCCCTTGTAGAGACCTCGGATGCCTTCGGTCTTTATGATCATGGTGATGGCATCGATGATGCCAGAGTATTGGTAGCCCATGCCGGACATGGTGTTCACCTGGAAGCGCCGCCGCAGGACGTCGAAGGGATATGTGCAGGTCTGAGCAACGGCTCCGGAGACAGCACCTGCTGCGAGCTTTCCAATAGCGCCAGGATCTCTCTGGCCCTCCGGTGTGAATTGTGTCCGCGCAATCTCATAAGTCATGAAGTTGAGGCCAACGTAGGGAGCTACTCCGGCGACCGTGGGTATTATACCGCGATACAGCGCGAAGAAGCCGCCCTCCTTTTTGTACATGTTTAACAGAACACCCCACATTCCTGGAAGCTTCTCACTAGTTTCCCTCTTCAGGCTCTGGAAGGATGCAGACTGGATGGATAACCGCGTTCGCACGATATCTAGCGGATAGGTAAACGTGACGGAGGTAATGCCAGCGAGGCCACCGCATAAAAGGCGTTGGTACGGGCCCAGTGGACTACCTGGCTCGCTCTCGAAGAACTGCGACGAGTCAGCTTTCCGGATCGTAGTCGCCCGGACTCTGACTTCGCAGCTTGAAGTCATGAATCTACACTCGATCTTCCTTGCGCCATGCACATGCAAGCACCCAACCCTCTAGGAGCCTCATCACAAAGCTCCAAAACCGCAATTTGTCCCACGAGAACGCCAATTCAAAGCACAAAAAAAAAAAAACCAGGGCAGCAGGCAGGCATGCACAAAACAAAACATTTTCACTCACCCGCTTGTAAACGTTGTATGCTCCGAACTGCACAGCCGAGTAGGGCACAATTCTGATGCAGTTGGTCCCGTTCCCAGCCATGAACCCCCTCCAGCCTTCGTCCCGCCACATCTTTGCCAAAGCCTTATGGACTGACATTTTGTACTCATTGCGACCGACGCTCTGTACCTGGAATAGAATCTTGAGGCGCTCGAGGGGAGATACGACGGTTCGAGAGACGGCGCCAGCCACGCCACCAGCAATGAAGGAAGCGACGACCGGCTGCTGAAAGAAGTCGCGGAAGCGGTCGACACCCGAATCGCTCGCGTTGTCCACGATCGCGGGCTGCGATAAGAAGTCAATTGAGCCCAGCATCTTGAGATTGGAAAAACGTACATTTGCATCCTTTGAAGGTGCCGTAGACAGGGCAGTCATCGTCGCCGGTTGCTCTGCAGAACTTTTTGGATTGCTCATTGTCGGAGTCGCAGCGCCAAGAACAGAGAGAAAAAAAACGTCAAATGCAACAAGCCGCGCACAGCTTGAGCAATGCTACGCTTATGGGAGGAAAGGAGAGGTTATCGGACACGGTGGCGAGCTCATCGGTCGTCGCTCGAGCTGAGTTGCTATGAAGGCTGGTCGAGGAGCGTCGGTGAATGGGGCGAGGGCGCGGCGTCTGCGTCGGTAATTGAATATGCCATCCAATGCGTCAATAACAATACGTTGAAGCGGGTGCAGGCAGACGGCGGTCACGGCGAATTGGCAGCGTGCGAAGTTGTGGTGGAGTGCGGGTTTGGAGCTTGGAGCTGGCGATTCCGGCAGAGAGGAAGGGCTTTGCGAGATTTTAGCGTAGTGCCGATGTATGTCCGCTTTCAGATCTGGAGGCGGCGCTGACCTGACTTCTTAAACTTTGGACGCCCCCCGAATCCTCGCGGCACCTGGACCCGCTTGACGTGTGCTCTGGCGTGCATACGGCGGCCGCGACTCGAGCCAAGGCGACGGCGACTGCACGGGTGGCTCCGAGGCATGCCTGAATTCACGATGGTTTCACTCGCTGCGAATCACGGCTAGCGGATCGAGCCGCCCTCATTCGCGGAGGCGCCACAGGGACACAAGAATATCCATCTGGCCTGGTGGTTGTGACCATCCAAAGCCGACTCTTGACCGTCTGCCGTCACCTGCGCTCGAGCCTGGGTGTTGCTTGTGTCTAGTCTTCGTCACGAGGCCAAGATGTCAACGCCGCCGTCAGCGTATTCCAAGCCATCCTCTCCAGTCGAGCGTGAAGGACGTTCTGCGCAAGGGCTTGATTCTCTACTTTCACAATGCTGTATCACTGAGGCTTCGAACGGCGGAGATGAGTAGCCGGCGGATTGCCCGCGTCTGGCTAGATGAAGCTCTGTACACGGCATCCTCGCAGAACCCCTAGGACTGGCACCCAACTTGTTGGCAGTGCTTTTCCCCGGTATCATCGTCTAGCCCCATCCTCTAGGTACGCTATGTAAGGTGGGGTGCATGGCGCCGGCCGTGGAAGAGGCAACGGTCTCTGGACTGACCGAGGCCTAAGGCGATAATTATTCGGAATGCGAGGGAGGAGACGCTGCCAAAGCAGCTCTGGTGAATGGGGAAGGTATTGCCTTATCAGATAGATTATGCAATGGGTGATCGCTTCTTTACTTGCTAGGATCTAGCAACATGTCTAGGCTATGATCTTCCAGTTATACAATATGCATGTATCATGGATGTCCGATGCTGGTGCGCCACGATATGTGGCGTCGTTAGCCACAACTTCCTGAAAGCTCGGAAGCTGCAGTGGACTCGGCATAGCAGTACCCACCCCAATGCTCTCGCGGCGAATATTCCGGCAGCTTACCGACGGCCTTCTATTCGAGTCGAGATGTAGACCTGTTTCTCATCATTGCTTTGCCTCGAAATACGCCAGCTATGGACGCCATTGCGAGACGGTTCGGATTCCGACTCGGTTCGCGTCGTCTTCCTCCACACGATGGAAGACGCGCCAGGGCAGGGATTTCTTCGCTAGGGAAGCAAAAGTGCAGGGCTTGAAGAGTCGAGCTGCATTTAAGCTCCTCGAGGTGCGGGATGCGAATCGTACTGGACAATTCTGGGCTAATTGGGCTCAAGTTGAATGAGAAGCATAAGCTATTCAAGCCTGGTCAAACAGTAGTGGATCTTGTAAGCTGCCCTGTCGAGGCGGCGAAACCGCGAATTGACGTTATATAGGGCTTTGCGCCAGGCTCCTGGTCTCAGGTTCGCCCACGACCTTGTTCGATTGCATTCAAGCCCATTAATGATATTAGGTCGCTGTGAATAGAACATCTCCCCACGGCCGCGTTATCGGAATCGATCTCATACCGGCGCAGCCCCCGAGGGGTGTCTCCACCATCCAAGGCAACTTTCTGTCACCGACAATCCAAGCGGAAGTGAGGGCATACGTTCAAGATCCTAATCTCGGTCGACCTCGCAGACAGTCGTTCTCTAAAGATGGTGAAGGACTCACCGAAGCGGAGTTTGAGGAGATGGATCGAGGATACATTGATACCGAACGACAGGCACATCTTGAAGGTGTTACGACGGAGGCCATTGGGCAACCTGATACCTCGAAAGAGAAAGCCGATGTTCCAACGAAGAAGTTGTCAATACAAGAGCGCGACAAACTAGAAGGGAAAGTCGTCGACGTTGTATTGAGTGACATGTCAGAACCCTGGGACCAGACCGCTGGATTTTATAAGAGGAGTTTAAGTGACCCGTATATTAGGTTGATGAACACCTCGGGAATTGCATTCAAAGATCACGCTGGCAGCATGGTGAGTACACTATGATTATCTAATGGATGCATGGGCAACTAATAGCGTGGCAGGATCTGTGTATGGCTGCCTTGACATTTTCGTACGACACGTTACGGTCGGGCGGGCATTTTCTGTGCAAGTTCTACCAAGGACCAGAGGAAAAGGCATTTGAGACCAAGTTAAAGCGGCTGTTTTCCAAAGTCCATCGAGAGAAGCCAGACTCATCTAGAAGTGTAAGTTGCACCGATTGCCAGTCCCGCTCGGAGATTGACGCCCTCCAGGAGTCGAAGGAAGCATATTTTGTGGCTTTGCGGCGGAAAGAGTCTGCGACTAGGGAAGACGTCTTCAGGGAATAGACGTAGATGAAAGCCTGGCCAAAGAGCTTCCGTTCTGATGATGTGGCATGCTCAACACAGTTCAGCTTACCTCGTGCTTGGGTCTTTGAGCCCCAGGATGAGCACGCCAGTGAATACTACCTAGGTCCTTGATTGATGAGCTGGGCTATTCGCGGGAGGCGTTGTACAGGCCCGTCTCTCGCTTATGGCGCTGCAAGCCAACCTATGGGAGGTTACACTTGAGGGCATTCCCGCGTGTGGGAGCCACACACTGCGGTCTACGTCCTTAAGCGTGAACGCATGCAGCAGGGAGCAGGCTCTTGATCGGTGGTCGGTGACGAGGATTACAAGCACGCATCCAGCGATCCTGCAACCTTTGCGTTGCCTGACGCGGGCGGGAACCCTGCACCGGCGTGTCATAGGATAGAAGCTGCACGGTAGGGGGCCCGTTTGGGCACCACTAGAGCGACCTTTGGCAGAAAAAGCATTAACGGCGTCGTTGCACCGGACCGCGTCGCTGCGGTACGGATCTGGATGCGTCTCGTCCACCGAATTGTCGACATATTCTCCGGCAGTGGAGCCAAGCGCGACAGGGGTGTGGCGTCGCTCCAAGTTGCGCTGTGCGTGCGTGGAGGCGATCAGGCAATTTGAGGAGACAGGCGCCGGCCGGCCGCTCGCTCGGCTTCTGTGATGGTGCGTCCTTGAGCGGGCTGCTCCTCTGGAGATGCTCGACGCTGCTGCTGCTGCTGCTGCTGGTGACGGTGACGGTGATGGTGACGGCGGGCGGCGGCGGTTCGAGTCCCTGCGGCCGGGCTGCTGCTGGCGCGAAACGAACGGTTTTCGCCAGGCCTTGACCGCCAACCTTATCACACACCCGCACGTTATTCCTTTCTTTGATCATCCCATCGCCCCAATCAATCTAAACCGAGCTGTGCAACGTGCCCAATGATTTGCAGTGTGTCCGATGGATTACCAAACCTTCAATAGTCCCCAGCACCTGCCGCCCTCGTTTGGCGGCTTCTCCACCTCGAATGCGCCCACGCAATCCCCGCAACAACAGCTCTACGACCCACAGGCCCGGCTACAGCAATCAAACCCTCCCTTTGCCTACGCCCAGTTCACCAATGGCCAAGCCGGTGGCTTTCCCGCCGGCATGGGCGCGCCCGCCTCGAGTGGCGCCATGATGCAGCCTGGGAGCCTGTCGCAGAACCAGCTTCACCAGGCACGAGGTAAGCCGACGCCGCCTACCCCATGGACTCCCCCCTTCTCTCGACGCCAGCTGACGGGTGACGTGAAGCCGCCGCCTTGCAACAGCAACAGCAGCAACAGCACCAGCAGCACCAGCAGCACCTCCACCAGCAGCAGATGTCGCCGAGCCCCTACTCGACCGCGCCCTTCTCGCAGCCCCTCGCGTCCCCCGCCCACCAGCACTTCGTCCAGAACCGCCAGACCGCGTCGCCCTCGAGCGCCGGCCTCAACAACACCAGCAACGCGCCCCCCTATGCCACCCCGAACGCTCGCCAGTCGCCCAGCGTGCCCTCGAACAGCCAACAACCCGTGAGCCTACCGTCGAGCCAGCCCGTGACATCGCAAACCATGGCCGCTCAGACACCCGTCAAGACGGTGCCCCAGTCGCCCGTGTCGCCCATCGCACAGGCCCGCGAGAAGCAACGGATTGATACCCTACTTGAGATCAACCAGGTTCTGATCCAAGAGGTCATGGAGCTCCATACCCAGGGCAAAGTCGGCTCCATTGGGCCTAACCCCGACGCAAAAGCAGAGGGGGCAAAGCAGCCACAGCCGCCCATGGAGTACAGAGAGTAAGCACCATGGCCTTCTCTTGACCTAGCACCGCAACTTGAACTAACAAACCCAGTTGTATGCGCCGACTTCAAGCCAATTTGGCCTTTCTTGCCCAGAACGCAGAGAAGCACACCAAGCCGAATCAGAATATCCTACCTGGACCCGCCATTATGACTGCGCCATCATCTCCTGAGCAGCTCGTGAAACTGTATACAAAGCTACAAAACCTATTCCCTGGATGGAAAGGAGCCCAAGCGAAAGCCTCTCCAGGACCCCAGCGACTGAACTCTGGATCGTCACAGCCCGGCAGCGCGGGCATGCAACCGCCAAATAGTGCAGGCCTTCAGAACAATATGCAGCCGCCTAACAGCGCCGGGCTACCACCAAACATGCAGCTACCTAGCAATGCAAACATGAACAACGCAATGATGAACAATATGGCACAATAGTTCCATTGCAATACTTCCTGGCGTACGCGAGCAGCATATTACTGTATTCTATAATTATTCGGTTTCACGACACGGCATAGAGCAACTCAAATTCTGGTTCCATGGATGTGTACAAGGAAACAACAAACAACAACTTTATCGGTGTCTGGGGCGGCTTCATGGACCCAAGGCTATAAAATTGGGTGGGACGGCTGAATCTGGTGCAGCTTCTTTCTTCGGGGGGGTTTGGGTGTTTTGGATCATTGATAAGAAATACCTAGCATATTTTTCCGGAGACTTTTTGCTTTTATTCATTTGTGGATTTGCTAAAGGGGGGGTTATTAGATACCAATTGGAATCGGAATTGGATGTCATGACTTTGAAGCGGGTTGTTGCGACTCTCCGTCGAGGTTGATCACACGTGACTGTTGACTTTGGGTACCGACTCAGTCTACCTGGATAGGTTACTTGTGCCTGTGGTTCCTTAACTCAATTCACCCACTAAACCAACAGCAAAGTGTTCCATCATATAACATCTTGCCATCTGAGATTAATCCGACAGCGGTCATCGACGGTGCAAAAACATAAAACTCCACGTCTGACGCAGTAGGCACAGGGGTAGAACTTGCGTTGATGAGTCTGATTGTGGTTCAAAAGTGAGCAAGGAGGTCTACTTGAAAAGAAAAATCAATTTTTTTCCTTCTCCTTGGGTCAACAAACGGAAAAGAACACATGACACGAATACACACACACACGTACAGACTCAACTACCTCTCGCGGTAAACAAAAAAAGCAGCTTCGTCTCTAAACGACATTTTGCTGTCTAGAGTTGCCCTTTTGTATCTACTACAATCATCTAAACATCTAGAGGCCTCTCAGACGGCCTTTTCATAAGCTACGATTGTATTTTTTTTAATGCAGAGTTTCTGGCAGTTGCAGTCATGGCAGGGAAGTTTTCAAATCCGGCATGTGGTGCGTTGCCGCAAAAGAGACTCAGTACCAAACGCAAGCAACTGATGTGTAGCAGCACATACTCTGCCTTGTTAAACTTTTGTTTTGGGAAGAAGAAAAGGGGTACTAAATCGTCGTGGCGTGTTCGCTCATGACACACGATTCTGCTTGTGAGGAAAGAGATGGGGCCATTAATACGAATGACCGTCTGTTACAAGATGAGGAAGTGATACGCGAAGACTGGCAAGATTGTTCTGAGAAGAGTGTGTGCCCTCTTTCAGTCGGCTAGTTGTTGTAAGGGGGGGAGGGGGGTCAGATGCGAGAAAAGGACACACCGGAGAGCGAGCTATACCTAGAGATGCGGCTTGAAAAGCCCGAGCAACCCGGCTTCATAGTATTGATTTGACGTTCGGCAGTCTTTCATTGAGTTTTAGAGTCGTGCCGTCCACAATGGATGCGGATCCTGCGAGAGGTAAAAGTGCCTCGCGCTTCGTCTTTTGCATCGGCGAGATTGCGAGCTACGGGGGCAGTGCCTCTCGCGGGTCGACTTTGCATCGAGGCCGAGTCGTGGCAAGCTTCGCCCCGAGAGGGCAACGGGGTGTTCGGCCTGCATCTTGAATGCCTCGATGCCTCTAGATTCTTTCGGGTTACGATTGTGAACCGGATTTGGACAGGCAGTGCCAGTTTGTGACGATGGTGAGTGTAGAGAAGCCTCGGGAGAAGACGTTAGTCAATTAGACTGTGCATATTACCCTGAGCTTGGGCTCAGATCTTTCGGGGTGGCAATATGGAATCGACGAGGGTTAGCTGCGACCACGATGGCTAGGAGTGGCAATGAGTTTACAGTGTACACAGAAGGGTGTTCTAGCCCGATGTATGGAATCCAGAGATGCTTGTACTATCTCTGGCCTATGCGTGAAGCTTTGTAGATTCTGCCTGACTGCCTGTAGAGACGTACCTACATGAGGACTATGATGATCAAAGGTGGTTAGGCCGTCGCTCTAAGCACGGGCACCGCCCCGACACGTTCATCTGAACAACCATCATTTTGTGCAAAGGGTGGAAGAAAGACAGTCTTCTAGTGGCTCATGAGAACCTTTCAGCTTTAGCGATGTCCTTTAGAAGGTGGTTGCGGCACGGTGTTCTGTGCCTCTTCTGCGGCAAACAGGCGCGCCCATCGAACCAAGAGGGCGAATGCGGCGAAACCGAAGCAATGCAAAGCACAGCTCATCGTGTAATGGGGCATTTGCCGTATGGCGCTGCCGGAGAAATGAACACCTAGAGTGGCAGTGCATGATTGTACGCTGACGCTGGATTGCCTCACGTGCTGACCATTTCACCGGTTGGCCAATCCGTTGCATCAATCTGGAACTGATATCGAAATTGTGGAAAACGTGCTTGCAGGATGGCGCAGCTTCGGAGTATTGCTTTGAGCGAAATATCTGAATGGCCGGGAATATTGCAATCGACTAAGAGCATCAATGGGGGGAATATCGCGCAGCCAAATCGGTACACACCCTACCCGGGACTAAGGAAGTCATCAGCGTCATGAGCATCTCGTGCATGCAAACGTCTACGATAGTACGCCACGACAGATACATGTCGATGCCTTAGGGCGCGTGGGGCGCAGAGTCTAACAATTGTCCAGCCTCTTCCCGATCCTACGATATGCTTGCCAAAGGTGAATTAGGGCTGAGGCGCATGTCATCTTCAACGATGGTAGCGTAGGTAGTGTAGGTGCCCATGTGGTCCCACGAGGCATGGCACGCTCGGCAGTGAGCCGAGAGACCGAGCACTGACGTCTTATGCCCGTAGACATGGCGTGAGGCTAAAAGAATTGAATACGAATTGGAATTCTGCCTCGGTGGCAGTCTATGATGTCGGGCACATGACGAGACGGCTCACCGGTGGACGGCCCACTTGGCAGCATTGGCCTCGCTTGTGCGGCCGTCTTAACCGGGACGTGGTCTCTTGTCGCAGTGGAGAAGGCGTCGATCCATGTGGCGCAAGGGCAGATGGTCGTCGACATGGGTCTCGTGTTTGAACTCCTTCTCCTCGATGGTTTCGCGTCTCAAACGGCGGGACGACGTGTCCGGAGACGCTGGACATGGCCACTTGCGCGCTGTGTCGTTGTCAACTCTCGAGATGGAAGATGGGCTCAAGGGACATAACACGCATGAGAGGAGTACACGTATGTCCGGGATGCGATGCATCCTTTCCCGGCAGGTGATGATTGTCGGCGGGCCGTGGTGGTGAGGAGAAAGAAAGCACAGCCCCCCGTCCCTAAGCCCTGGCACCCACGCGCAGCCCGCTAGCCAAGGGTCCGTCTCTCCCCGCGCGCTCGTTACGTAGTCTATAAAGACACCAAACACCACTTCTCCGACAGCAATGGTCGCATTCCATCGTACTAATTCCACCCATCACTCCCACGATTCACCCCTCGCTGAATCCTCCACTTCATCCGCCAGACCAATTCTCAACACTTCCGTTACTACTACTACCGCTAATATGAGCGACAACGGCAAATCTCCCGTCAACGGTGCAGGCAGTAGCCACCACCGTGACGACCCTCTCGTCAAAGTGCAGCCTCCCAGGCGAGAGGATTTGCAGCCCAGCTATGCGCGTGTCATCAAGCCCGACGACGCTGATGCGGAAAAGCATGGCTGGTATGGGTCCTTTCGCAACGCGCTCGGAGAGTGTATTGGAACTCTCGGCGTTATCCCGTGCTGCGTCGTCTGCCCGAACCCTTTCAAGTCCGTCCAGCAAGGAAACGTTGGCCTCGTCACCAAGTTCGGTCGTTTCGCGCGCGCTGTAGATCCCGGTCTCGTCAAGGTCAACCCACTCACAGAGACCTTGATCCAGGTTGATGTCAAGATTCAGATTGTTGGTATGTCTCCCGTACTTTTCGATAGCTATGTGATCTGATTGCTAACAATTGTAAAGAGGTACCAAAGCAAGTATGCATGACAAAGGACAATGTCTCCCTCCACCTTACCAGCGTCATCTACTACCGCATCACCTCTCCCCACAAAGCCGCCTTCGGCATCGCCAACATTCGTCAAGCTCTCATCGAGCGCACCCAGACCACTCTCCGCCATGTAATTGGCGCCCGCGTCTTGCAAGATGTCATCGAGCGCCGTGAGGAGATTGCGCAGTCGATCCGCGAAATCATCGAGGAGATAGCCATGGGCTGGGGTGTCGAGGTTGAATCCATGCTCATCAAGGACATCATCTTCTCGCAAGACCTCCAAGACTCTCTATCCATGGCCGCTCAGAGCAAGAGGACGGGTGAGGCCAAGGTCATTGCCGCCAGGGCCGAAGTCGAGTCCGCCAAATTGATGAGGCAAGCCGCCGATATCTTGAGCTCTGCACCCGCTATGCAAATCAGATATCTGGAAGCAATGCAAGCCATGGCCAAGTCTGCTAATTCAAAGGTTATCTTCTTGCCAGCAACAAACCAAACTGTCCAGTCTCAGCTTGCCACCGCCGACGCGGCTGGAGAGGGGCCCTCTAGCTACTCCAACAATTCCGCCTCCAACGAGTATGGCCAGGGCCATCCCGGCTTCCAAAGCGCCATCAACTCGCATATCATCGAGAATATGTAAATTGGACCCGCGATGCTAAACGCTAAGCCGAGACTCTAAAAGACGAGCTCTCAATCTCCCCCTGGTTTCTGTATTTCTATCTTGTATATTTCTTACACACAATGTCTACACGCTCACGACGGATTCGATGCGATACGTTTGAGAGAAGTCGATGGGTGGAGAGGGCCAATTTGTACATGCACTTCATGTCTTTTTTTTGGTTTTTTTTTTCTATTCCCAGGCAGTCATGATACCCTTATCGGCGTCAAAATTCACCCAGGTTTCACTCGCTTTTGAAATCCAAATCCCACTTTTTCCAGAAAATAAAATGATAATGTAATGACTCAGCCTCATTTCTACAAATGCAAAATCCCATATCAAAACATGAAAATCTGTGACCTGTCATCTCTCGTGGTAACAAGGAATGCGGATATAAGCACGTTCGTCTATACTGATCCTTCCCAGGCTTCCCCACCTCGACCACCGACACCATTACTGGCGTCATCACAAACGTAGCCTCCCCAAGACCAAAGGTTCGGATGGAAAAGAAACACCCATCGTCATCCTCTCCCCCTGCCTCCTCTTCCTTCAAGGCCTCCCAAAAGGTAGTGGATTCCTTATCAGCATCGTCCTCGCGTTGCATAGAGAACGGGTATAATATGCGCGACTTCAAAACGTCTCGCCAGACATTTCCAGAACACATTTTCTTGTCACTCTTTCTCTCTCTCTCTGGGAGCACTAGAAATTATTGGTAAGAAAGAAGCTTGATAGCTTTTGAAGATAAGACTTGGGGTAGACTGACAAGGCCTTGCGATACCTTTTGTTGCGAGTATATCCACCACTATCTCGCTTCTGTCCATGGCTCCGTGCTGAATCTGATAGTGGAGGTTCCTATAACTAATAGAGTTTGCTGAGGTGAGTTGAGTGTATGCCCGCTGCTTTTTTCCTGTTGTCCGTGGCGCTGTGCTAAAGGAGACCCCTGTGATGAAGATTGCTGTGCTGAAGATTGCTGTACTGGAGTGGGACTTTTGCGTGGAGTAGAAGCAGTAGAGCCTCCTTGTACTTCTTAATTCCCTATATAATACCAGTAATCTAGCGAGACAGGATGAGCTCTGTAATTATACACGTCCAAACTACTCTCGCTTATTCAAAACTCTCTAACAATGTTTTTCACTACAAAGGACTAGGCATGAGCGAAACCCAGAAGTTTCCTCTAGCTTCTCAATGTCACTGAGCCATAGGCACGCCCAGGCTGTTGGCCCCGTAGCAGGTAGAGTGTTGTGTAATTCCCGGAGTGAATCTAAGCGACGCTCTTCGTGAAATTCAGCTTCATGACCGTCTGTAGACGCCATTCTGAAGGTTTGGCTGTTCGTGCTGAGGTTGTCCGTAGCAGAGTGGAGTGGAGTGTTGAGGATTGATGTTGTTGGAGCTCGTCAAGTAAGCAGCTTCCGAACGTCATAAGTAGATACTTATTACTATCCAAAGTACTTTTGGCACTACAATTGTCTAAAGATGTGAGCACTGGTAAGTATCTAGAGACCTCCTCGACGCCTTTTCGTATGATGGGACGGATTTTTTTATACAGGTTTATAGTAGATACTTATTACTGTCCAGAGTACTCTTGGAACTATAATTACCTAAAGATATGAGCTCTTATAAATATCCAGAGACCTCCCAGACGCCTTTTCGTAAGATAAGATGGATGATGCCCCGCTCATTGCCGTAACGCGATGTAAAAACCATTGCATCTCTCACAGCCTTAAGTCTGGTAGTGGCCGTAATTCTGGGTTGTCGGTTTTAAGAGTGATTATGTCTCTAGACTTGATTATTGTAAGAGTCTTACGGTTGAGTAGTATAGTAAAGTCCGGTCCCTGATCTGATTCCGGTAATGAAAATAAAGGCTTCTGTAGAGTCTTGACTTTTAGAACGAAGGGATTTAATGCTGGCTAGTAAAACTGTATTTCTAGGTGTTTCTTATCCTCTGATAATGCGACTAGTTTCAGGGCGAAATATACTTTACTCCAATATGTATGTGTGTTCGGGGTAAGGTATAGAAGGTTCTGACAGACCTCTGTACCGGAACCTTGGAATATCGCATTATACCAGGCATCCACACGCTCCTCAGACCAGAAGCATCTTAAGGCCTCCCAAAAGATAGTAGATTCCCTATTAGTATCGTCCTCGCGTTGCATAGAGATCGAGTATCTCCCCGACGCCTTTTGCACAAGATAAGACGGATGTTTTTATACAGGTTTGTACTTATTACTATCCAAAGGACTTTTGGAACTACAATTGTCTAAAGATGTGAGTACCGGTAAGTACCTAAAGACCTCCCCGACACCTTTTGCACAAGATAAGATTAATATTTTTATACAAGTTTATAGTAGGTACTAATTACTATCCAAAGAACTCTTGGAACTACAATCGTCCAAAGATGTGAGCACTAGCAAGTATCCAAAGACCTCCCCGACACCTTTTCGCAAGATAAGATTGAAAGTTTTTACAAAAGTTTGCGGTAGTTACCGGCTAGGCAAAGAAATTCTTGTATCCGACATTCGCGTGCACCTATGTGTCATCAGTAACCTTCCCCATCCCATTCCATCTCATCTCATCTCATCTGATGATTGAATATCGCGAAAAAGGCCTGCAGGCGTGCCATGCTCCAACAGGGGCCCCCCATCCATCCATGGACGTCTGACGTAAATACATGCTTTAGCGTTGCGGCGCCAATGCATGGTCGGTGGGTCCTCCCTTTTCCACTTTTCCACGCGAGCCGGCGACGGACAGGGGGGCTTTGGTAGATGGGGGTCCGAGGTCGGTGGATGCTTTGCTTTGCTCGGGGCTTACTATGGAGAATGGGATGAAATTGCAGCTCCGTAGATCTTACTTCCTTCATTGTAGGCGACCAGCGTGAGTGGAGTATATGATGTATCAGGGCGGGAAAAAAAAAATTGCGAAAATCAAATGACGATTTGTAACAGTGGAGAATGAGAGAACGCACAAGGGTGAGCATTGAATGTAACAAGATTGGAATGGAGTCCTAAGACATAATACTACTTGTACAAGCTGGATGGCTACATCTAGCTGCGTTTGTTTCCCCCGTCGAGCCTGTAGCCCCTGTTCTACTTATAACGTTTCGTTCGTGTGGTATCGTCTGCAATGCTGAGTGAGAGTTGTGAAGGTATCTAACATATCCCGAAATCGATACGCAAAACGCCGATGAAAGAAAAACTATACCAAAATACTATGATGCGATCGATGCAAGCCTCTAATGCCATCATCCGTCTGCGCAATGCAGCATTCTCCCCGTAGTCGTTCCAGTTTATGCCCTGAAAGTGACGTCTCAACCATCTGCTGTTTAGTGGAAAGCTTCTTCTATCGGAAATGTCGTCTCCCGTAATAAAGGTAATCTATGCCTCCCCTGCGATAACGCTGCCACTTCCCACACTACCGCCCAAATCCCAGTAGTTCCTTCCACTGTTTGCACTTCTCTTGCTCTTCTTTGTGCTCTGACTCGCACAGCTCGAGCTACTCTTCAACATGTCCCTCTTCAAACCCGGCTGGTGGTGATAGTATGTCTTGAATGCTATCTCCCTTCTCTTGCCTTGTGAAGAACTTGTAGGAAGTGTGTCCCTCGTCTGGTGGACTAAAGGGTGATGCTGGCGAATAATAGCAGCTCTCCTAGCGCTCGCGCCTTCGGCGTCTATGCCGGGGGCAGGGACGCTGGAGCTTTGTCGCTGCTGGGAGGAAAAGCTGGAACGCCGTGAGGAGAAGCGTTTGACGAGGAAGTTGAAGACCATTTTGACGTCCAATTCACGCTCCCAGTATTCTTGCTCGCGCGCGACTTCTTCAGCGTGGTTTACGGGTGCAACATGTCGATTAGGTCGAAAGGAATCCAAGGGATCGACGGGTTCCGGCTCTTCTTCGATACCCCAGAGGGAGGCCTCGCTATATGTGTTTGATTGCTGTCGAGTCGGGAATGTAGGCGCGAATTGAGCGGAAGTCGGTGAAGGGGCGGATGGGACGGAAGTATTTAGGGGTGAGGTCATATCAGTTGCAAGGGCTGTGGTAGATCGGGAAAGACCGGCATACTCAGGAGTCTCCTGTATGGTGCGATAGGTGGAGAAGGCACCCGGGTGTTCAGAAAGCTGGTGGACTAGAATGCCCAATTCTCGTGCTACGCGTTCCAAGAGTCTGTGTTGCCAGCCTTCATCGGGCGTGGAGGGGCCATCGAAGCTCTTTAGAGCATCATCGAGTGAAGGTCTCGTGTCGACAGGTTTAGTCGGTGTGGACATGGCTTCCTCAGGTAGTGCTTCACCGAAGATGACAGATAGAGTGTCCTCATCGATACCCATCAAATCGCGGATGACCCTCCTCGTTAATCGTTGCCAGAATGAAAGATTCTCTGTGCTGTCGTCTGAGGACTCGCTTTGACCTGATACCGTAGTGGCGGCGCGCGAGACAACGCTTCTTACATCTGAATGCGAGCTTTCAGCCTGGCTCCGTGCCGCGCTCACCAGGCTCATTCTCCGCCTTCTTCTAGTTTCCCTCTCGATCTCTTCTAGCAGCGCCCTGCTCTGCTCTAACCGCCACTTCTCTATCCTCTGACGCCGGTCCGCCTCTTGGCTGAGTTCTTCCGTCTCCTCGAGGAGATCTAGACGCCGTTGTACGCTCGACCGTCTTCGGGCATGTCGTCTTCGCGGTGCATGTCTCTCGAACTGCCACATGTGTTCTTGCACACTGGCATCCGGTTGGAAGGTACCAAGTCCATCATGCGTGGGGAGCACCGTATCGCCACTCTGCTGCAACCTGCCCGAGGGGCCTGCATATTCAGATGGTTCATGGAAAGCATGTAGTCCATCGTCTAGACTATCCAACTCTTCGCCGTCCTCAGTGCCCTGGCACGTCACATCGTCATCATCTTGTTCCGAACGAGCTGCAGTGTCAAGTGATCCGAAGTCACTAAGATGCGACAGGCCAGCTGTACGCGGTGTCCGTTCGGTGGAGGTGGTATGCGTGCGGGCAGTATTAGAAGCAGCATCCGGAGAGAAGAGGATCCATTCCTCCGACTCCTCTAGGGTTCGCTTGCGTTGCGGCGAGGTGGTGCCGACTTCGGCTGGGGGATCTGGGGCGTGGTAGGAGAGCTGTCGCGAAGATTGAGGACGATGTTGCTGGCGGAAAGCCATGGTGAGGTTGAAGTGGACAGGAGAGCAGAGGAGCGGGTTCAATGGTGGGGATACTTATGCGCCTAGATCGGCGAGTCTAAGGGAGGTCACCAGGAGCGGGGATGGGATCAAGGAAGGCGGGTAGCGCAAGCAAGGGGTGCGGTGTGGACTCGACACGACGGGAGGTGAAGGGCGCAATTACTCTCGTTCGTTCTGCATGCCTCGTTGGGAGCTTGGAGCTGGTGTTGGGGGAGAAATGGGTGTCGCCTTGACCGCCCGAGTGATGCTGTGTACGTAGGCTGGAGATGTAGTCGATGTCATACAGCGCTAAGCTGCAATAGGGCGGGCGTTTCAGAGACCAAGGTCACACGGCGCGCGACCCGCGGAAACAAAGGCGAGTGCAGAGCGTGCAGAGTACCGTGCTACGGACACCAGACACGAACGACGCAGCACGTCTCGAGCCGCAAGATATTGGTGTTGAGGCCTCTCACACTGCAGGGGCGGTGCTGAGCAGTCATCTGAGCTGTTGGGACGTCGCCGCCGCCTACAGGACCTGATAAGCTGAGATAGGTACAGCTTTTGTCATGCCGCTGTCAGATCTTCCCGCGCTTAGACTGCATACCATCCCTCGCACCTCGCCCACGGTCGCCGTCGGTCGGGTTGATGGTGGGATGAGTCAACCTTGATGCGATATACTTGGAAAAGCCCGAGACAGGCCCGCGCTTTCTCCTCTGCCTTTTCTAATCGACCGCTCGACCGCGCTGCTTGCCTGCCGGCCTAGATCGACACATCTTCAAATGCTGCCGTGGCATACTTTCCATTAGACATCATCATCGTCATGCCACCGCAAAAAGCACCGAAGGGGAGGCGACCTGCCCTGCATAATACGTGGCACCGATATAAGCGCACCTCCCTGTCGATTATCGCACCATGACGGGCAGGTCTGTCGACAGCAGGAACCCGAGCTCGCCCGATGCGGCAATCTCGTGCATGCATCCGGATCCACCTCAGCCCTATTCACATATAATCTTCTCAGCTTCGGCTTCAGCCACTGTCGTGAAACATCAACGTCAAGCATGCAAAAGGAGGTGTGCGTGAGAAATGTATCAATATGCGCGTCTATTGTGTAGGTATCTTGTAAAGCCCACCGCTCTCTGCACGGGGACTGCCATAGTATGGTACAGGTACGGCGTGACAGCTGGTATCCTAAATTCACTCGTCGAAGCCAAGAAACGCCTCCAACGTGCCAACTCCAAACCCAATATACAGAGCGCCTTACAAAGGCAAAACCAAATAACAGTCATTCGCAGCATGTCAAGTAATGATCGTGGTCGTCTTGTGGTATCTCGTCTCTCATGCATGCTCGTTCCCATCGACAAATCGACGGACATCTTCTTCGTTCATTTCCTCTCCCTCTCCAATGTCAGGGTAGCGCTTCACGCGCGGCCGGGCCCGTCGTTCGTCAATCGTCCTCTTCAGCAGGCATTCGTCGTTGCCTTGGCATATTTGCTTTCTCCCCAGATTCTTGAACCTCGGACCAAGAGGGCCATTAACGTAATGGTACTGGCCTAAGAATCGGTATTGCCGTGGGTCGCCTAGTTCGTAGAACTTATCTCCCCAGTGACCCATGAAATAGAACCATCCAATGGGTGCTTCTGGTGTCAAGTTCGAGCTTCGAAGCTGGTCTTTTTGGTAGTCGTACGTAAAAGCATACAAGTTCAGAGTCGGATCCCATAGAGGACCGCGATCTGTAACATCGTGAAGGATGCCTCCGGGTAAAACGTACGGATGCACGCCCGGGGTCGCGTACATGGCGTGAGTGCCGGTAGCGGAGAATCCAATAGGCTAGTAAAGATTAGTTTCCTTTCTCATGTGGAGGCATTGAGTCACTTACTCTCTTGCCGGACTTCTCAATGGCCTCCCACGTGTATGCCTCGCCAAAGCTGTGCTCACTGAAGAATATCGCTTTGGGAACACCGTCTTGGAAACGCACAGTGGTATGTTCCCAATCGCCAACGTGATTGCCAAAGCGCACATTGAAGACCGCGTTGCCTAGATTGTAGCTGTAGAAGAAGAACCAGAAGGCATCCACAACGCCGTTGTCTTTCGGGACGACGATGAGCACTGCAGGCGCATCGCTCCGCCCTCCGACGACTTTGCGACTCCTCTCTTTCAATTTGTGGCGGAGGAGCTCCGGCTGCCAGATCTCACGATCTGCGTCGGCCATCTCTTCGTCCTCGGGGAGTGTTGTGGGTAAGGGAACACGCGAGTTGGTAACCCCGGTCGATCTAACGCCACCTCTCTCTTTCGTATCACCAATACCCACATTCCACCAGCTGGACTTTTCACCATCCTCATCTGAACCAGGATGACCGTCGCTTTCATCTGAATCATCTGGGTCGTCTGGATCCTCAGGGTCGGAATCCTCCGGCTCTTCGGGAATGTTGCTCTTGCCTCCTAGCCATTCAGGAAAGTCTTCAACATTGTCGTCGCTCTGAAGGTACACAAAGCGGCCCCAGTCGTTGAGCTTATCCAATGTTTTTAGAGTAGGATGGTCATCCCTAGACTGCAGCGGAGTGTAGTTTAGATGTGGGGTTGTGTGGAACAAATGTTCGGCCATGTCGCATGGCCAATACTCTTCGCCCGAATAAAGATGGATCAATGGCGCATGTTCAATGACATACTTGGGTATCTCATTGCCCTTGAGCTCAGTCTCCTCCCAGTCATCAGGGAGAGCCTGAGCGCTGCGCCAGAATTCACTGAGGTCTATCTTATCCCGCTCACTTTCATCTGAGCCTAGTGCTTGCTCCTTCTCAAGCACC
Source organism: Periconia sp. TS-2 (assembly GCA_030378425.1). Taxonomy (NCBI): domain Eukaryota; kingdom Fungi; phylum Ascomycota; class Dothideomycetes; order Pleosporales; family Periconiaceae; genus Periconia; species Periconia sp. TS-2. Next base: position 755,548 of record JASNQO010000014.1, on the reverse strand, counting down.
TTCTTGGTGGTCCAACGAGACTTGTCGAGATGCGTCAGGCCACAGAACCCGAACCAGTTACAGACCCTCCTATCCACCCAAGAATGTGACGAGGCAACCCAACTGCCCTCTTCTGCTCTTTCAGATGGGGCGGTCACCCGTGGGAATATGATGTTCTGGTAAATCTGAGAGAAGCTGAAGAGGCTGAAGAATGTCCCAGCAGCGGCGATGGCTGGTTTCTTCATCTGCGTGTCCGCCTCGTTTGAGATATTGCCGGCAAAAGCGAGAGACGGCGACGGAGCTGGCTCTGGCGACTGTTCATACGAATGATGCTCTATAGAGATATCGACTGTGGGTGGAAGGTGGTCGTTGGGGGCGCCCGGCGCAACGTCTGGATGCTCGCCTGGAGTATCGGAGGGAAATACCGCTACCGGAGGGTATGTAGGAAGAATGGTAGAAGATGCGGGAGGCGGCGAGGATAGGCTGGGGAGGAACCCCCGGAGAGGCACCTGGCCACCTCCATTCTGCGCGTAAGGTACGACAGGCACTGGCTGGTTAGCCTCCCGACCATTTGTGAAATGTTATCAAAGGGTATAGTGTCTGCAAAATGGCGTGCCGGAAAAGCCGACGCTGACAAACTGTGCTTGAAGCTTCAATTGCTCACACAAGGAAAGCTAATGGAAGCAGGCGGAAGATCTACATCAAGCAGATCAGGTGGAGCTCTGCCAGCTGGCCGAGCTAATCGGAAAACCGAGGAAGACCCCAATATGGAATGTGGCGGAAGCCACGGAGGGGAGATGTGATGACTTCGACATGGGATATCTCGCCGGAGGTTGGCGGGGACTACTCACTTGCAGCGATGACGGAGCGGGCGGAACGGCGCCAGCAATGCGGGGACCCTCAAGCCTTGTCCGGAAGAGCGCGAATTCTCAAAGCGCCGGCAGACGGCTTCGCGAGTGTGTAAAGGAACTACCTGTCATCAAGACAAGAGATATAAGACGTGTCAAAAGGCATGCAACGCATGGCGAGCTAGGTGAGAGCTGATGTGGAGGCTGGGCGTACGTCGCCCTCACTAGGCCGAAAGAGGCGAACTCGGCTAGACCCACACCGGACGCCTCGAACGCTTTCCGCGCCGCTATCCTTGATTCAGCAAAGATAACTCCATGATGTTACCATTGAGAAAGTCTTCGTGTAGCCAATTGCCTCACTCGGTTGTAGAATTACTTCTGTTCTGGCGTTGACCGTGTTCAAACTGCTGCTCCAACTTGTACAGTCTGTGCGTCTTGCGCTGACGACGGAAACATCAATCTGTTAGCCAGGACCGCTATTTGGTCTTAAGCTGTCTTGTGTCATCTCAGCTTTTTCTTCAGCTTTCAATTCACCTATGTATTTCGGGATGGGACCCTGTGGACGTTTGTCAACGACCCATTCTGCCAAGATCAACTACAGGACCTAGCTCGGTCTAGTCTTCGTTTGCACACAAGGACTGCGTCGACCACACATTCTCGACCACACATTCTCGACCCCACATTCGCAACATGGCAGCTACGGACGAGGACGAGTGGGAATACGAGTACGGTGAGAGCGAGACCGAGGACTTTTATATACCCGTCGATCTTGCGCATGTCCCCGACTCCCAGGTGCCTACCAACGTAATCCCCAAAGCGGGTCATCCAATGCTGCTGAAGACCAAGCTAAGAGCACTCAACGCAAGCCGCAGAGAACCGGAACTTACCCCAAGTCAGTCAGAAGTACAGGATACTGCCCCTATAGGCGAGATCCAGATCACCGGTCTTCATACATCCAACCCTTTGATTATGTACAACGACCAGTTACTTAGCTGTCAGTGGGCATCTACCGTTGGCACTGATTTGCTATTCACAACGCCGGCCGAGGCGAATGACGAGGCGAATAGGCCGCTTCGCTCTCTGCCATCAGTAGACTTGCTCGCCCAAAGCTCAGCCAAATTGATTGCCAGAGCTGCTCGACTCCGGCCACGGGACGACCTCGTCGACAAAGCGACAGAAGATCCATCATCAACGGCTCGCAAGGAAACATCTCAGGATACTGGGACCATCTGCCAGAGTCCAGAGGAACCAATTGAAGGTGCGGACGTACAGGGGACGCCACCTGCTTCGTCAAGTTTCCTATCGAGACTAAACGCTGCCAAAGCAAAAAGGGGAGACAAGTCACGGCTTGTCGTCTCTACCACTTCCAGAGGCGCCCATTTAGTCGTCGACGAAAACATGCAATCAAACGATGCGACTGAGGAGGCAGAAGACACTGATATGAGCGACACTTGACTTCACGGACGCAATAATTACGAGACTGCGAGGACATTGTGTTCGCATCACATGGAGACGACATCCCGCCCGACCTGGACGGCAACCGGGCGCAAGAACTTGACCCGTGCAATGGGTAGGCCAAGATTACAATGCTTCTGAAATTACCGAACACGGCCAATACATACGTCAACTGCAACGGAAACCCAATTGAATTCGCGGTATTCAACAGTGTTGTCGACAATGGTGAACGCAAGGATACTAAGGATAGTATCGATACTGTACGTAAAGAGAGATGTACGATTGAGGTGTAGAGTTCTGCTGTGCTGAAAATCCCCATGGCGTGAGAAGAAGTATTTCGGCAAAGACTGTTGCCATCTTTTTCTCATAACACTTGCCGTTGTGCACAATTAGAATCCTCTGAGCTTCGTCGTGATTGGTTCTCTAAGGAGCAAGACCCGGCCCCCCGCCCGTCCGCCCCGCATAAACAATCAAGCTTTGCCAAGCTCGATGAGACGAATCTTAATTGTTTAGCAGCGGGAGTTCAGCTCGCTTGTGTAGATCAAAAGTCGCCCCGACGCTCTTAGACGTGAATTACCAACACCTTTACCATTCGTGACGTCGCACAAAGGGTGTCGGGCAAGTGGCATGATACAGAGAGTAAGGTAAAATGGGTCTGTTCCCGGAAACAATGGACGGCTGATTGCGCAAAACGCGTGCAGGCTCACGCCGCCCCGGCTCTTCACTATATATAATGGTACCATACTATCGAGGGCTCGGCGCGCAGTTGCTAAATTGAAACGCATGCGTATATGTTCGCAACCCAATCACACAGGACGGTGGTATAACCCGCTAAATGCCACCGGCCCTTGCATTCGTTGAGTTTTCGATCACCACCTGTCCTTGTTCCTCCCTTCCTTCCCTATCTACTGTCAAATATGCGACCCTCATTTATCGACCTCGCCAGGCTTCGGTAGAAACCACCAACGCCACATCCACAGCCCCGCTATCATGCTTGCAGGGCCGCCGCGCCTTGTATCCTTCGTCTCCATCCTCCTGTTTCTTCTCCTCGGATGGCGGATTGTGCATACTCCAACGGCAGCTGTGTGGAGAGTTGACAGCTTGCCTCCGCGGCCTCTGCCGAATGTCTCGGTACAACATGATCCTCTCGACTTTAGCATTCCGTTGCGGTTTAGCGAAGGCGTTGCAAAACCCTCCGGCTCTAATTACAGTTGGAAGATAGTGATACCCAAGACAGAGAAGGAAGAGCTAGCGTGGCTAAAGAAAGAGGATTTCATGGACAACTTAATCGTTTATGAGGTGGATAATCCTCATGCCGAATATAAGGTGCCTAAGAATAAGGGACGGGAAGCAATGGTAAGTAACATGAACTCTGATTACATCTCATGTTAGGCCAAAATGCTAACTAGAGGCGGGATTGGCTAGGTCTACCTGACGTACATGATCGACCATTACGATAACCTCCCCGACATAATCATTTTCATGCACGCTCACCGGTATGCGTGGCACAACAATCTGCTTCAAGGACAAGATCAGGCCCCCATGCTCAAGATGTTGAATTATGATCGGGTACAGCGGCTAGGATACATGAACCTACGATGCCATCACGAGCCCGGATGCCCAGACTGGATACACATGGATCGCCCGGGCGGTGACTTCGATTTCTTTCGCAAGCCTGAGGAGATATACTGGCGGCGGCATATATGGGAGGAGATTCATCCGGGGGCACCTATACCGACTTCACTTTCCGGTGTATGCTGCGCGCAATTTGCACTAAGCAGTGAAAGGATACGTCAAGTTCCCATTGAGAGACTTCTGCATTACCGCCGTTGGCTTATGGATACGGGCATGGACGACCAATATTCAGGGCGCATTTTTGAATACATTTGGCATTACATTTTCACCGGTCACGAAGTCCATTGTCCTGCGCAAAATTCATGTTACTGCGACGGCTACGGGATTTGCTTCGGTGGACGGCAAAAATACGACGACTTCTGGGAAAGGCAGAAGCAAAGGGACAAAGATTATGAAGAACTTGACGTTTTCGTTCAGGAAGAGGACAAGGCGAAAGAGGAGGGCACACAGGTGCGGTGGAATGCCAAACAGAGGGAACGGATAGAGGAGTTGAACCGGGGCATTGCCGAAGCAGACAGGTGGTTGGAGGAGCAGCGAAAGGGAGCATTTGAGAGGGGAAGGGACCCGAAAGCGAGGAAAGAAGAGACAGAGACTTGGGATTCGAGCAAGATATGGGATTATGCTCCTCTGCCTGAGGAATATGAATAAAGGCACTGAGAAAAAGAGTTGTGGAAGTTCTGGAAGGCTAGTGGGCGCAATCACCAGCGTCCATGTGAAGTTTCCGGCCAAGGAAATGGATAACCATGTTCTGTATGTATAATTAAGTAAACACCTGCATATGCATAATGAGAAAAAGCTTCAACACCCGTCTAGTTGGTTCACCCGACGTTTCCACTCTCGACCATGGCTAGAACGTGAATGGCAGACCTTGGTATGCGAACCTTTCTTTGCGCAGCCTTCGCCTGATCCTGCTAGTGCCGTTTATCATATGCCCTCATTGTGGCATATTGAGAGGAGCCCGTGCTTTCGCGGTGCGGTGCAACCCCACCGACCCTGCCGACCTTCTCCACCGTAGACTGCCGATTGCTGTCGCACTCTTCATTGACATTTGTGTTAAATCATCTCTCACCCTCCTGACTAACTCTCTGTTAGGTTCCAATACGTTTCAGAATAGAGTGGCTCAGGGCGAGTGTACCTAGGTCAATGGATCCACGCCAGTACCCTGGGCTCCTTCTTCACGTTCACCTTCCTCATTGCTGCGTCTACTACAGCGCAAGAGTCGGTTTGTGCTCTTAGACAATCACGGACGGAAAGACATGATTGTCCTGTAACTTGTTTCGATTTCGATTACGCCAGATTGTTGCGAAGGATATTTGCCTTACACAACAACTGAAGCACAATTGACGCTATTTTCTAAGCGCAATTGTTTGTCTAGCGCCTTTGAGAGGCAGTTTCTAATTCACCACCACTGTCTCAGTTCCTCTTTGTCTGTTGAAACGCTGGACAGCTGCGTAAAAGCCGTGGACTCTGCGCCTTCTCTCACAACACTTTTAAATCTGGAAACATGGAATACTGAACGACAAAATCAAGTCGCGATACCCGGCCTATTTGTACGCTATTCGAGGCACGGCGAGCATGATGCCGCAGGTCAATACTGAGACCTTCACTCGAACTAAGAGTCCGCAAGTCGTTATTAACAGGTCGCGAAAACCTCCGCAACCCCCGCCTGATCAACTCGATCCAGATCTTCCGCGCTCATATCACGAATGGTGGAAGCATTCCTTATCAATAAGACCCGAAGCCGAGGCTATTCACGATCTGAAGGTGCGAAAAGATAATTTCTTCATTCGCCCACATAGCTAAACAAACTAGGAAGCATGGAAAGCCCAGCCTCACGAGCTACTAATATATGAGGGTTACAAAACACGAAAACAGTATCTCGAATGCGATCTAGAGGATTTTGAAATATACACCTCACCAGAATGCAAGAAGGGCTCAACATTGATTTCTCTGGAATGTCTTGATCTCGGTGGACGAGTCCTGTGGTTCAATGGTGTCTTATCGATAGGTCCTATCCGTCGCTATGTCCAAGGAGTCCCGATCAAAGTCTATTCTATTGAGGGTTACGGCGACGATGAAGATCCTGTTGCTGTCGTTTACATTCAGTCCCAAGAAGCCAGCCGCGACCCAAAACATGATTTGTGGTATAAACTGACGAAACCGGCTCGTCACTATGAGAGATTCCACAATGTCTTCCAATGGGTCGTAATCTTCGCAAAACATGTTATTGACTTCTTAGAAACACGTCGAGAAGGGATCATTATCGGTCTTGAAGCCTTTCGACAAGATTTTCATTTATGGCTCCTACAACGCTTTCGTGGTAACAACAAGCTACGCTGCTGGTTAGATGCCTTTGGCGGTACTGATTTCCGTCAAGCCATCAATGCCCATATCAATTTTCTTAGTCAAGAAGCTTACAACCTGCCCAATGCGAACGTGTTGCTGAAACATTCTCTCTGGGCGGATTGTCTACGTGATGACCATCAGAGCATCATCACCCAGCCTATGGTTTGCGACAAGACAGTCGCCGCCCCGCATACATATGCATGCTTCAAGAACCGGTATTTTGCAGAGCGACTGATTGAAATTCAACCAACGACTGCAGTTCAACAAGCCCAAGAGCGTCGCAAACGACTGTTAGGTCTCCCAGTAGGCCTGCCTTGGGCAACATCTCGGAAAGGCACATATTCCCGCCAGTCTAAGAGTTCCTCTTTCGAGGCAGGTGACGTAGTCGCCATCCTCCCTGATGATGAAGAGAATGAACTCTGGCACAACCAGATCACGGGAAGGACACTGGAGTGGTACGCCTACGTACAAAAGGTTGAAGCTATGCAGAGTGGAGAACAGCGGCTGTTTGTGATATGGCTGTATCGACCCGAAGACACAACCATCTCGACCACTGATTACCCCGTTACTAAGGAGCTGTTTCTTTCGGATCACTGTAATTGTAAAGCCCGGCATCTTCTTTCATCAGACGTAGCACGGCTATGCGAGGTGGAATGGTTTTCCACATCATATGACACACTAAAGGAGTACTTAGTCCGACAAAAGTACGTCACAGAGGACAGTTCATTCGTCTCTCTGAAGCAGGCAGACTTCGAATGCGATTGCAATAGAGTGAGTAATATTGAGCTTGACAAGCGCCGTCAAGGCGACGCTATTTACGCAATGAAAAATGTTGCTGGCAGAACCATCTTAGAACCAGTAGTCATTCACTGTATCGATCATAATAAGAAGGAGATTATAGCACATCGGCTTCTCAGACTTGGCAGAGACTGCAAAGATACTCCTGGGAACACGCGACGAGGGGATGTTGCCGCCAACGAACTTGTGTGGACGAATGAACTAATCCGGATCCCGATTAAGCGTCTAGAAGTCAAGCGAAAGTGTCACATCCGACATTTCGTAAAGGATGAGATCCTTTCTCGAAAGGTACCCTTCCCATACAATCGAGGCGGCGCCGGAGATTTTTGGATACTATCATCCCAACTTATAATGCTCCACGACGTTCCTACCGTTGAATACATTACCGAGTCCCCTAGCATGTTGAATGCAGGTCCAGATCTTATGGCAGATGCTCCACTCGATAAGTTACGCGGTTTAAGTCTCTTCAGTGGCTTCGGAAACCTCGATAGGGGTCTAGAAGAAGGCGGAGCGGTTGAGTTTGAAACCTTCATCGATATGTGCCCTGCAGCAATTCACTCAATACACGCAAATAGCCCACATCCAGAGGAGCTCAAATTGTGGCTAGGATCCGTGGACGATTATCTGAAGGCCTTGCTCAACGGCGATAGTATACCACTGATCGCTCGCATAGGAGATGTGGCAGTCATCGCCGCTGGGAGCCCTTGTCCCGGATTCTCGACTCTGCAGCAGAACCCGTTTAGTCAGAAGTCGCTTAAAAACGCCTCGCATGTCACTACCTTCTGTTCCTTCGTGGAAATGCTTAGTCCAAAGCATGCATTTCTTGAGAACGTAGTGAACATGGCTAGTACCCGTCGAGGGCACGAAGAGGAGTTAGTTCTTTCACAAGTTATTGCATGCTTGGTCTCCCTTGGATACCAAGTACAACAGTTTATAATGAGCTCTTGGAACTATGGGAGTCCGCAGCAGCGATCTAGACTGATTCTATCTATTGCCGCACCTGGTCTAGTACCAATCAGCCCGCCTCTGCATACACACTCTCATCCAAATGATGCCAGATCTAGAAGCGTCGGCAAGCTTTTGAACGGCGAAAGGTTTGGCATGCAGGAGGATTATCCTACGCCATTCCCATTCGTTACGGCAGACAAAGCGACCGCGCATCTCCCAAGCATTGGCAGTGGTAGCGTTTATAGCTGCATAAGATATCCCGACCATCGGCTGATGCGCTTGCTCAATGGTCTTTGTCTGGATACAATCAAATGCGTTCCGACAAATCCACAGGGCCAATGCTTAGCAGACGCGTATAGGTTGGGCCTGGTTCCACCTCATGTTCACAGAGAGAAGAAGGAGCTTCTAAACCGCTTTCGTCGTATCAAGGGGGACGGCCTAATACAAACTATCCTCACAGCACAAAGCCCGGATGACGCTCGAAGTGGAGGCTGTATTCACTGGTCTGAGCATAGGACGATCAGTATTGAGGAGGCGAAGGAGGCACAAGGCATTCCCTCGGGAGAAGTCATCATAGGGTCGGCCGCTCAACAAATGAGACTAATTGGAAATGCTGTGGATCGACATTGCTCAATACTTCTGGGTTTGAGCCTACGACGTGCCTATAATCAAAGTCTTAAGACTTCTAGAGGCGGTAGGCCCAGAGGCGCGAGGCAGCCAGTTTGTGTCATGACTCCCGTGGCGGCTCCGCCCTCTTCCTACGAACAATCACTGATGTTTTCGGGAAGCTCATCAACCCTCAATCTGGAGTCTGATATCTCTCGTTCTAGTACACCGCAACTGACATCTTCACTTGATTCCACCGACTCATCGAGTATCGATGCACAAGGAAGCAATGAATGGAATTCCTCCGAGGAAATTTACGTTGACAAGTCTGAAGATAGCTTTAAGCTACCTCTTGGCCCAGCATCTCCGAACGGGCTCCTACGTAGGTTCTCTTTGACCCTTGGTCAAGGGATCAACTCACTGAGATCGTCTTTGCCGGCCCTTCCGAATCTCCCATCGCCAACGAAACGGACTCACGAGGAACAGAATCACAGGAAGCAAGCTCAAGAGTCGGATGATGAACTTGTCTCTAGTAAGAGGGCAAGACGCTCAGACTACGAAGATTGGACCGTCGCCTCCCTAGGTTCTCGAGACGGAGAACCCGATATTTTGACGCCTAGAAGAACGAGTAGAAGTGACGAGACTAGCTCATCTTCTAGGACGCCAATTACCCAGAAACTCCGCCGTTCCGGAGCGCAAGTTGAGTTCGTCCCGCAGGTGTGGAATAAAACTGTGGAGAGAGAAGTGAAGAAGGAAAGGGAACGAGCACGAGGAGGGTCCCGTCCATTTGCATAGCGTGGTACTCCCCGGAGCACTTGAACTATATGCAAGTTGGGAAATGACCTCTCAGGCTACGCTAAGCATCTATTTATCTGATTATTTACTAGGACCATTGTGAAGGGTTTCTTATACGAAGCATAGCATTTGAAGATGTCATGAAGGATATGCAGATATGACTTAGATATATACCCAATTTGTCTTTTTTTTACATCTTCCCTTGGCTGATGGGCATGCTGATGTACGTGATGTGAAGTTGAAAAGACACTTTCCCCCGTAACGTCCGTCCCTGGGTCGCGCAAAACCCATCGTGCCGCAAAATGTAAGGGTACTTTGACTTCACACCACTCAAATTCTGCACATACTTTACAACCTATTGTTTTTTTGCAATAGGTATGTACGATAGGTAATCCTGTATAAACATGCGCCTTTGTATCATGGTGCACAATCGCAATTTCATGATGGGATGAAATATCTCCATGGAAATTGTTACTTATCAACGACACAGCAAAAGCTTTGCGCAGGTCACGGCTAATATTGCCGAAAACAAATGCTGATCTTATAACCAACAGCAATGACGGACCCGGCAGCCACATTTTATAGCCTCATCCTCAGCCAGGCCCGCTGAAAAACAACTTCAGCCTAGCCGCTCACTCTGCGTCCAACATATATAACCCCGGCTTGTTGTAGCCCGGAAAGCTATCCTCGGATTGCCCTTGCTTAGCGATATGGAGTACCATGGCTCTGCCGTTTCCCCGCTAACCCACACACTGAAGCTCGAGATCAAAGAAGGCAACGCTTACCTTGTCGATGAAAACGAACAACTTCCGTACGAGCTCCTAAGAAACCTCGGTCATGGGCATAGTGGCAATGTAGAGGAGGTGAAAGATATCAATACTGGGCGAGTGTTCGCACGGAAGATAATACGCGTACCAAGAGGACGATATGGGAAGGATAAGAAGAAGATATTCGATAACGAGGTAAAAATCATATGCAGCCTCACTGGTCATCACCATATAATACAAGTCTTTGCGACCTACGTTTCTAAATTCGAGGTCGGCTTGATACTGTATCCCGTCGCAGACGAAGGGGACCTCGAACGTTTCCTGGAATCTTTTTCTCAATCCCTACCCGACTATGAGTCTCTGGATATCAGCGACATCGATAAGGCTAAAGTAGACATTCTCAAACGGTCTTTTGGATGTTTGGCTAGCGGGCTCGAGTTCATACATCAGCGGAGAATTCGCCATAAAGACATTAAGCCGCGAAATATCCTCATTCATCAGGGCTCAGTTATCTACACTGACTTTGGATATTCCTTGGATTCTAATCTAGAAGGCCACAGTACCACAACTGGACGACCAGACTTTCTCACCCGGAGATACTCAGCTCCCGAAGTTATTAATTTCGCGCCACGGAATTCTCGCTCGGACGTATTCTCGCTCGGCTGCGTATTCCTTGATATACTCTCTACCCTCACGAAGGTTTTGGATATCGACTTAGAGAAGTGTTATTATGAACGTATAAGTAGTATTCACACTCAGATGAGTAGTTCAACCATCCCAACATCATTGGAATTTCTTGTAAAGATAATCATCTTAATGACATTGGCAACCCCCGTGGAGCGTTCTACGGCAGCTGAGGTTGCTGGCAAACTCCAGGGGTATCCAGGGTTTCTATGCGACCGATGCCAACCACTACAGATCACTGAACTCCCATTACGGCGGGCAGAGGAAATGATCGAGCCGGGTGATTCGAATAACAGTCTTCAAGACCCTATTCCAGTAATTCGTACTGAAATAATATCTGGCGAAGGAGTCGAGGAAGGCAATGACCATAATTTAAAGATCCGTTCGAATATTGACCTGGCGGAGGAACCTGGGGATCCTAGAGGGCTGCAATTTTCCGAAGTACAAAACCGTGAGGGTATCTACAATCACGCATTGGCTGGAAACTTAACAGCAAACGGCCTGCAAGAAAACAGCCAGGAGATCAACTTCGTGAATCCGAGGAGCAAATTTACACCCCTTGCTATAGTACAGAATGGCCACGAGCCCACAGTACAGAGGTCTTCATCTTTAGAGTGGAAGATGCCCGACCGCCAAAGAGCATCGACCTTCAACAGAGCCTCCGGAAGCACGATCCCTTCAAGGGTATCGTCGACCCGGTCGTCGTCAATCACTAGCTCCGTCGCTTCGTCTCCGATAGACATAGAGAAGGCCGATGCCCTCGACATCAATCCTAAGCAAGTTGGCGCTGTGTGGTTTGAAGCCACGCCTTTACTACCACCGATACCTGGTTTTGACGACGTGCCAGCACAGTCCCCTCTCCAGTCGCCCATTTTTGCCACTCAATCGCCCTTCGCGACTCCCATCGGCACTCCCCAAGTCCGCGCCTGCCCTACTCTATCACTTTCATCGAAGCCATCAGTCTCATCGTTCAAGACATCGCAACCCGGACATCTGGTGCCATGGTCTGATGTTCCGCCAATAATGCTCACCGATCCTAATGACAAGTGGGCTAATAAGTTGGGCCACGCAAACTTCACCATCCAGCCGGAACCCTATGTACCTCAGATGTGTGACGCTGCCTCATTACGACAACTGTTTGCTGATTGGGAGCAAGCGCGCTACAACTTCACCAAACACCAAGTGCAGATGGGAGAGCACTACGGTGTCACTTCCAAGACCTACCTTCTCACAGAGCAGAAGTGGGCTGAGATTGATGCGTTGTGGAAAGCGAACCATGATATCGCCATTTCGTGTGCCGCAGCCATAGGTGTAAAGCCCGAGCCAACTTCGCCATTAGAACCAGCGCGGCTTAGCAAGATGCCAATACCCAATAATCTGAAGAGTGAAAGCAAGTTCCCAGTGCTGGGAGGCGAGAGCATTGTTGGCCCCGTGGTTAAGATTGCACCCCAAGCCCAAAGAAAGCCTCCTCGCAATCGCGCCTTTTTCAAGTTCTTTAGCGATATTAAGTTCCCTGGGTCCTTTCTCGAAAGATCTCCGGCCGGGGGTCGGAGCCGCTGAGGGCTCGAACTCCGTCCCTCTCGATATTTTATGCAGTTCAATCTCTTCGCTGAATGTTTGTATCATTACTCGTTACCTACGGTTTACGGTGTGTACGCCTGTATGACCGTGTCTTTTGTGCTCACTGGGGAAGCGGCCTGGCACGAATTTGTGCATGACAGTGGGCGCAAGGCTGATGAGAACTTCTCGGCATTATAGCGAGGTTCTAATGGTTAACAAGACCGTTCGAGAGCATTATGGAGTATTAAGAGCTTGATAATAGTGCTATAGGGAAGGAACCCTGTCACACCATAAGAATTTAAATAAATCTCAATGTACGTTATGCGCAGATTTATGGTGACTTCAAGTGAAAGTATCCCTTGTATTTTGCGGCACGGTGGGTTTTGCGCGACCTAGGTACGAATATTATGAGCCATTAATAGGACTCTTCCCATCTTTTAAGGTATGGAAGATCTCATTCCTCAGATTCAGTTTATGGGAAATTCAACGTGATCGAGTCGCGCTGTGCGTGTGCCAAACAAGTGATTTTCCTAACATTCTTGCCTTTTGCCCAACGCCCCAATGATATAGTATGAGTTACATGATATTTGCGTCTCTATGATACAACATCCTCTAACCTCCTCAATGGCTGATAGGTACTGAGAGAACGCGCACTTCCGAAGCTATGTAAATCTGCTGCCTGTGTCGCCGTGTGCCCCAATAGCTCGGTCCTCCCTTTTGCTGTTATGTTGAATTTAAATCTAACCTTAGAAGGGAGGCAGCCAAAATTGATATCCACCGTTCTTCATCCGGAAGACGCTGAGGAGGAAGCTGTACATGCAAAGGAGAACACCACTCCAGAGAAAGACAGCGAATTGTTGGGTTCGCGCATCGGCGATGCGGGGGACCTTGAGTGCGAGAGAAATGGTGGCGAAGGACAAGACACCGTCTGGGAAGTGAGTTAGCTATGTTTTGGCAATAAAGTGCTTAGTCCGTCTTACAAATAGCGGCAACAATCTGCGATTCGAGACCGAACTGATTGCTGAAACCACCAGCAAAATAGCTAAGACCGCCCTTTCCGTCACCAGCTACGTATGGGGACTTCCGGATGTGGTTGAACATGTGTCCGCTAGTGAAAAGTAGAACAGCAATCAAGCTGAAGGCGGCCCATAGGTTTCGGTTCTGGAGGACGGGGGCGATGTAGGGAGCAGCGACAGCAAAGAAAGTAATGACACCGAGAACGGCAGTGGTGACGGAGACAATCTTGACATAGTTGATGGGCCTGTGGACGGCAGGTTTGGGAACGTCGCCAGGGAGGTGGCGCGATACCCAGGCGTGGATCTGCTCGGCAGATTGCGGACTGTCCCAATGTCAGATGGTTGCTACTAATGCTACTAAAGTCTATAGATCTCTTACCCTGCCGTGAAATCGAATCGGGATGGCTGAGTATCCACCTTCGCATTGGGACCAACGGTTGGGTGAAAGAGGAGCAGGACCGGAGCGGTTTGAAGCATCAGCTGTTTTCGTTAGTCGTGCCGTCTTCTTCAGCAACAGAAGCTGCGTCATACCGATTGAAAAGTGTTCTTTCCGTCGACGAAGTCCAAGGTTCCAAAAACTAGCCTGGTCGCAGCATTCTTGTCACCCTTTGCCCAGCTCTTGCCCAGCAAGTCCCACTCTGGCTGGAATTCTCTACACAGAGTGCATCCAAAACGGGTCTCCATTGCAGTGAGAAGTACGGCAACCGAATAGTCCCTCGGCGCCTTAGTCAATTGTGAGTAGCTCGTATCATCGAGCTTCAGCGGGGCGGAGAGCGATTTGGAGCGGAAGTCATTGAATCGGTCGGCCGATGATTTCTTGGCTGCTAGAGCCGTGAAGGGAACCAGAGAGGCTGTGAGAAGCTGCAGCCACCGCATTGTGTAGGTTGGACGTGGAAGAGGGGAGATTCGTAGCTGTGGAGCTTGCTCTTGACGCTTTGAGGTTGCGAACGTGTCCTCCAATTCGATGTCGTACGTAATCACGCCAAGCGAGATGGGCGACAGGGGTGCGGCAACATCACGGGGTTTGGCATCGATGCGACGGGTGTCCTAGATCAACAACGCAATTATTGTGCATTCTTCTATTTTAACGGCATATGCCACAAGTGATTAGCTTTTATGCTTCATATCAGAATATTTTGATCCGTCGCTGACGAGGGTTGCTGGGGTCTTGGCAACGGCGCGGATTGTTTGTGTTTACAACGCGTCGACAATTGCACACTGCCCCTCCAAACTCTATCCCTACCTTTCGCAACTTTGCATCCTTTGCTGTACAGACTTAAGCAATGGCTGTAAATATAGAACCGGACAACAGCCATGAGATAAAAGATGTGAGCAGAGTATTTCGGGTATCTTATGAAATGGCGATTAATGCAAGCTCATAGCTCCAACACTCGCTGCGAACGGCAGGCCTAGAGCTTAGCCTTGAGCGAAGTAAACATTCAGTCGAAGTCGTCGCCAAAGATGAAGAGATACGGAAGCTGCGACTCAGTCAGTGCTTGCTGCAGGATGACAACACAGACCTGCACGAACAGCTGGAGGAGGAACAGGCGCGCTCCGACGACTTGGAAAACGCGCTCGATGAAGCCTTGGTCGAACTGGACGCGCAGAAGGCTGCTGCCGACACGGCGCAAAATCAAATCCGCACCCAATCTAGGGAAGTCGCAAACCTAAGGGTGCGTAGCAGTTGCTCTCACACTCCGATTGTCACTAACCCATCTTCAGGCCGAACTCAAAGCTATGGAAAATGTCACTTCCGACTCAAATAAGACCCTTTCCGAGAAGCTCGCCCTTACCCGCGAATTGTCATCCTTACGACCCGAAGTCGAGCATCTGCGCACCCAAGTCGAATCCAATCAAGGACTGCTCGCAGAGAAACTATCACTACAACGCCAGCTTAACACCGCGCAGGTTGAGCTTGAGAACGAGAGACGGTCCACTGCACGAGCACTCGCAAAACAGGGAAAGAAGATGGAGCAGGACAGCGATCTACGTGGTGAGCTTGAGGAACTGCGCAGTGAGCTAGCCAAAGAAAAGAAGGACCGGTTGAAGGCGGAAGCTGCCCTGGCAAAGGCAGAGAAGGCTGGCGAGAAGGCGCTATCTGATGTGGAATCCCACCAACTGGCAGCCGAACGCCTGCAAGCAAAACTAGACAAGGTCAGCAAGAAGGAATCGGACAAGGCCAGCAAACACGATCAAGAGCGCGATGCGGAGCTAGAAGAGCTTCGTGAAGAGTTGGCACAGGAAAAGAGCGCCCGTGCGAAGGCAGAAAAGGCCATCAAGAAGGGCAGTGGCCGCGACGCTGAGCTGGAGGAGCTTCGCCAGGAGCTTGAACAGGAGAAACAGAACCATCAGAAGCTTGAGAAGGCCGGCAAAAAGAGCAACCAGCAAGGGGATGCTGAGCTCAAGAAGGAGCTAGATGAAGAGAAGCGTGAGCGCAAGAAGCAAGAGAAGGAGTACACCAAGACACTTTCTGAGCTTCAGAATCGCAACACCGTACTAGAAGATAAGCTCAACGCCTTCCGGGAAAAGCTTCGCACCACCAAAGAAAAGCTCAAGGAGAAGGAAGTAGAGTTGGAGCGAATGGACCGAGCGCAAACAGCACCGCCAACCAAGCCGGCTCGCGAAGCATCTACGAAGCCCGCGAAGAATGGCCGCAAACGCATGGCTGCATCTGCCGAACCAGATATCAACCTTGGTACTCCTGGCGAAGGCTTTCCCGCAAAGAAAGCTAAGCGAGGGACCACGATTTCTGCAGTTGGCGATACTTCTACCTTTTCCCTCACACCTTTCCTTAACCGTACGAGCAGCGTTGCACCAGGTGAGACCATCATCGAAGAGGAAGAAGAGGATGAGCAAGCCGTTCCAGATGCAACACCAACCGCTCCACCAAAGAAAGCTCCTCGAAAGTTCGCCGATCCCAAGTCTAAACCGCTCGCACCATCTGCCTCCAACAAGGCGAATGCCAAGCCTGGTGCTCGTAAGAAGTCCGCGGCACCAGCCCTTGAGGTGGTCACAGAGGAAGCATCAGAGCTCTCCAGTTCCAAGGATAACTCTGAAAATGCACCTATCACTGTCCCACTCAAGCCAGCTGATGATGGCCCCTCTAAGACTAAGAACCACTCCCGTGTACCCAAGTCCAAACCTCGGAAGTCTCTAATGTCCTTCGCCACCTTTGTGGAAGAGCCTACGGCCGAGAAAAAGAAGAAACGCAAGCTCGGCGCAAGTGCGAATGGCGGAGGACTGGGCAAGACGCTATTCGATGCGGATGACGAGGAGGACGCTCCTGCCAAACCATCGGCTCCGAAGGGACTGTTCGCTGCCCGAGCATTAGGAAAGAGTGTGCTCGGCAAAGGACCCCAGCGGCCCATTAGTGGTGGTTATAATATGATGAGTGCTGAGGGCTTTACGTTTTCGCCACTAAAGAAAGATAGGAGAGGTGCGAGCATTCTCAAGTGATGCGACAGAAGCACTGCTCTGTACTCTTGTAGATCTCAGCAGCGACGCGTACACGAGTAAGCATGGCTGGCATCATATATCGGGCGAAAGTTCTTGGTTTTCTCTGGGGTCATCTGCATATATAGGCGTATTGATTGGGTTTGTGTTTGTCACGATAGTTTTGTGTTGGACGCTTGTCTAATAAGCGGCAATGGTAACCTGTTCTGCCCTTGACTAAGTTTCTGCAGTCCCTATGCAGTGTCGTTAGTTCGAACTTTCCCATGCGGGAGCGAGCGAATATAGAGGCATTACGACTCAGGCATTAGCTGGAGCGTGCTTCTCTGGGAGATGACTCTGTCATGTACTTGTATGTGGCGGTATCATCCTCGATAAGAAAGGGTGATGGAGATGTTGTAGCGAAGATGAGGCGAGTCAAAGTGAGGAGTTTGATAGGTTTGTTAGGCAGGGGCTATGAGCTGCAAGAATCTGTTCGGCGTATCAGATGCGTGTTTGTATCTGGCATCTCGAGGAACCCAAACAAGGACCGGAATAATTGAAGTGGACTTGCACGCTCCATGCTACTGCGTACGTCAAATGCCCCTCATGTGCTAATACAGTCATAGAGAAACTCATTCTACAGCCATATACTTGCTCAAAGGTCCACACGATTCAAATTGATCTTCTGTATGCAGCGCTTACTGCTGCACCGCATGCAGCTTTACTTTCAGAGGTGGCTTCTCCCACAGCGTAAACAGTTTCTGATCCTTGATCCACTCTTTCGACTCATCCATCAATTCAAGGTCGAAATTGAAGATGACCTTGGCTAGGATCAGTCGCAATTGCGCGTACGCGAGGCTACAAGGTGAAGATGGTCAGCATTCACTTGAAATGAAAAGTGGCTGAAGAATGCGCAGAAATGGAGGCAACTCACTTCTTGCCGAGACAATTGCGTGGGCCGAATGAGAATGCGTTCATACAGGCTTTATTGTCGTCCCTGTAGCGTTCGTCGCCGAGCCAGCGCTCTGGGACAAAAAGGTCAGGGTCCTTGAAGTTGCGCGAAGAGTGGTTCGCAGCATGTTGTGACATGTATACGGATGTCTAGAGACGCCATCAGCAATGATCTTTGGGATATCTTGTCAAAACTTACGCCGCCAGGTATGTAGCGGCCCGAAATCCTGTCTCCGCCTGCCGGTACAGCGCGAGGGAAACCAGTCGGTACTGGCGGATAGTATCTCAGACTCTCCTGAAGGCAAGCAATCAGATAGTCCATCTTGTTAACCTCGTCTATGGTAATCTCCGCCTGAGTTTTGAAGCGACCTCGGACCTCCTCTACTAGCTTCTTATAAGTCTGCGGATAGGCCAAGAGAAGATACGTTGCGCCCGAGAGCAGCGTGGCTGTAGTCTCGCTTCCTGCACTCAGTAACAAAATGGCGTTGGAAACCATTTCACCCTTCGACAGTGCCTTTTCCCCGATGCCCTCATTCTTAAGGATGTACGAAATGAAGTCGTTTCGAGTACCGCCCTGTTCCAATCGTTCCGTTACCTTTTGCTTGCTCCTGCCAAAGAACTCTTCGCGCATGCGCAATACCGCGGCGTGGTCTACGAAGATGTCTTTGGCACGATCGTAGTAATCGAACATAGCATACCTGCGTCGAGTTGCGAGGAAGCCGGCCGCCTTGGCACTGGCAAAGATGAGGTTAACCCAGGGATGATAGTCTTTGTCGCGTAGGCAGTATAGTGGCTCGCCAAATGTAAGGTCGGTGATGATGTCGAAGTTGGTAAAGTTGTACTGCATCTGTTAGTCATTACGCAAGTCAGGCTGCACGATGCATACCCAGCGTATGATGTCCACGACAGGTGCACCATCCTGGACTTGCTCATGTAAGCAGCGAACAAGCAAGTCGACGGAACTTTGAATAAGTGGCTCTTGTTCCCGCAGCGCTTTGGCACTGAATGCGTGAGAAAGGCTCCGCCGCATCCTAGAATGGCTTGCTTCATCTGCCACGAGCAATGAGTAGGTTTTATTGACGGGTACCGGAAACCATGATCGATCTTTCAGGTAAGCTCCCTTTTTGTTCTTTCCCGTGTGAAATCCATAAATATCTTGCCATGCTGTTTCGCCGGAAATAAAGGACACTTCATTCGGTGCAATCCGAACAACATCTCCGTGTGTGTCGTGCAGCTTCTGAATCCAGGGAATGATCGTGCCATTACGTAGGCGCAGACTGGCAGGTATGCCTGAAGCTCTCGATGAGAGCGATCCGGGAATGTGTGCAAGAGGGTGGAAGAAAAGGTTGTAGATGGCAATGCTAATTCCGCGAAGCACAATCTAGGAGCTGTTACTTTACGATCCCCATCAAAGTCTCCGATGTGCTCAGCGATCAGCATCGAAGACACGGGTTGCAACAAATAGACTGACGAATGACAGGATGATTCCGAATACGAATGAAATCCCAGCGGGACTAGATAGATGGAAGTCGTCTGAAAAGAGCCTGATAGCGGATGCCATCGTTGTAAAAGTGCACAACAAGACGAAGAGATATTAATTGCATAAGCGTGATTTGCTAGGTATTGGATGGAGACACATGGGCAGGCGCACAAGCCCGTCATATATACCCACTGGGATTCTTACCGTACACCAACACCCGTTAGACTACTATTCCTGCTGTAGGGGTCATTAGCTCTCTTGATAGCCCACTGCGTCTTCTAACGCTCCATGTACGATAACACGCCAATCAGCTCCTGGACCTGAACCATCAAGGGCGGGGTACCCGCAGCGAATTTAGGCGGGCAACAATGTCTTCACCGATTCCAGTCTGATCCATGCTTAACGGAAATGCTGTAAGCCATTCTTTACGGCAATTATTCTACGTGGCACCATGTTATCGCTGGCATGAGTTAGGCATGGGCAGATGCACATATATGGCCTACAACCGATATATGTCTTCACTGTATACATTGCAACATGTAAGTGAACTGTATGCATATTGACTAGTCGAGGAAACGTGACTGAGTCTTGACCAAAGTAGGCAAGTGGTAGAGCGTGTTATCAAAGCTCGGGCCAGCTTCGTGATGTACAACTTAGATATACAAGTTCAGTATATACGGCGCCCAGTCCTAGCAAAAGTGTTGTCGCGAACCCACCAATAGCGTGATGTTAGCAGTAACAAGCCGCTCATGACTCGGATTACCGACAGGCTCCGGCAAGTTTGACTAGTAGATGCAACATCTACTCTCTAGAGTTATCCTACATAGTACGTAGTTGAGATGAAGCTGCTTACATCTGGCTTTTTGTTATCACGAGAGAGATGGCCTCGGCATATACGCTTCGGGCAAACGCTGTAATAAGCGAGAAACGATGCGTTGATCTGGGAAAGTTTCTTCGCTGTTCGTTCGCGGTGAGTATACTTGCAGAACAGCAAGCAGAGAGAACCCTTGTTCCGATCATCGTTCCTCGCTGCAGTGAGTGAAGCGAGGCAGATGTCGAATGTTGACAATATCAGGGACCTTTGAGTCAAATTGACACCTCCGTCACCTGTAAGCTCTAAGCTTACCAAATCGCCTTGCGAAAGGGTTCAAAATTTGCGAGTAGTTAAGACACCTTCCCTGGCATTTACCACGACGTTTGGCTTGAATCATGTATAAGGGAAGATAGATGATATTCATCTACATAGTCCTGCACGTGAGCCCGGGGATCGCGACCAATGTGCCGTGCGGCAGACAGAAAGATGTCCCCTCCGTCATCAATTTGTGCCAGAGATAGCAAGGGGGACCGAGTGGCCCGCATTTAAAACCCCATATGACCGCATTTTCCACGATGCTCGTCCGCTAGACTAAGCTTCCAAGTAGCAGAAGCCCCAAAAAATTCCAGATATGCTCGCTTGCCCCTGCCTAAAATGCCAGTATGTCCTCAAAATGTGAAGAGTGTAGCCTCGGTAGCTTTCAATGTGTTCATGGTGTTTCTTCTCTCCCGACTATTTCGTCCGCGAGCGCGAGACCGCCGGTCGTGAATTGGTGTACGACGAAGAGCGCGAAGTGGAGGGCCTGCACGACGGTTAGCACCAAGCCACGGAAGCGACACCTTCAGCCTTGCGACAGCCTCGCGACAGCCTTGCGCCTCTCACAAGCAATGATATTCTCAAGCATATCATGTCCAGAAGAGTAGGAATGAAGAGGGTTAAACTCACGACTTCTTCGCCCCGCCCTCATTCGCCGCATTCCACGTCTTCACAAACGCCTTCTGCGTCTTATCCGCATAGTCCTCCGTGTTAAGCTCCTTGATGCCAACCTTCGCCCCGTCCTTTGTGAAGACGACGTTCTTCTTTTCCATTTTGCGGACGCCGCGCTCGGCAAGCTGGTTCGTGTAGAGGTAGATCTGCAAAGACGTTGTTAAAGGCTGCTCTTGAAGCGTGTGGGTAGGTGGGTCGCGTGAGGGCTGTAGGAGAGCCAACATACCTGATAGCCTACCCAGCCAGCGCCAGCAACCACCGTGAAGAGGATCACGAGTGGAATGAGATTTCCTAATGCACCCATTGTGTCGTAACGTATGCCGTGTGCGTATGCGCGTGTATGGCCGCAGGCGTTGTATAACCGTCGACGCCTCAAGCCTCGTTCCAAATCGTTGAAAGGCGTACGCCTCAGCCTTAGCGGGGTAACAAGGCAAATGGGAAGTGTCTCCGAGTTCGATTTTCTGCGCTCAGCTAGCAGGGCAGCAAAGGATGCACAATGAACGCCGGGTGAAGAAGAAAAAAAAATGCAGATTGTCAGAAACGGAAAAATACGTTTCAACTCCTGAGGTCAAAATAGCATCGGACTCCCGTCGGTATGGCTGAAAGGTGAAACAAGGGAAGGGGCTTGGCGCCACGGGATCCTGAATGCAGGGGTCCTTCTAGCGAGCCTTTCACGTTGCAAGGTGGCTCGTTTGGTCATCTTGTGGGCCGTTTTGAAATCTCTTGGTCTGGACTCCTACGTTCTAGAATTCAATGCTTCGATCAACTACTGTTCACGGATGAATTGTGTGACATGCGCTCGGACGACGTGGACTTGTGAGGTTCGGTACATTTGCCTTTTTCGGCGCAAGTGGATGGACGCAGTCTTAGAATGGAGCGTGGGCTCTGGGGGCTAGAATGTTTCGAAGATCATAGTCCCTACACTGGAGAGTCTGGAGTTCTTACTAGCTAGCTACATGTTACATGACCAGCATATATCATACAGTCATGATCCCATAAACCACACATCCTCCATACGTCAAGCCAATTATACCATGCTTTTCCTTCGCAATACCTTCCGCAAACGCCATATATCCACCTCTTAAAGTATCATCGTGACGCAGACTTGCCATAATATTCTATGGAAACATGGGCCCACACGTAAGCACGTGCCTTCTTGCCATTACGAGCACTTGGGCGCTTGTTAAGCCGAACTTCATCCCGATCAGATACAATCTCCCACGTAGCCAGTCTCTCTGCTGCTGTGGGACCGTGTCTGCGTTTGCAGCTACGTAAAGCGGCCAGACGAGGCTGTAGCCTCCATAGGCTTCGGCAGCTGTCATATGCTCATTAGCAAGGCTACTTCATGTGACAGGATAGGCCATGGGACTGACCATTCTGCTCTAGACCAAGTTCTTTGGCGACCGGTTGCAATTCGTAGTCCATATGGAAAGGGACGCAGGCGGAAAGCTCGTCTACTATCTGTTGAATGACGAAAATGGCGCGTTCGTATGCAGAGGAGAAGTTTTGGGTAGGATTGCTGCTTAACCATGCTACGCAAGCTGTGATGACGCGTTGACAAAATATGCGACAGACGCGATAGTCGTTCACGATGCTGGCAACAGGAACATCGTGGTAAACATGTTGTTCGCCAGGCCACTTGTCCGCAGTTGCGGTCTCCTCTACCGGTATTGGGTCACTGACTATGCCGATAGTGCGGTGGAGCCACCCGTCTGGGAGTGTCTTGTACCATTCCTGTAGATTACCGTCCACCATTTGCGCAAATTCGAGAATTTTGATGGCTTCGGATTCTAGGGCCGGGTCATATGGGGATTTCGTCAAAGCATTTGCTCGTGCTCGAATGTTGGGTAGGTCAATGCAGATAAGCGTTAGACGGTTAGCAGCATTTTCCTCGCTGATATCATTTGCAATCCATCCTTTGGCACCTGGGAAGGTCTCGATAGGCTTGCAGCGCTGGACACAACTCGTGATCTGAACTTGTTTAGTATTCGCTCTACGACCATCTTGACCTCGCACTTACCATCATCGTCCGCACTGCTCGAAATACTGCATGCGACATCGGATCCTGGAACTGATCTGTGCCTCTCAATTTGGTCAAGGCCACCGCGCCATCAACGTGATTTCCCCACGCTGTAATAGTATCGCCCGTCGACATGATAGTCTGTCTAAAGTTAGCCACGCGCCTAATGAGAGAACACGCACAAAGGAAGGAAAACTACTGAAGACCTTGATGAAGCAATAATACGACTTACTTCATACAAGGAGAAGAGAAGAATGGCAAGAACACTCTCGTCGGACTTCGCAACCATGGGATCTTTGAGATCCTCATTGAGCTTGAGAAGTGCCTGGCCATAGGTTGCGGTGGCATCCCTTAGTAGATCTTGTCTACCGGGGTATTGGCCACAGGCTGCAAGGGCGACGGCGTTTGTGGCTAGGTGTAGTGCAGAAGAGGGACGCGCTCGGTTGTAGAGGGGTACAAGGAGTTCCAGATAGCCTCTCATGCTTTCCGCTTGCTGAGGTAGTGAGACGAAGTTTCGGAAGAAGAAAGGTACAGCTTCAAATTCCGGGGCCAGAGTAATGCTTGCGGGAACGGCATGTTCGAGATTCCACATCAAGGCATCAAAGGAGCCCCAATCTGGAGGTAGTTCGGAAGGCGGTATGGTTGCTAGCTGTCCCTGGCTCAGGAGATATAGAGCTGACTGAATTTGAGGGGTTGAGCTATCAGCTCGGAAAGGAGTGGAGACTGGTGAGACATCCAAAATGGGCGCGGGAGATCTACCAGACGTCAGCCACACTTCTTAGAGTTTTCTGATTGGGTACACAAGAGTGTTGATGAAGTGACCGTATGGGCCCAACCGAAACCACTGAACCCCCTGTTCCAGGAAGCAAAATGCTTCCACATTCGCTAATGATCGCTTCTCGCGACTATGGCTAGGCCTCGTGCGGGTGTGCGGCACAGCACTTCCGTGAAAGGACATCGGGAAAACACTTACGTTGACGGACTGCCCTGGCTCCGTTCACTTCGTCCACTACCCTTTCTCGCCTTGCGCGCCAAAGCCTTGTTTTCATCGCGAAACATGAGGTCGAATTCGTCTGGATAACCGGGACAGACTCGCCCGCTCTTCTGGCACTGGCCACATATTGGACGCTTCTCATCGCACTATAGAAGTGTCAGCAAGGCTGCTGTAACAATTGCCAGACATGGCTAAGGCCATGCAGATGATGGCCTGTAATTGGCGTGTGATGCGAGCCGGTGATTACAATGGTACAGCGAACTCGGTGTAAGTGTGCCACAGATGGAGTCATCAACGGGGACGGCATAAGAGAAGACCGACCGTACCTTAATCCTGCGGCTCTTACACATGCCGCAACCCTTACTAGGCTTGCCGGTATAGACCATCTTGCAACTTGACCTCAAACAAACAATACAAAAGATAGCGTCAAAGGAGAGAAAGAAACGGAATGTAGAAGGGGAAGCGAAAACCTAGCTCGACGCCTTGAAGCCTCAGGGCCCTTTTCGAGCGCTGTAGCAATATATACTCGCCGAGCCAGTACGGCTTTTCTCGATATCAAGCAGGCACTCCGCCTCGGATGCACACGAATATCATCAGGCCTACGTTGGCGGCTAGTACTAAGCAGCAACGACGTCTGATGCTACTTTCCAATTCAGCCCAGACCGCTCAAACCGATCACTCGGCCCTGCTCCTTCGAGACTGCCTCTACGCCCTTCTGATGAAAGCGTGCGGCACCAACGCAGAGCCACCGTTTGTGCTCGTTCCGCAGGAGCCGGTTGTGGGTGTTTGGGAGCCGGGGTGCTGGGGGTGCTGGGGTCGGGCGGGCAGGAGAGGTGTAAAGAATGATGTACACAATTAGGGTCAAACGTAAGCACAGCGTGCGGAATTGGGGTCTCTGGGCCTATGGAAATGGAAGAAACGGTACCGCGGAGGCGCAACGACAAGCATTTTGGGCGCGGTCGAGGACATTACTCACAGTTGTCGTCCCAAGAAACTTCAGCTGTCGCTCGCAAGCTCCGCCAAACTGGGCAAGGCGCGGATCAAGCGCCTCGTCTAATTCGGTAAGCTGCGATCGTGGCGCAGTCTCCCGTACCGAGTGCTCGACGTCTCTAACGGCCGATTAGACGTGCCGCCCAGTTGCATTCAACAGGAACTGCTGCTGCCTGGGCGCCTGGGGGCTGCTATCTGAGGCACTGACGCAATGCACTACGCAACCCTCATCTACCTGCAGACGCTCGTGTATATCCGACTTTCGCTTTTGAGCGCCCGCTCACGCTGTTGCGCAGCGCTCAGCACCGTGGCAGTTCCCCCCCTTCGGCCGTAGACGTGCCTGAGCCCCTCGATGCCATTGTCCAAGAACAGAGCATCATCGTATGTATACGCGGTCCACAGGCTGAGCAATCGAAGAGACTTTGACACACTGGTAGACCTGCAGCTTCCCGCACTAGCGCCTCGCTACCAGCACCATGCCGTTTTACAGAACTCCATCTCGTGTAGGATCCCTTGGCCGAATCATCGAAACCTCGCGCCGTCTGCTTGCTCCGATTCTCGCGTCACAGGAGGATTGCGATTCTCGCACTTGTTACCCTGATCGACTGCGCACTTGCTAAATGTAGTCTTCGCGTAGAGTTTCGTGCGGCTCAGTCACTCGCTTCAGCCACTCAGAGTCTAGTCGGCCGACTCGGCGTCCGTCGCTCACGGATGCGATATCAGCAACGTATCCCAGGTGAACTCAACACCCTGTTATCGGCGGAGTATGCTGCAATTGAAGCGCATCCATGTGCAGCTTCTCAAGCATCAGTGACTGCCTGCATCTTGTAACAATGGCGGTGAGCTGTAAAGACGGTGGACGCCGGCATTTCCGATCTCTACAATAAAACAACTCACTCGGCCGATGGAAAAGCGCGCGTCGACGTCCGGCAGCAGAAATCTGCCTTGCAAATGAGCTTTCTCGTCACCATATTGAGGGCACCGCTAAAATGCTTCTCTACTTCGTTGAAATCACGTTATGCAAGGAAAATCTCGAAACAGCAATTCGCGGTGGCATTCTAAAAAATGCGTCATCTTTCCGCACAAACGCAGAATCATTCACACTCCTACCCCAATCTATCCGCACGGGGCACTCTCTACGCACATCAGTCTGTGAAGAGGACGTGCAAAAAAATACTGACCGTGTCAAACAGACTGCAGTCGCCTTGGAACGAACATTTAAATCCTCACCGCCAAAAAGCCCCTCCACGATCTACGTATGACTATCTGTGTAACGCGATCCCTTCACAAGACAAATCTTGCCGTTTGGATAGTATCTACTA
The DNA here is from genome assembly GCA_030378425.1 of Periconia sp. TS-2. Lineage (NCBI taxonomy): Eukaryota > Fungi > Ascomycota > Dothideomycetes > Pleosporales > Periconiaceae > Periconia > Periconia sp. TS-2. Next base: position 729,121 of record JASNQO010000014.1, on the reverse strand, counting down.
TTTTGACTGATCTAACCAATCGGGTCCACCAAAGTGATTGAATGACTCCACTAGCTTGTTTGAACAACTTCACAAAATTGATTCATTCACTTCACTGCGTCGACCAAACCGCTTCACCGGCATGATTGAATGGCACCTCTAATAAACCACCCCCCTTTGACTCACGATTCCTCCCCTCAAGCTCTCCCTCCTCTACAAGCCTATATCACCATTACACTTCACACCCCCAAAACATTCAACTACCACTATATCAAAGTCCACCCACTACAACGGCCAAGATGTACTCCCTCCCCCTCCTAACCGCCCTTCTCCTCCTCCTCGTTCTCACCCTCACCCTCGCCAGCGATTGCGACACAGGCGAGGGCAACAACTGCGGCATCTACAACGGCCTAGACGACAAAGACCACAGAGTGTGCAAGCACCTCATGACCAAGGCCTGCAAAGCCTTCAAAGTCGGCCAGCCCAAGCAAGAGCCCTACAAGGACTACTACCAGTACGCCGCGTGCGACTACTGCAAATTTTACACGTGAGTTACACATTACACAATACACATTGGGGGATGGGGGTGTTGTTCCATGTCGAGAAAAAGCTTGCAGAAACGCTGACAAAGTTGGTTCCATGTTGCAGGACTCAAGATCATTGCAAGGCTGAGAAGGAGCCTAGGAACATGGCCATGTCAGGGCCGATTCCGGATGGGTATGAGTGGTACTATTGCGAGAGGCAGGCGGATTGATCGAAAGCCCTGATGGGGTCGTTGCGGCTTTTCCCGTCATCTGGGCTGGTTCATTTTGCATTGCTGCCGAACATGTCCTAGTGCCATGGTAGACAAACTCCTAAGAAACATGAACATGTAGTCTTGCCAATAGCTTTTACGTGAGAATGTCCACTTCACGCCGGAGGCGTTCATATTTCAGTGAATTGCATTCAAGTGGGTAAAAATACCTGGTCTACGACATTTGCGAAATCATAATTACTCCAGTGCACATATCCTTAACATTGCGATTGGTTTATGGCATGTATGTATATGTGTGTGTGTATCGACTGAGACTATGTAAATGCTCAATCTTCCCGCAACAGCTATGAGCTCCTTATTTCTATTCATCTATAGTAGACAAGCCAACGACCAAAGTAGCACTGGGCCCAGACAGGCGTCCAAGCAGCTGCGAAGCTGCCCTTCCTACTATGATACAAAATTGAAATGCGGTATATGTCTAACGCCAGAAGCGCGGGTATCTCGTTGCCACGAACGCGATAACACTCTGCGTAAATCTTACAAGCCGATTACACGGCCATCCTCACGGTGCGCTCTATAGCTGGTTGAAGGGCTAGCCGTGTTGTATGACTTTGCTCAGTCCTCGTGATGCGTCCCCTCCGTCTCTAGCTCATCCGGTCCAATCTCTTCCCGCGCACCGCCGACGTCACACTCGTGGATGATCTTTCGCCAGCCTAGCGGTTCAGCACCGTCTTTCAGGTACTCGATGGTGGGGAAATAGTGTTCGTTCTTCTTCATGGTAGCCACCCAAGGCACGTTATCAAACGTCATGACCTTCAATCGGAAATACTGGTTATCGCCAATCTTCTTCACTTCTTGTAGGAAAGTGTCTAGATCTGGGGTCGGGACGTTGTTGACATGCGTGAGGAAATTGGTGGGAGCTAGACCATACACTATAATACATGTCAGTATAGAGAAACCTCGAATGGGTTAGTGGTAGACTTACTGTACGCCGGCGATCCACGAGACCGGGACGAGATGTATACGTCCGAGTGGATCTTGCTAATCTGCTGGCGAACTGCTTGATGCGGCCGATGAAGCGTAGCTCCACAAAAGCTCACCACACGGTCGGTTTCTAAATCCTCGGTGGGCACCGTCGGTACCTTCAACGACATTTCCTGGCGCTTTCGAATGATGACGGCGTCTAGAAACTCATTGTTGTACATGACATCTAGGTGCGGAGCGCCCGTAATCAGCTTGCCGTTAAGGGTCAATAGCACATCGCCCTCTTGCAGGCCATCTTCGTGACCCGAGTCGACCTTCCGTACCATGAAGAGTTGATGCCGCTCAGGATCCTCTTGTTCGGTTTTCTCGATCCATTCTTCGGAGACACCCATGACCCTAGCCTGGCTCATCTGCACCGTCTGGAACTCGACGTTGAGGATGCGCAACTTTGGCGTCTTTCCACTCTTGATCTCGTTCAAGACCGGTAGGATCATGGGTGTAGCGAGGCCCAGATGGTATTCGACATCTTTTCCGCTATGCGAGGTACGCTCGCCGAGGTAAGATAGCCACAATGCTTGAACTGTGCCGTCCTCGGCAATCAACACTCCACAAGCACTGTGGGATGCTTGGTTGGTGTCTACAGTGATGGCATCAAAATTTGTTGCGCGATAGCGAGGAGTGACTGCGCTGGCCGGAATGGCTACAGTGGTGATGTCTGTGACCACGGTCTTAGCGACAACAGGCCTGAAGTTTTGATTCAACCCGAAGAAGATCGTTTCGTCTCCTTTCTTGATGAAGTCACTGGCGAACTTGGGAGTCTTCACCGGAGCATTCACTAACGACGTATCGTACTTGACGATGGCGTAATTTTGTAGTGGATGCATGAACACGACCTTGGCATCAACGAAGATGGAATCGGCAATGATCAGAGAGATGTCACACAGATCGTACGGAAGAAGAGCTCGCGATACAAGGACTAAGCCCTGTTCAGCATCAACAACTAGACCATAGCCTTGTTTGTTCATCTTGGGAAATCCATCAAGTTTGACGGGCATGGATACATGCACACGAACAAAGCTGCGAACGATGTCGACAGCCTCAGGGTAGTTGGAACTCAACTTGACGAAGTTCGCTCGACGGGGAACTGGAGGCACTGCTGGGATAGCCTCGGAGATTGTGCTGAAGTCCCAAAGTCCTGTCTTATCGTTGCGCTTCGCTATCCTCATCTTAGAATGCCAATGACGGTCAACGCTCGTGATGCTTGTATTGGAAGTGTGAAGGTCGCGAAGGTGCTTGTAGACGATGACTACACGCTTACGATCAGGGATTTTCTTCATGACCTCAATAAAGGTGTCAAGGTTTGGCGTGGGGTGGTTGTCGACCTCTTGGACAAGCCATCCCGATGCGTAACCATCAGCGAAACGGAAGGAACCAGCGGCTTCGCAAACAAAAACGCCCGCATTCTTCAGTGAGATAGCGTACAGACGAGCTTGCTGATACGAGAGGTCGTGGAACGATGCGCCGGCAACTGATAAGAAACGGTCCGGAGTAATATCATGCAGGTTGGCCACATCTAGTTCTGCGTCGATATGCTCGCCTGCGCGCTGCACCGTGACCGCAACCTTGCCACCAACGCTGTCATCCAGGATGGAGTCTAAGCGGACAAATTGTGTGATGAGTTCGCCATTCACCTTTACTAGAAGGTCACCTTCCTCAATCTTCTTCGAAGCGGGGCCATTTGGAAGAACGACCTCAGCTACCAGCATTCCAGTCTCAGTCGGGAACTTAGTGCGCATATCCTTCTCGACATCGGGAGAAAGACCAAGCCGGCGACATTCATCGAAAGGCTTCAGGATCCACTGTGTCTGGATAGTTCCGCGCATCACATCCTTTCCTTGCTGGATCAACTCAAGCGCCCGCAATGGCCTGTCTAGCGGTAGGAAATAATCCGTCGCGGCGCCGTCTGCTCTACCGCCAGCCTGCAATGCCACCGCGTAGCCATTCTTGTTGACCACCGGACTGCCCGAACTTCCACCACTAGCTGCGGCTGCAGCCTGGATGTAGTTTGTGTTGAAGTCTGAGTACCCTTCGCCGTACTCGGGAGCATTGCGATCTAGGCGGCTGATGACTCCAGACAAGATGCTAAGCTTCTCTCCAGCATCGTTTCCGACGACACGAATCTCTACGCCAACTTTGGCTCGATCTGGACGGAGCTTCAGCGCGGTCACAGGCATGTACTTGATAGCCTTGGGGTCGAAACGCAGGATACCAAAGTCATGCACAGGGTCGCGGTACACTGGATAGACGTCACACTGCGGACCGGGGTTAGCTGGCAATGTCGTACCATGGAACTTTGCGTACGTACCTCTTCGTGGTTGTCAAAGATGCAGTAGCCAATGAAGGGGCCTGCGCCAACGACGTGCTGTTTTCCGGTTAGTTTCTAGACCAATGCGTATGCCACAGTTGTACTCACTCTATTGGTGAGGATGTATCCCCGCTCCGCATCCACCACGAAGCCGGTCGCCTCCGATGACACGGCTGAGTCGGTGTCGAAGGAACAAGTCTGGCAAAAGTGTATTGAGACGACGCTTTTGACGACGTCTTCTATTGTCTTCTGCCACTCGGCCGTATCGTGCAGCGCGCCTGCAACGTGCGTCGACGGGACGTCTTCAAGGCTGATGTCCATGCTGGGAGATGGTGTTCGATCGCGGGTGTGTAGCTCGGACGAGGCAGCATGGTAGCTTCCGTTACGCCCGTGGGCATCGGTCTCGGGTTTGATTTGTTTCATAGGGCGCTCGTTGGAGGGAGTCGGGGGTTGCTTGCGTTTGGAGCGAGCTTCTGCTGAATCGCCATTCTGTTCGGCAGGCATAGGGCTTAGGTAGGCGAGGGAACGCTTGCCGTGAAAAAGTGCGGAGCGTTGCTGATGAAAAGAATAGATGGAAGGCACCTGTGGAGATACGCAGGGACGACGGGAAAAATGAGGGCGACGCAAGGAGGGAGAGTTGGTGGAGAAGGCTGTCGCAAAACTTCTGCTGCTGAAGGCGACAATCGGCGTATGGCGGCCAAGCATCCCAGGGTCGACCAATCGCAGCGTGATGCGTGCGTCGTCGCGGCGCCGTCGGTGGAAGCGCTGGACAGCAACTGACTGGAGTGAAATATCGAGGACTACGCTCTCCGGAAATCAATGCGACGACAGTGTCTGTCCTGCAGGAGTGGGCAAGCATCAGGGTTCACGGGCCAGCTTAGCGGTTTTCCCGCTTCCACCGCCTTGGAGCGCCGTCCAGCCCACCACCACGCCGAGCAACTCCGCGAAAGCCGCATCTTCCCTCCCAGCACGGCTTTTGTACAGGTGTAGTCGCATGGGATCATTGCATCGCAGCATCTCACACGCCGATTTGGACTCCAATGTACAACGTGCACAATCTCTGGTCGTGGATGAAAAACTAGTCCCTTTCTACCTGCAGCTTTATATACCTTTGCGCAGCATCAGGGGAAAAAAATCAATAGACGATGCAGGCAGCCCCAACTCCGGTACCAGAACGGCTTGATGCTCGAAGCCGGGTATCATGTAGAACTCCAAGCCCAGCCCGTAATCGCAATGACGCCCCCCCGTTCCCTATGCCAATGCCAAAATGCAGCAGAACCAAATAATATCGCCAGCGCCCATGATGCGAAGCAACAGATAGACCTCCTCGCCCCCTCTTCCCTTTCTAAAATCACAAAAGTAGTACAGTAGATCCGCTTACAGATCTGCCAAGTCCAAAACGGCATCTAGCGCCCCGTCCAAGTCGTCCAAGTCCTTGACGCTCCCACCCTGCCATGTCAGTTCTTCATCGAGCACCATCGGATCTCCCAGGTCAACATTCCACCCTCCATTGACTGTGTTCGTGCTCACAGCCGTGCCGTTGACACCGTTTGTGAGTCCATTGACAAGACTCTTACTCGGCTTAGTGTCGTATATTTCCTCCATGCCGGGGGTATCCAAAAGCCTCGAGTTTGTGATAGAACCTGATAAGAGCGGAATCTGTCCTAGATAGCCATCGCCTAAGTCTAGGGCTATGCGTAGGTCCTCCATACAGAGCAACTTCCGCTTTCGGCGTTCCTCGGCTTCCACTGGTAATTCTCCACCGATCGCCCTCTGCAACTCGCCCCTCTCCACTGCCCTCTCCTCCCTCTCCACTTTCTTCTTGTATTCTGATGTTCTCACAAATCCAGGGCCATTAGAGGACACCACCTGGAAGAAATTCATAAGCGCTTCCTTAATGTAGGTTTCGGTCGCGATGTTCATGAGCTCTGCGCAGTCATTGGTGTGACCCTGAGGTAGACCGAACTCGTAGCAGATAGGCAGAAGGCGGTGGGAAATGGTATTAGCGGTGGGAAACTCATGAGTTTCGGTGAAGAGGGAGGAGGTGTAGCGTTTGCGAATCTCAAGATCCCAATCTAGAATACAACGTTAGCAGGCGGACTCTCGCCGCAAGATGGATGGAGCAACACTGTACGTACTCGTCTTCTGAAAACCTGCCCCAGAACTTGCAGGTCCTGCTTCCGGCAGCTTCGCTTTCCTCGCATCATGATACTCCGCCATTACGCCCCCGACACCTTCCGGCCACGCACCCTCTACCCCCCTACCATCTTGCGCCGTAGTCTTCAGCCTCTTCCTCTCTCTTCTTGCCAATTGCATGACTTCATGCTTCAGCCTCTTCTCGCTTTCATCTCCTGTGCCCTTAACCACCCCACCGCTTGGCTTATCGCTACTGCTAACCCAGCTGGCGATGCCCGCTTCCGGCGCATCTCTCCACATATTCATATATATGCCCATCATGAATGCATTGTGCGCGTGTTCGAGCTCTCGCGTAACCAATACACGATCAAGGCGCTGAGTAAGCTCTTCCTGGTTGAGGTTGCCGAGGAGGAAGGACGTGAGCGATGTTTTATAGGTGGTCCAGTCGCTATCTGATATGCCAGACTTTATGGACGTGTAGAGAGGTTCGACATCGACGCGGGGGGCGCGTGGGACCGAGGGTTTCTTGGACTCGATCTTTAGGAGGTCGGGCAGGCCAGGGAGGGTCTTGGAAGCGAGGACAGGCGTCGTCGAGACGTTGATCTCGTTGGGGCGAATTGTGCCTGCCATGGTGGCGGCAGGGAGCGATGCGCGTGTATGTTGATGATTTCAATGAGGTCTATGTCGTTGGCCGCGCGCACCGTGATGCCGTGATGTGAGGCTGCGGGCCGACAGCGCCTGACACAGGGCGGAAGTGCGAGCAAATGGTCGCGGAGGTCTTCCGGAAACCGTTTACTGCGTGGAGATGTGTCGCGAGGCCTAGACGAGATGATAATTGATGAAAAATCGATGCATCGGGGGTTGTGTGGATAGAAAGCCCTGTGGTCCGGGTTGGGTGAGGTCGGATTAAGGTCTGGCGATGCGGAGGTCGCTAGTGGACCCTGGGGGTCCCTCTGCTCAGTAAAACACTGTCTCATTCAACACAGTCAACTTAAAACAGCATCGGGACAACAAACCCCGCACTCGCTTCGAACTTTCACACGCTTCGTCTAAAGTAAGGAAACGCTTGAAATAGAGGAAGCATCTGCAGCATGCATCATGTTTTCATGAACCTATATCTTTGCCCGCTAAGAGAGCAAATTTCATATCTCACAGAGAGTTTTCCAAAGTCTAAGTCACCACGATTTAGAAATCCGCTGACCTACTCTTGCATCCATCCCGAATATAAGAGAAATATCATAACGTTTTTGTCTATCTTCTTATGCCGAATCTCCAAAGACATCACCCAATTCTACCATGCCCACACTCCAAACCTCTCGCTCATCTTCTACCTCGTCACTTGACAAGCCCAATCCTCCAGCACCCCCTTCAGCTTCTCTTCTCTCTCTTGCTTGTGCTGCTAGCCTTAGAGCAACACGTTTGAAGTAATCACTCATGCTACGCTGCTGACCAGTGGTTAGGCTCTTGCCCGGCCCAGCCATGTACTTATCAAACACTACGTTCTCCTCATCAACAACTGAGAAAGTCGCCAAAAAAGCAGCCTCAGCAGATAGCTTGATTGGAATGATTGGGTCTCGGACCGATGCAAATACTGGTGGCGTAAGTAGCGGGATATGCGGGCGCACAAGCTCGTTGTGTTGCCTTGCCACGGTTCGCAAGACAACCAGAGACAGTCTCCTTGTATCCGCCGCCTTCCCTGGTTCTATGACAGGCGCCAGGGCTTCGAAGATAGGTTTTGTATGGTCGTACGTCTTGTTAGTCTGCTCGCCTAGCAAGTACTTTCCTGCGGCCAGCACGGAGTTATCTGAAATAACAGGCTGAGAATGACCAATGCCTTGGGAAATAACATGGACCGTTTCGTCAGCGAAGCTATCGGTCAACGCATCGGCTGAGTCGAGAAGGATAGCATTGAGTGCAAGCACAGAAGCTTTGCTAAAGTGCGTAGTGAGCACGCGAGTTTTGATGAGTCCGCTGGCAATGTCTGGTGGAAGGCACCTAATAAGGGCACCAAGTAGTCGAGCGTTCGTAATTGCCATCGTGTCTATAACAGTTAATTCATGACTTAGGTGTGACAAGTTGATATCGAGACTTACCATCAGAGTCCTCAACGTCCGTATCAATGAGCCCTAGGATCGCGTTCCTGCTCGCCTCATTCATATTCTTGCCAGCCTTGCTCACAACTTCGAATAATGCTTTTAACATTGCATTCTTCACGGCTTGATCAGCTGTCTTAGATCCAGTGACTAATTCCGCAATTAGAGGGTCAACCCTTGGTGTTAGTTTGATGAGCGTTCCAAGCGCTTTAGCAGCACGGGCTCGTAACAGTTCGGAGGACGTGTCAGCAAGCGACTTGGCGAATGTCCGTTGAAGTTGCGGTAAGAAGGGCTTGAGGAACATAGGGATCTTCTCGAGGAGGTTGTTCAGCGTAAGAAGGATAGCAGCTTTAACATCGGTAGATCGTTCCGTTACCACACGAATAAGTGGACCGGTTATCTGTGTGACAGAAGGTTGCAATGCTTTGGCGTCGGTACGATCGACGATATCTGATATTGCCAAAGCAGCTTGAGTCCGCTGCTCGACAGATCCGTTCATAAGACCTTGAAGGAAAATTGGGAGAATGGCATTGATACCCTTTGGTAGCGAGAATCCGGCAAGGTTTGACCCAGCGACACCGACTTGCTGGAGTGTCTGACGTGTTGATACGACTAGCGACTCCATCTCCTCTTTCCGTAGTTGCTTGGTGAGCGCGGTGAGAGCTGTCCAGGCCGCTTTGACAACTTCCTTATCACCATCATCAAATGAGATGAGCAATACTCGAATGAGATCAGGGTAGTATCGAGAGAAATCGACTTCGGTCTCTTCGAAGAATTTGGCCAAATGCATATCCGCGTTCGCGCGCCTATATTCGTTGTCATGCTTGCTCATGGCGAGCATCACGCTCATAGCGGTATTTAGACCATCGAATTCATCTACAGATAGCAAAACGCTATCGAATGCAGTTTCCAGCTCCGATCGAAGTTCGTCATCTTTGCAAGCAAGAGTGTTGTCCATAATAGTGTTGAGAACGATAGGGAGTCGCCTAGTCATGGCACTGCTTGCCACCTCTGCTAGAGAAGCAATCGCTCGAGCGTTAAAGCCGGACATTGGCGACTTGAGCAACGTCGGTAAGAGATTTGGAAGGATGATGTTAGATCTTGCGTTATCGGTGAGTAATGTAAGCAGTGCAGAGAGGGCATTCTGAGCATCGTCTTCGCTCCGTAGAAGAGCGAGCAGATGCGGCAAGACTTGATCAATAGCCTTCTTGCCAAGAACCTCTTGGAGTGCATCAAATGCCTCAGCAGCGGCTTCCCGTACGTCGACGTTGGGATCAACCAGGGCTGATCGCACGACCTGTATTAGAGTCTTCTCATAGTCTTCCAGTTGCTCGGGTGAGGCAGCTGCGATGAGCTCCTTGAGCGCCATGCAGATACCTTGTTTAGCATCCGTGTCGGTCGACTGCAAGCCTTCCTCTAAAGTAGGCAATAGACTGGCGAGCACACCATCTCCAGCTTTTCGGATAAGCTCCCCGAGTGCATTCCCAGCAATGACCTTCTGTTCCATGTTCGAGCTAGCCAGGCGCCGGATGATGAGTTGGGTAAGGGTCGGAATGAGTTCTCTGAGAGTACGCGGCGTCGCCACCAATGCTTTCCAGACATTGATGGCTGCGGAACGGACAAGCCCGGATGTATCGCATCGGCAGATGTACAATGCAGATAGGACCTTGTTGCGCTTCTCCTCTCCGAGGACTTCAAGGAGGGAAGCACCTGCTTCCTTAGCCGCTTCCTCAACCTCATCCTCTTCAGCTTTGCTACTAATGCCGGTGAGATTGAAGAGCAAGTCTCCCACAAGTTCGACAGAGCTAAGTCGGATACGGTGACTATCATCTGCAAGACCTCTTTCTAATTCGGGTAGGAGCAAGTCGATAGCTTTGGTAGCAAAATTCTTTACAAGGAGACGGCCGGCTCGTAGAGATGTTTCTCGGATGGATTCAACATCGTCTGCGAGACCACCGAGGATAGGCGGAATGATCTTGTTGAGGTAATTTGCAAAGCTGTTGCCAAAGCAGGCTGGCAAGAAAATGAATAGAGACATGAAACCTTCCCGTACAGATGGCTTGTTGCTTGCCACGTTCTGAAGGATGCTCGGGAGGGTCTCCTCCAAGCGACTTGTCCCGAGACCAGCAAGGACTTCGGAGAGAGCTTGCGCAGAACCCAGCCTGTCTCCAGCTCCGGTGTCTGATTTGAGAGTAGCCATGAGGCTTGGAATCAGATCTGGTAGAGCATCTTCTCCGAGCTTCTCCACTAGAGAACCAAGAGCTTTGGATGCCGTTGCTCGCGTTGTTGGTACAGGATCGACAATCGCTACCCGGAGACCAGCAACAAGGATAGGTAGGTGGGATATGAGGTCTTTACGTTCCGTAAGATGAGCCAAGCTCCCAATAATTTGCGCAGCTTTCCGCTTTGTTGCCGAACGGTCGCCTAATCCCCGCTCCAGGATGCGAACAACAAGAGCCAACGATGGGGCATCGAGATAATGCGCAAATTGAAGCTTGATCAGGGAATCCATAGCATCGTCCGTGTATTTCGTCGGATCACTAAGGGCTTTGAGGAGAATGTTGACGACGCTCTTGATCTCAGGATTACTGATGACTTCTCCAAATCGCTGTAAGCTTCTATTGGCAGAAGAACGAACTTCTTTATGACTGTCCGTTAAAACGGTAGTCAGCGGAGGAATAATGTCAGGTAAGCTCAGTGCAAGCTGATGTGGATCCAAATACGCCATTGCTCCTAGCGAGTCGCAAGCGCCTTTTTTGCTACGCCATTGATGATCGTCCAGACCCCCAAGAAGTATTGGGAGGATTTGCTTGACGCCGTAGGATGTAAGAGTGGAGAAGCAAGTTTTCGCAGCATCCAAACATGCCTCTCTGACATCGGCGCTGGGGTCGCCGAACCCTGCAAGTAATTGAGGAACCAGTTGAATCACATATGGTTCGAAAATGCGTCCAAGGATGAGCGAGAAGAGCTCATAAGCTAGGAAGGCCCCTTGTCGTTGGTGTACCTCCTTCTTATTTTCAGCTGCACTTCGAAGAGTGGACAAGATGCGATATTCTTTGAGCACACCGACACCTTTACCACTGACAATGCCTGCTAGACCATACGCAGCTCCACGCTGGGTTGGGTACTTCTTCGATTGCACAAGCTGCTCGAGCACTTGCTCAATGTAGGTTGAGAGTTCTTGTTCGGACGCACGTACTAGCGGCGGCATACATTGCGCTACTGCATATTGCACAGTTTCTGAGGGCGTGCTAAGGGTGGATAGGAGACGTCGAACAACTTTTGGAACGCGTTCGTCTCCTGCTTTGAGATGACGACCCAAAGCACCGTAAAGGATGATGACCGCCTCGTTAACCTGGTCATACAATTCGGACTTTCGATCTGGTCCCTCTAATGCATTCTCGAAGAGCTCCATTAATGGTTCGACTTTGGACTGCGCTTTATTTGTGATGACAGACGTGGCAGCTTCGACCATCTCGTCTCTCACGGTGCCGTTCCGATCACCTAGGGGTCCTTCATAAACCATAAATCGTAAGAAGTCAACGAGATCATCGTCCTTGAAGGACGCCGTCATCTCCTTGAAAGCGAGCGCTATGCCATCTCTGGTTTCCCAAGGGTCGCGAAGGTCGACTTTTCGGGGCATACCATATTCGTCCCGTTCGGGAACCCGAGGTTTCGCTTTCTCTTGGTATGATTCCTGTAAGCTCTCCAGGAGTTTGTGAAATATTTCCGGGAAATTGGCGACCGTCTCCCCTATGGAACGTGCAGCCGCTCGCCTCAGCTGTTTGTCCAGCGATTCAAGATACGGCACCATCTTAGCAGCTACATCCGCCTTTAGTTCGAGTTCATTGTCTTCCCATATGGTTTGTGCCAATTCTAGATTCTCTTGCACATCGTCATGGCATGCAAGCCAGATCTCATCGCTAAACTTTAGATCATTCATGTCCAGCTCGGCATCGATAGCCTGCAAAGTTGCCGTGCGCACGGACACTTCGGGTACAATGGACCCTTTAAGCAGTGCTCTAAGCTCCTCGTCGTTGATGTTAGGAGCCAAACCGCGAGCCAGATCCATGATGCAATCTTTGATCATCTTGTAATGCTGATTGTAGCGTTGCATCGATGAAAGCAATATCTCGATCAAGTCTTTTCGCGGAAGACGTTCATCGGAGCAAGAGCTCGTGTGAAACGAGAGAAATTCGAGTGCTAAAACCAGCTGCTCATCGGCGTCTTCGGGAGATGAGCGTCCAATGCCACCCTTCTCAAGAACGAGATAGATAAGTGGGAAGCAATACGCCAATGAGACAGGATCCAGAGGTCGCTGTTCGCTCATGAAGCGGAGGCGATATAGGACTCTTGTGGCGAGTTCGCCTAAATCTTCTTCTTCGTACTCCTCTGAGAGCTGTATGGAGCCAATGGTCCTTAGAGTGGCAATACCGACGAAAGGCCGTAGAGCTCCTAGACGAGTTGAAATACGTTGGGAGCATTTAATGAATGCGGTCGCGGGAAGGTCTCCTAGGATCAAAGCTGCCCCAGCTCGAATTGCTTGAATCAATAGATTGACTGCTGATCCCATCCATTGCTCTGCCTCTGTCGGCGGACCAGTCGCCAAACTTTGGATAACCCCGGCCCCACGCCTCATATTGCGTTCGACGATACCCACTTCCTGTCTAATGGCTGATTCTTTTGCTAGCTGGGCATTCACTTTAGATTGCTCGTCAGCGGTGAGTTTCTTCGTCTGACCCTTCTTCTGCGCTAACTGAGCACGAAGCTCTTCCTCCCACTTGAGCGTGTCATAGTCTTTCGTATTCTTGTCAATTGTGACCGGGGCCTTCTTAGACAGTACATCAACATAAGCAGTCCCTTCAGGAGTCCGGAAGATGGCAGCCTCGGTGGGACCAATAGACTCTAGTTGCTGTGGATCAAGATCCCGCCTAAATTGATTGACGATGACCGGTAGAGCAGTCTCCGGTGCAACAAACGCCAGGTCAGTGAAAGCACTGTATCCAGCCTGAGTAATTGCGGGGAAAGGGTCGTTAGCCTTGTCCTAGCAGAGAATCAGCTACTCTGCCTAGGAAGAATAAGGGTCAACGTACCGTTATGGTAGTATTGATCACATCCATACACTCATTCAAGAATTCTCGAACGAGAAGGCCAGGGTCCACCCCCATTCTAAGGGAGGTGTCAATCCAGGATGTACGCGGAATGATTTCAGACCGAGTGAGGACAAGTAGACTTATGGATTGCTTGCGCAAAAGATCTTCGCTTATTGTTACACCCAGCTTCTTCAAAGACTCTACAGGTAGACAAAGGCAGCCGAGGACGGCGTGGAGCTCGCTGCAGCTAGACTTAGCGGCAATCGCTGCGCTCTCCTTGTCGCCCTGTTCATTCGACTTGTACCAAGACCAAATCCCTGCTATTATGAAGCTGCTGATTTCTGCAGGTGCATCAACGTAAGTCCTAGTCAAGGCTGCCTTTGCCATGGACTTGGCCTTTGGTGAGACACCATGAGCTACGATGAAGAAGATAAAGGCGTGCGCCCAGGCTTCTCGAGCCTCTATCGGAACAGTGTCTTCCGAGAGAAACGGTGCAATGGCGGTCAGCGAAAGAAGCGCTATTCTGACGTCGTCTTCCGTAGTAAGTTTAGAATAAACGCGAGGATTCAGTAGGAATGAGGGTTTTGGCTTGATTGCAAGTGACAGATTGATGACATCCGTCTTTTTGTAAATGGCAGTAAGTTTTGCATCACCCGAAGTGCGGATTTTGCTCAAGAGAAGAGCCGTGACATAGTGAGCCACGATGACCATTCCAGTCTGAGTAGCTGGAACAGGGTTGGCTAAGATCTCTTGCCACATCTCCATCAGTTTTGGAAGAGTGGCTTGGCAAAAGGATAGGATATCTGACCGAGCAATCTGATCAGGGGAGAGACACCACCAAAGGTCTGCTGTTCGAATGGCCCAGAGTCGCCGTATTGGGATCCGCTTATCGGCCATGCCCTTAATGAATGCGTCGCAAACGATTTTGTCAAGTGGGATCTCATTAGCTAATCCGAAAGTTAGATGCTTGGTTAATGCTGCCACCTCCGCAATAACAGCGGGTTCGTTAGGCTCTTTCAGCGCGGCCGGAGCAATACCGACAGGTATTTTTTGGGACAAGCGAACAGATTCGGGGAGGGAGGACAGCATTTGTGCGTGCAGGACCTTCTGGTCCACCCCACTGACCTTTCCCTGCTTCAGTGGGTTCAATATCTCATCCGCCATTTTATCAATGACCGATTCGTTCGTGCATCGCGAAGCGAGGGACTTGAACGTTCGCAGGGTACCTGCACGAATATTAGGGTTTGTAGATTTGACATTCGACAACAGCGGTTTGAGCAGATTTCCGAGAAGCACCTCCGAAAGATCCATGGATTTGGGTAAAGCCTTGATCATAGGAGAAATAATATCGTTGAGGACGACCTCAGGAGCCCTTAGTAGCGCTTTCTCAATAGGTGGAATAACATCCTTACGCAACTCGTCCAGCGTAGGGAAGCTGTCGAAGAAATCGTGGAACGCGTTCGATATGTGATCGGGTAATTGGCTGCGGGATCCGATGATTTCTCGTACATAGAAGCCGTAGTATTCCTGCTTGTGATGCTCTAGCAAGGGTTTCACTCCATCAAGCCGAGACGAGACACCAGCAATGACTCCTAGGAAGACAGCATTTCCAGCCGTAGAGGATGAGCCTTTGGTGGTGAGCGAGGTCACCAGATTAACGAACGCATCCTTCCCAATATCTTTTGAACGGAAAAGCGCTCGTAAAGCCCGTCGCGTAGAAACGAGTGCCGAGTCTTGGATCCGACCAGCTTTGCGATTGTCTCCTGCACCCATGCAAGTCTCCAGAACTCTTGCAAGAGCTAGCGCGATGTCTAGCCCATGTTTCTTCCAAAGCTCAGGTGCCACGGCAAATTGGAGCAATAGCACAGAGCACCAGTCTACGAGGACGAATGCATTCGCGGTTGCAATGCTCTTTTTGAGACATTCTTTCTTTAAGAAGGCGACAATAGCCGGCAGAGCCACACTACCATTCGGGCTATTTATGAGCGATTTCAGGACCAGTTCGACAGCTCGTCTCGACTCGCGGTCATCGTAGAGAGGATATGTCTCGAAGAGGAGGTCAAGCAGGAACTTTAAGTCGGGAGAGACGAGGGCTAGAGGCAAAGGTCAGATGGCATGGCAAAGGAAGTGGTATTAATAGTCACAACTCACATTCATCCCCCACTTGGTGCTGAAGCCCAGAGAGCTCTGTAATTCTGCGCTTGGTGGAGCTCGTCACGAGCCCCCGGCGCAGCTCGTCGCGGTCGATGGCACTCGATTTGGCCGCTCCATCTACTGCCATCGTGTCTTGTCCATGGGGCGCGGGGGTTTTGGCGGGGTGTAAGAGACTCAAATTTGACCTTCGTCTTCTCCAAAGTTTCGCGGAGGAAACTTTTGCCGACCGCCAAGACTGTCTATGACATACGCACGACGCCCTTTCACCCCAGTATTATTGCCATGCCCGCCCTTTTCTCATTTCTTCCTCTCGGTAGCAGCAACAGGCACCTCCATGCGGCTGAATCACAGCTCCCATCTTGCCAATCTTGATCTAGTTAAAGATCAAGCCCCGTGGTTCTCTATACGAACGTAACCTGACCCTTTCTGGCATTGCCTGTGTACCTGCAGGGGAAGTTTGCAGAATTTCCACGATGGCTAAAAAGAAGAAACCCGCTGGAAACCCCGCTCGGGGTTTCGCTACAACCTCCATTGCTAGCAAGCCCAAACCAGAGAAGTCTGTGCCCACCGAGGAAGAAGTCAATCCGCCCAGGAAAGAGAGCGCCCCCGTAGGAGACATCGCCCCACATGTCTCTTCTACACATGAAATCCCTCACAAGGAGGTCCAGCAAACTCCAGAGCAGCTGGAGGCTCAGCTGGAACTGGATGAACTCCAATTGCTTGTTGAAAAACATGCGCCAAAAGTTCGACGAGAATTTCGCCGGCAAGCTTTGAAATCTCAAACAGATCGCCGAGTCCTTCGATCGCAGTCTGAGAGTATGACTGTGCATGATTGGCTCTCTAATGATGTCTTAGACAATATCATTGAGTTAGCTAAAGCCGAATCTAACGATTCAAATCGCAGACATGGGCAACAGTCCCTTCTTAAAATTCTCTCCGAAGAGGATGCCATAGCCAAGTTGTGGGAGCTTGACTTAATCTTGCGTGAAATGGGTTTCTCTTCGAAGCATATTGAGCCTGCACTTCGCTGGCTGTGCGCAAATGCTGCCAGTGTTGAACCCAATAGCAGTGTGTGGGGTTTGCAGGAAGCAATCGAGTGGCTTGCCCTAGACCATTGCGAGGGCCATTCATTCTCATATGGCGAAACAAAACCTCCTCGTAAAGGCGCCGATGCAGATTCTTCCGGTGCTTCGCGGCCAGGTAAGTCAATTTACGTCTCTTATCACCTGAACACACCAAGAGGAATAGCACGGCATCCTCACTGTATCTTATCCTTGGATTTACACAATTCTTTTGCTCAAGTCCTTCTCTCGTGGACGTCGGAGACATCCAAACATTCGGAATAATCGAATCACCAGCTGATCATACTTAGGTACTCCATTGCAAAATGCATCGGCCGTCGATCTCGCGAGTTCAAGGACAGTGAGTGAAGGCACGTCCGAGACTTTAACTACGGATCTAGCTGTACCGGTCGCTAAAATGCCTGGACAGCTAGATTACGGAGATGTTGACGTTAGCGACATTGACAGCGACCTTGAACCCGACGATCTTGTCCCCACCTACCTGAAGGTCAAGAGCAAGCTGTTCGATATAGATCCGGAACTTGTTGAAACGACTTCGAACAAGAGCTCTAA
Source organism: Periconia sp. TS-2 (assembly GCA_030378425.1). Lineage (NCBI taxonomy): Eukaryota > Fungi > Ascomycota > Dothideomycetes > Pleosporales > Periconiaceae > Periconia > Periconia sp. TS-2. Next base: position 711,929 of record JASNQO010000014.1, on the reverse strand, counting down.
AAGCGGCAAAGGTCGAGCTACAAAAAAGCAAAATGTAGTGCAATCAGCGTCAACGCGAAAACTTCTTTTGCAGCTAAAGCAGCTGGAGTCAGATGCGCTATTCGACCAAGATGAAGCGGAAGCCCAGTGGCCTACGAGACGAAATCAGATCGCGCAGATGAAGGCCGCTCAAAGGAGAGATCAGGGCTCTCCACCGACCGCGTCAGAGCAAACTTTCCTAGACGTCTCAGTACCAACTTCGACAAAAAGCAATGAGATGGAAGCCCAACCCTCCATCACAGATGCAACTTCCAAGGATGAGGACGGCGATCTGCTCGGCGATATGTTTTCTGCAGTGCCAGAAGATGCCTCGCCTGTCAGTGCAGTTCATGAAAGCACGATGCTTGACAATATATCTCTTCGAGATTTTGGGAAACAGAGTGGCCTGGCACCGCGGAGAGTGCTGGAAGAAGCAGTCCGCGCAAGGTAAGCATCTAGATTCCCACCTAAACTTGCTCGAAATATGGCAGCACAATTGAGTGCTTCTGAATGATAGCCAAAGAAAACGAACATCTCAGCTGGGCATCTAGAAAGTTACGAAACGCTGACGAAGACCCAGGGACAATGGTGCCCGACTAAAATACACCCTCATCTCTCCTACTACCTATTCGTGCCGACACTCTCTAGTTATAACGTGGTCCAAAGAACAGGATATCGAGTATGACACGGACATTCCGGGTGTGAACTGCAGTATTCTCGCAAATCAGGCCGCATTCGAGGCTACCACCGTTGCTACAACTTCTGTAGATCAGAGTGAGAACTTCATTGCCACAACAACACTATTCAGCCTCTCAGCCTCGTCTCCTAAGGAAGAGAAGATCCACCTACGACTTCCTCCCAATTATAGAGACCTATATCGAGATCTCATCGAGCATCGAAAGGCTCGTATCGACTCGGCCGACCGCGAGACTGTCAAGCACCTGCGGTCACTCATCCAAGACCAGTTGGAGCATGAGGAATCCGATGGAGTCGTTCTTACAAGCCGGTTCAAACTACGTAATCAGGCAGCAGCAAATTCAAGTGCTTCGAACTCTGGCCAAAATACTCCCCTAAGAAGTTCTGAAGGACTCATAGAGACGTGGAACCAAAAAGCATCAACTGCCTCATTCCAGCACATGCTTTCTGGCCGTGCTACACTTCCAGTATTTTCGTTTCGACAGTCGATACTCTCCACTATTGACCAGAACCAAGTCACCATCGTGTGTGGAGAGACAGGATGCGGAAAGAGCACACAAATACCGTCTTTCCTCCTCGAGCATGAACTTTCACACGGTAAGCCATGCAAAATCTTCTGCACGGAGCCTCGACGGATTTCTGCAATATCACTGGCCCAACGCGTCAGTGAAGAGTTGGGTGAAGGCCCCAAAGATCTCGGAACTTCGCGTTCAATGGTTGGATATGCGATCCGACTAGAATCGAAGATGTCAAATCAAACGAGACTCGTTTTTGCTACAGTCGGAGTTGTATTACGCATGCTGGAGTCAACTTCAAGTTTGACTGATGTCACGCATTTAATAATCGACGAGGTCCACGAGCGAAGGTAAGTCCCTCCTAATATGGTACTAGCAGATGTCTCAGGCACTTTCCAAGTGAAGTCTTGCCAACGAGATGTGGTCCTAATTTTAATATCACTCACTTGCGACGAGGGTTCATCATTGGACTAACAGCTGGTAGTATCGACACTGATTTCTTACTTATCATTCTTCGATCGCTGATGATGAGCCGCCCGGATCTGAAGGTGGTACTGATGAGTGCAACCGTAGACGCTCAGCGCTTTTCAAAATACTTGAACGACGCTCCAATCCTTAACGTACCCGGTCGTACGTTTCCTGTGGAAACAAATTACCTAGAAGACGCGATAGAGTTGACGCATTACGCCGTATCATCTGAAGACAGAACCAATGATTCCGAAACTAGTGGAAATGACGAGGAGGATGCTCCGCAGTCCGGCATCCCGAACAAGCTCATCGGCTATAGTAGCACTACGCGGAGTGTCTTATCTGCCTATGATGAATATGCTATCGACTATGAGCTGATAGTGCGACTCATAGAGACGGTCGCATTCGACCCACAACTCAGTCGATATAGCAATGCAGTACTGTGTTTCTTGCCCGGAATTGCAGAAATCCGCCAGTTGAACGACATCCTAGTCGCCCACCCTTCGTTCGATAAACTCTGGCTGATCTATCCTCTTCACTCCACTATCTCCAGTGAAGAGCAGCAGGCTGCGTTTCTCCTCCCACCTCCAGGAATGCGTAAGATAGTTCTTGCAACCAACATTGCTGAGACTGGTGTCACCATCCCAGATATAACATGTGTTATTGACACCGGAAAGCACAAAGAGATGCGCTTCGATGAGCGCCGACAGCTATCTCGACTCACACAATCGTTCATTTCCAGGGCAAACGCAAAGCAACGAAGGGGACGTGCGGGTCGCGTCCAGGAGGGCTTATGCTTTCATCTGTTTACAAAATACCGTCATGACAACTTGATGATGGATCAGCAAACGCCAGAGATGCTTCGACTGTCGCTTCAAGATCTCATTATGCGCACGAAAATCTGTAAACTCGGCGACATTGAGAAAACTCTCTCTGATGCCCTGGATCCGCCATCTTCACGTAATATTCGACGTGCAATTGACGCGCTCATTGAAGTGGATGCTTTGACAACAGCTGAGGATCTAACTCCACTTGGACGCCAGATAGCGAAACTTCCATTGGATGCCCACCTTGGCAAGCTCGTTCTCGTAGCAAGCATATTTGGATGTACAGATGTCGCAATTACAATTGCAGCCATTCTGTCATCAAAGTCACCCTTCCTCACACCATTCGGGGCAAAGCAGCGGGCAGACGCTGCCCGTTTGGCCTTTAAGAAAGGTGACTCGGATCTGCTCACGACGTACAATGCATATAAGGCCTGGAAGACCGTCTGCACCACAACGGGACGCTCTGAGGTACAATTCTGCCACAAGAATTTTCTAAGTTCACAGAATCTAGGCAATATCGAGGACCTGAAAGCCCAGCTACTCTCTTCTCTCGTTGAAACCGGACTCATACAAATGTCGCCTGAGGAGCGGCGCCTCTTAGCAAGATACCGGAGTACAACGCGTCGCCGTGTGTTCGTCCAAGTCCCGTCACAGTACGACACTAACTCGGAGAACGATATTCTCGTCAACTCCGTCATCGCCATTGCGTTCTATCCGAAGTTGTTGGTCCGAGAAGGCAAAGGCTGGCGCAACATCACCAATAACCAAACCGTCAGCCTCGCACCCACGTCCGTGAATAAGGTGACGCCGATCAATCCGTCGACCGCGAAATACCTGTCATACTATCATATCATGCAATCCTCGAATAAATTCTACAATGCGCACTCGACTTCGATTATATACGTTTTACCTTTGCTTTTAATGGTTGGCGCAGAGCTTGACTTCAAGCTACATGCAGGTGTCATTAGTCTTCCCGGAAACGTATTGAAGTTTTCTGTGAAGGACTGGAGGGCGACTGTTGCCTTGAAAGTGCTGAGAAAGCGTATGAAGGAACTTTTAGCAAGCGCCTGGAAGAATCCTGGGCGGCAGCTCAACGGCCGGGAGAGGGAGTGGTTGGGAATTTTCTTTAGCATCTTCCAAGACAAATTTGAGAAAGAGGAAAGGATCCGGGCGCGGGGCGGAAATAAGGGCAAGTAAAAGGCTAAGATGGCTTTGGGCACCGACACGCAAGGCCTGTCTTGTTTCTGAAACGGATAGATTTGCATCATTAGAGAGCTCAAGGCTTTTGAATAGCCGCGTGTCAGGTCAAATGTGTCTGTACTACTACTGTTATAGAATGTAATCATGATCCCAATAAATCTATACAATAAGCTCCAAAGGCAGAACATGTCTAGCCACGAGCCCCTTTTGCTCTTCTATTAGGATTTTCTAGTATACTGTCTTGTCCCTGAATCCGCCTAGCCTACTGTGAACGTGTATGAACTGAGTCTCGCCCCTAATGCCGTTGGTGCTATGGGACCGATCAACTGTGTCAGATACATCAATCCTCAAAAATGGTAGAAGAAACAAAGTAAGAGTTGACGCTCCATGATACCCACATCTATCCCCAGCGCCCACTCTATGTCTTGGAATACCAATCTCCAGATCTAGTAAGCGCTCATTGCTAGGAGCCTCTCCAACCTACCCATTGAGGAAAGTCAGCTGCACTCCGTCGAAGACTGCGACTGAGCGTATTCCTGATCCGTACAAATGTCGATTTCTCTCAATGCAACGTTTCGCGCGAGATATTACTCTACGAGGTAAGGGCATAAGCTGGACCGGTCAACAATGGAGCGATACCCAGCGTTATCCGTTTTCGGTTAGCGCGCCGAAGGGGAGGAGGTGATTACTGCTTTCGGAGATTGCTGCGAGAATTTCGAAACTGATGCGCCGGTGAGTAGTCTAGGATAGGGCACGGGGACGAATTTTTGCGTGGGAACGCTGGAGAGACCTGCGTAAAGGAGTGGTTCCCTGGTCGTGTCAGAGCCAGCGGCAGCAGACACATCGTAGCGTGGAGTAGAAACAGTCCAAGACCACGATGCTTCCTCCGCTTGATTCAGACTTTTTCCTAGTCATTCAAGAAATTTCTTCTCTCATTAGTTAATGCATTTTAGGTTCATTGAGGTATTACGAGACATGGGTCGTTCGTTGGAATATATCCGGAATTCATAAGGGTCCATGTGTCATACGTACGCTTATCGCGGTTTTAGCAGTCTTCAACTCATGGCCCTATGTTACAGTAAAAGGAATCCCGAATCCATCACTAGTCCATCGCATGACCCTCTTCACAACATGCCCATAAAAGCTCCGAGCACGGATTACTCATCGTCGCCTTCGAACGTCTCAGAGAAGTTGATAATTGACGTGAATCGCTCAGGTACTTCTTCAACACCGATCTCATTACGGATCTTCTCGTTGGCCAACCAAGATAGCGGCACCAAGGCTGTCGTCCCCTTATCGCTGCGAACCACCCTAGTTTTCTCCTTGCAATTCCTCGGGTTTGGAGGGGTTTGTAATGGCGCATCTGAAGGATAGATGGCGTCGATCCGTTCGTGTCGATGCTCTAGAATATCGACATCGATAGTCCGTAATGCCGCAAAGTGATATATATAGACTGTCTTTTCTTGCCCATACCTGCGGCTGCGAGCATTAGCCTGCGCCATGACAGATTCATATTCATCTTGGCTTTTGGCCAAGAGCGATGATACGAATAAAATGTGGTTTGCGTTTACCAGGTTGCTGTTGAACTCCGTTAGTCTAATCTCATCGGAGTGTGGGCTTAGGTCTACTCACGCTCCAGCAGCAGACTCGCTACGCAAGTTGAGGATCAAGACTTTCTTTCTCTTCCTTGTATCCTTATTCAATTTGAAATCCTCAAGGGTTTTTGCTGCGCCACTTTTACGCATTCCAAGGGAGTGGTATCCAATCTGGGAGTTGTCAAACACTTCCTCCATGATGCCCAGTGCCTCGTCATTAGGAACAAATACGATTGCTTGATCATCTTCGGGAATAGCTTTGATCAATTTAGAGACTACATCAAGCTTTTCGCCGTAGCGGCTTGTCGACATCGTGGCATTGGACAGTCCGAGATCGGTTACGTTGATAAGGCCATTGCTTCGCAATGGTGCTTCACATCCATCATAAACGCATACTTCCGTGTCCATTCTTTTCCGTAAGCAAGATTCACAGGCCAAGTGGCCACACTCAATAGCTAAGAATAAACCCGAAAAAGTAGAAGCACCCGTACAGCTGGTGGAGTTACAGCTGCACCGCTGTGAGCTTTTGCTTCCGGCTGTAATTGTTGGAAGTAGACATTTGATTGCAGCAATGAACCTCTCTGATCTCAATCTGATGGTTAATTCTGATGCCATAGAACGCAGCGCTGCAGCAAGCTCTTTGAGCTTTGATGGTGGATGAGCTTTGGTCTTTCTCTTGAATGTCTCAGATGATAAGCCTTTCCCCAGGTCGAGTATCAACTCGCGGACGATTTGGGTAGCAGACTGATCTCCGAGAATATTGCTCGTGTTGATGTCTCTTATGAAATTCTGGTACAGATCTTTCGTCTGAGTATGCTCTGTAACTAAACATGCACTCTGTAGCTGTTGAGCAAGGTCGAGAATGTCGTATTTAGTGTTCTGTAACTGTCTTTGTCGCGTAGCTATAAGCATATCGAGCCCAGACTCATGATTCGTCGCCTTGAACAGCAGGGCTGCCTTGAGCAAAGCTTCTTCAGCACTAGTGGAGTTGGTCAGACTAGCGTGGAGGCGTTGAGCTCGGTCTGAGGTACCCCTTCTAAGCCTTTTGATTTGCATTCTTTGGGATGACAAATGCTGTGACAGCTCAAGATAGACCACCTGGTGTGCAATACTTAGTTGGATAGGTTTAAATACCTCTCTACAGGCAATGTGTTGAAGAGATGCTTCATTTCGTCGCACAAAGCGGTCGAGGAAGTCTTGCGCTCTTTGGTGCCTTGCCTGATGCCACTGAAAGGACATACTTTCTGTGCGAGATAAGAATCTCTCAACTGCTGACTGTTCTCCTAAAAGTCTCTTTTCAAGCTCTGTTGTCTTAGAACTACTGTTAAAGACATCTCTCCCTAACCTTACCCCGAGAAATGATGCAATCTGATTAACGTCGGTGAAATTGTTCAGAGGAGGTGTACCGGAAAGGGCCCATCGTTTTAAGGCAGATATACGCTGTATCGCAGCACAAGCGGGATTGTTAACGCCGTTGCTACTGTTATATAGATAGTGATACTCGTCGATGATAATCCTATTCCAATTGAACATATGGAGAAGGGGGATCTGGTCGATTGGACTGTCTAAATCGGGATTTGCGACAGCCAGTCTTTCTCCGGCCAACTTATCACATTTGCGGTTCTTCTGGGCAGCCGACCGCATCGCATCGAACGATTTGTATGCGCTACCATGGGAGATCTTGAGAGGAGCTGTAGCGTGGAATTCAGGCTGCATTAGTCGTCTTTCAAGCAATTCTTTCGTACATCTGTTGAACTGTGCAGCATCAAGTCTCTGCCAGGCCTGGACTTGATCAGGGACCTTCTCTAAGACGTGATTCAACCAAACATCAAACGCTCTCCCTTTCGTAGAGGCCGGCATAGGCATGCCGGAAAATCGGGCCAGTTGAGGAAAATATTCGTCCTTGGTGATGATGCCCCAGGAGACAATGACAACTTGAGATTGTTGAAGGTCTTCCACTTTCGCCCTTTTGAGGTCGGCGAAACTCTCTATTAGAAGGATATTATATGCCTTGAATTGTTCTTCGTCCAAACAATTCTTGAATTCTGATCTCCATTGCTGCGCAATATGGGGAGGGCAAACAACGAGAGTGGCGGCTGTGCTGATAAGCGCAAGGTTAAAGATTTTGCGGTTTTGCTTTACCAAAGTCTCTGGTCTTGTTTGTTCGAACTCGCTGTGAATGAGACCTATTGTCGTGACTGTCTTTCCGAAAGATGGTAGATCTGCTAAAACCCCTCCACGAATTACGAAATCCCTTTTGGCCCTGGCCTCTATTCTCCAGCCAAGCTCAGAATGAATTTGCTCTTCCACTTCTTCAGTTGTAAATTTCTCGCCCAATTCTTGCGATCTCATCCATTCTAGTGATCGTCTCTGGATGTCCACTAAATTATAACGCAAGCGTAGCGCGCCTGCATACGGTGCATCGGATCCATTGTTTCGAAGGCGGAATCTAGGTAGCTTCTCCTTCTTTGAATCGATGTGACTAGTGATGAGACGCCAAGAACAGATTTGTGCAGCTGAGGGGACTCGACTTCGGGCTCGGTGAATCATTGATGATATATTGATGCCGATCTGTATGCGTGTACTGTCAGGGAGACTAGAATGCCTCATTTGGAAAACAGCAGAGCGAGCCTTTAGAGCACTTTCGAATGATGCACACGCTTTAGGATCCTCATGCGCGGTTGCATCGCCAGCTTCATTGATGCTCCAGATAATGCGGGGAAATGATGGAGAACACTCGCATCGCAATGAAAAATTAGGGTGGAGTGTCTGCCACTCTTGAAAGCAAGGAACCGTCTTTACTTGTTCCAGTATCCAGGACAGATTGTGTGTGTCCAGAGCTTCCTTTGCTGTAATGTCTAGGATTGTTATAGCCTGGAAACAATCGTCGGTCAGGGATTTCGATAACGTATACATTGAGGGAATAGATACGTCCAAAGGAAGAAGAGCGGATTCGAGCTTAATCGTGTGGGGACTCCATACTCCAAGGGTAATGACCCTGATGTGTCGATTATCACCCGACCTCATATTCCAAGGTCCCCACATGGGGTCTAACGCCCCAAGAATCATTCTACTTTCTCCATATGACAAGCGAGTATGGTCATAGCTGAATATGAATGTGTCTTGGTCAGCGGGACCAATCAGGTCTGGGTCAAAGAAGAGAAACACGCCACTATCTCCCTTCTTATAAAGGCTGGTCTTTGCTGTACCGCAATGAGGAAGTAAATCATACAGCCCAATCAATTCCTTAGTCTGATTAGAGTCACCATTAAAGTTTAGATGTGTAGGTAGAGTCTCGTCTTGGTAGTCCCGCATCCCGTAGCGACCTCGCCACCCTGTAATTCGCTTCGGAGATGCAGATATGTTGACTAGGGATTCCTCCGGCTGATCAGCAGGCAAAAATACTTCCCATTTAGCCCTGAGTAAGGAGTGCTGAACTAAGCCACGAGCTAACGGTCTTGAGAGAATCCGTCTCAATTGACCGTTAGCTGGTTCTTCCTTGGGGCATCTGACCCTCAAAAGCCACTGTATCGCGTCTGCGATACGGAGTTCTAATGTAGCCTCTCTGGAGACATAAAGTATTTTCCAGTGCTTGTATTGCCTCTCAAATTTTTGAATGATGAAGTACTGGGATCTAAATTCCATCTTGGTAATGTAGGAAGCGAATGAGCCTCCCTCACTTGGATCTCGTGCGCTCATTGTAAGTGTTCGCATGTCAGGAAACCTTTTTAATGCGAGTCGATGAGGTAACAGTGGTCGCCATTTCCGCTCAAACTCGTGTGGCGTTTGCTTACGCTCATCCCTTGATATGGTGATCCTGCTATATACATGTTCAGGATGACTTGCGCACTCTGAGCATGTTGTATGCCCACATGCTGAGCATTTCTGTATAGGTGATCTGGAGATCCGCTTGCTTCCTTCGCAGTTGCAAAGCCTCGAACTTAGTGCTGCATCCGCAATCAGATTTTGAAGGTCTATCTCATCTGGAACAGAAGATGTCAACTTGCGCTTCTTTACTCCTTCTGGTATTATGAGTGTCGCACTGCGTGGAGAGTCCTCTCCAAGGAGCTGGAGAGAATGGGGAGTGTCACTGCGGAGTGCCCTTCTGCTGGAAATGAGAGCCGAGATAATCGAAGCCCCTATGACAGTAGTCGTCATCGCATTCCCAGCAAGATCCTGGAGTTCTTTTTGGGTTTCCTTCCCAAACAGAAGCTTATCATGGGGAATTCCCTGGAGTAACAGGAGTTGGGCTCCAGTAAGGGCGGTCTGTCTGTGGGTCACAAAATCACAGCCACCCGGCGTGATGCATGATACGATGCCAGGAACCGCTTTGAAACGGTCAACATTTTGCGAGACGTCCCAAACCATCATCTTGTACAGTGCATCAAAACCTTTTCGTGCAGCTTGAAGGCAGGCAATGTCGATACATTCATATACGCGGGATGATTGTGAACGGTACCACTTTCGATCTGCATTGTCTGGAGGCATGAACGTGCCATTATCACTCCACCGAGTAATGGGTCGACGAATTCCGAGTCCTTCTTCGGCTCGAATTTGGTCGTACCTCAGTTTACCTAGTTTCCAATCTGGCTCGATAATCAAGTTGTTATACTCCGGCTCATCCCTTAGGTCGTCAGAGTTTGAGAGGAATGCATCGAATGGGCTGCTAGCGCGTCGTTGTAGCTGGACCATCAGACTTTTCCAATGTTCCACGACGGATTCTGACCCTATGCCGAAGTGTGAACGCTTGATAGCAATCATATACATCCGTTTTCTGGTCTGCGGAATATAGTAGTCTTTAGTGTCGCAGATCTTCCAGCAGTATTCATAACCAATCACATTCCATTTTCCCTTGAACCCATTCCAGACATCGTTTTCAGACTGGACATTTTCGACCAGGACAATTGGAGGGAGAAATCGCTTCACATAAGAGTATATCGCATTCCATGTATCCCCGGACTCTCCGCCATCCTCGAGGCCCTTGCGAAAAGAGTGTAAGTTCGAAAGGTCTTTGCAGACAAAACCTACAATAAGCATGAAGAGCTCTCCGGGGATTAGCTCCTCTGCACCATACGCAGTTGTTGCGACCTTTGCGTCATCTGGGATAAACTCTCGAACGTCGCGAAAGAGCTTTGCGGGTTTAAAGTTCCGTTCGATGTACGCCTGTTTGACGACGTCAATCTCAACGCTGAACTTGTGATGGACTCGTATTGGACGCTTCCCTAGTTGCTCGAGGCTTTTATTGACCAGATCCAAGGCAATCAATGGAGCCTCTGTGCCCGAGCACATAGTCCCTATGTTGAGAGGACGATCACCAAGCTTTTCGAGGATCTCATCTAGTCCTAGATCGAGAGCTTTTGCCGTCATGTCTAGGAATATATCTTGAATATCATGCAAGGGAGGCAGATTGCTATCGATACCATTGTGAGGCTGTCGTATCGTCGAGGCTTTTGCAGCTACTTTGCTCTTTGAAGATGTCTTGGAGGACCTCAGAGGTTTTGGCTCTGCGTCACCTTCGTCACGAGGTGCTGTGTTGTCGCTCATCGATTCTGCTGCAATCTCGTCATCTAAATCAATGATATCACTTTTCGGCTTTAGAACATATGATACGTTCTTTGTACGCCGCCGTAGCCGATGATGGGAATTTTGACCCTGAACAGATTGCCTCTCGTTATCGGAATTGTCATGCTCAACAGTAGCATGGTGAGACTCGATGAGGACTGAACCCGAATTTCCACTGCTTGGTGGAGATGAGGATCGTGAATCACCTTTATGGACACTTGGTCGACAGATGTCGGTTATTTCTTCGTTTGGATTATCGATGTCGCTATGCTCTCTAGCACTTTGTCTTGTAGCCGATGCGCAATCGCTGTTAATATTGGTGCCTAAGCCATTAAATAGTTCTTCGTTTGTCTTCGTGCTAAGCTGCCCCGTCAGAGGCTTTCTAGGTCTGAGGACTAAACCAAGCCGTCTCCATGCCGGAACGTGAATTTGGGGAATAGCTCGATTAGTTTGGGTGAAAGTACTTGAAAGACTGGTGATACTACGAGTCGCGTGTCGCCGTTTCTTCATAGCGCTAGCATTCGCATTCGTTGGTGAGTGAACGATGCTAGAGGCCTTGCGCTGCGAGGGATCCAGAGGACCACGTTGAGGACTAGAAAGCGCTGCTGTTCGCGGTCGCTTTCTTCTGCCCGGTGAATGCTGTACTTGCGCTACCATTATCCTTGCACATTAACAAATATGTGCTGATGTGGTCAGTGTCAAGATTGAACCGCAAACGTAGAAGTCACAGCAGCTTGAAAACTGAATGCAGGTAGTACGGGTGTATGTGGAGGATGGTGGGAGCTCGAGTAAACGCGAACCTATAAGAAGACCACGCGTCAAACGACGCGATATCGCGTGGCTACGCAGCATATTGTTGAGCCTTTCACTTGCAGTCGCGTCATAGAAACGCAGGCCTGTGCTGCTGTCAGTGACTGCAAATTGCCCGGGGTAACAGACTCTGCTCGTCGTATCCGAAGCGGATAGATTTCTCTTCGGAGTAAAGTGCCGCCCAAACTAGAAAGCGCCACTATTGTGTACCCACACCGCCGACTCATTGCAACTGCAAGATGTTTCCAGTCCGAATACCCTGACATACCGCCAGGTTGTCACCTGTCTATGTACTATAGAGCATAAGATGGCCGCAACAAACCCTTTACCTGTTCACGCGGGCAATATGTTTGAGGACCTTAGCGGCGTATCAACGTCAGCTTTCAGCAATCCGTACGATGCATTGATCGCGGCTTCCGAAAACAATACGGTAGCAGTGTATCAATTCCAGGCTTGACAGGATGCTGATATTCATGCCAGGCTCAATTGCAATCGAGATATACGGCTCATCGTACTACTAGGAATTCCCAGCAGAAAGAGAAGATGCTGGCCAAAACCTTCCCTGGGCCTAGTATCGATCCTATCTTACTGAGACTCAGCGATCCAACCATTCAACCGGGCTACGTAGATCCGAGGCACTGTCTCGTCTTTTGGGGTCGCCCGACTGAAAAAATTAAGCTCTTGATCAAAAGGGTACAAGATGAACTTGTGACAATTGCACCAAGTGAGCCTGACGATGCGCAAAAATCGATCGTAAATTTGTAACCATCGCCGCAGATCTTTGGCTCATGCCTCAAGATTGTCTACACATCACAGTACTCGAGATTACGCATTCAAAGAAAACAGAAGAAATTCAACAGCTATTTGAGGTAATGCGAGAGAAGATTCCTACCATTACCGACTACACAGTCGATCATAAGGCACGGTTGATCAGGCCCCTGATTGGCTTTGACGCTTCTGCGTTGGCTATAAGCTTCGTTCCTGCGGCCGGTGAAGGCCTTCATTCTGGAAGGACACGTCAAGACGATGAGTACACTTATCATCACCTCCGCCGAGATATTTACAATTTGTGTAAAGATACAGGTGTCACTGTAGATTCGCGGTACGTTGTTCCATCGAGCCATCTTACTATTGGACGGTTCATTAGGCAGACGGATTTTGAGGATGACACGGGAGCGTTCGACGCGCGTAAGATGGCTACGTTCGTCAAAAAGATCGAAGATATCAATGAGTGGCTGCAAAAAGAATTCTGGCCAGAATGCAACAACGATCAAATTCCGGATGGAGGAGAATGGTTAGTGGGCAAGGAGAAGGGTATTGAGGCTCGCATGGGTACCCTTTGGTCAGTAAACCCGAAGCAGAGCAGTGGTATTCGCTGATTTCATGAGTACGGTGCGTTAACACGATTTCTAGGTACGGAGGCGGGCAATCAATTCGGGAAGGGAAGGGGTTCTAGTGTTTAGGAGCTGGGGAATTTCGAAAAGTCGAATTTAGGTGATAGATTGTCATATAGAGTGAGCACTACTTTCGACATGCTTGGTGTTCTAATCATCTGCATAATTTTGGGTAATCAAATCAGTCGCGTTTGCGAAGATTCTTACAATGGAATTGTAGTACGGATTGCGGATTGCACCTACATCTCGAAGCCCCTCAGTTACCTGTGGCGCAGTAGCGTTAGCAGAGCTCGGTGTGGCGGCGAGCTTATTGGTCCGAGCTCCTGGCACCTTCCACGAAGCTGAACCTATGAAACTGCTATGATACAGCAAGAAACCTCAGTGTCGTTGCACGATTCTACTTTTCAAAATCATCGTGAAGAATCTAGACACATAACACACACTCGATCGAACCCCGAAGAGTGCTATAGCCTACCACATCGGTGATTCAAAGTCGTTATTGTGGGGTACCAGGCATCATCAGCTGTCGAGCTCTTTCCCGATATACGTGTCCCTTGCGACCATCGCATATATTCAGACGTTTGATCTTTGTATTCCTGAGCAATTCCCGCAATGTTTAACCGAAATGGACTTCCTGGGCTTCCCGGCAGCTCTCCACGACCGCCCGCGCGCAATAATGATGGCTATGGCCGACCTCCACAACAGCAACAGCCACCGCCACGATCGCCTGGGTACGACACTAGAATGAGTGGTTACGATCAGCCTCCTCCCGGCTACGGACAACAGCGTATGCCCGCTCGAGGCCCTGCGCCTGGCGGAATGCCCCCACAGGGCGGTATGGCAAGAGGCGGAGGCCCTACGCTACAGCTACGGCCCATTAAAAGCCCGGGAGGAAACGCATATGCATTCGGCAACTTGTAAATACCCACAGCTCTCTACTACAAGTAAATACTAATTTTGGTGCAGGGTCGCTGTCTCGCCACAAGACTTTCCCCCTTCTCGCGACGGTTCCGACATCTACGTGAAGGTGAACCGCAACTACGTCCTCTCAGCACGTCCCACCGAAGGCTGCCGGCCCGGCGAGATCGGGCTGACAGATGCACAAAGAACTTGGGCGGGCATATCTCTCGGGCCTCAAGATATCGTCACAGTAGAACACTATGATGCTTTCAGCCAAGGTGGCCAGTCATATCTTGGAAATCTCGAGGTTGAGGTTGGATTTGCCACGAGGAAGACGACCGATGCCCCGTATGACCAAGAGGAGCTAGGAGCCCTTTTCAAAAAGGTATACCTTCAAGGTGCGCAAATACTGTGAATCATGGCTGACGTATCCCAGAACTTCGAGAATCAGGTCCTTGCTCCAGGCCAGCAACTACTCATGGATGTGAGGAATATTGTGCTCCGAATGTCGATACGAACCGTTCAGCTGGTCGACCTATCCATGGAGAAGGCAGAGTCTTCGTCTGGAGCACCTATTACTGACCCCAACGCGCGTGGTATTCTCACAAAACACACTCAGGTCGACTTCTTCAAAGACGCGCGAACCGATATCAAAATCAAGGCTTCCAGCAGGCGCCCTGCAGCCAATGCAATAGTTCAGCCGGGCTTCAAATTCGAGGACATGGGCATTGGCGGTTTGGACACTGAGTTTAGCGCTATCTTTCGAAGGGCCTTCGCGTCTCGTATCTTCCCTCCTGGCCTTGTGGACAAGCTCGGCATTCAACACGTCCGAGGTATTCTTCTATATGGCCCGCCTGGAACCGGTAAAACCTTAATCGCTCGACAGATTGGCAAGATGTTGAATGCTCGGGAGCCGAAGGTCATTAACGGACCTGAGGTGCTAAACAAATATGTTGGTCAGTCTGAGGAAAACATCCGGAAGCTGTTTGCCGATGCAGAGAAAGAATATAAAGAAAAGGGTGATGAGAGCGGTCTTCACATCATCATCTTTGATGAGTTGGATGCCGTCTGCAAGCAGAGAGGTTCTGGAACCGGCGGAACCGGCGTTGGGGACAGCGTGGTCAACCAGCTTCTCTCGAAACTCGATGGTGTCGACCAGCTAAACAACATTCTTCTTATCGGTATGACGAACCGGATGGATATGATTGACGAGGCCCTCCTTCGTGCCGGACGTTTAGAAGTCCACATGGAAATTTCTCTCCCGGACGAAGCTGGCCGTGCTCAAATCCTCAAAATCCACACTACGAAAATGCGCAACAACAACGTTATTGAAGGCGACGTGAATGTTGAGGAACTGGCTAAGCTCACCAAAAACTTCTCAGGAGCCGAGATCAACGGTTTAGTGAAAGCAGCATCTTCATTTGCCTTTAGTCGCCATATTAAGGTTGGTACCATGGCTTCCATCAACCCAGACATCGAGAATATGAAGGTCAACCGCGGAGACTTCCTTAACGCGCTCGAAGAAGTGAAACCCCTATTTGGTGCTGCTGAGGAAGAGCTCGGTCAGCGCCTGCTTGGAGGTATCATACATTTCTCTTCCTTCATTAACGACATCCTCGACGAAGCGCGCCTGTACATCAATCAGGTTAGGAAAGGATCAACACCACTTCTTTCCGTTGCCATTCATGGTCCTCCCGGCAGCGGTAAAACGGCACTTGCGGCCAAAATGGCCATCGACTCGGAATTCCCGTTCATTAAGCTTATATCACCCGAAGATATGGTAGGGTATGGCGAGATGCAGAAAGTACAGCAGCTAGACAAGATATTCCGGGATGCATACAAGAGTAACCTCAGCATCATCGTAATCGACAATATCGAACTACTGGTCGACTGGGTCCCCATTGGGCCGCGTTTCAGCAATACCGTGCTAGTGGCTCTCAAAGTTTTGCTTGCAAAGCAGCCACCTAAGGTAAGTGAAATTGATACTGTAACACGCAACTTGGAGTCTTTGAGTTCCCATAGTGTCCTAGCATATGCACGTTCACCGCTCGGAGCTGAGATGGTTACGGACATCTTCCGCTTCGTGTGGATCTGGGCCGGAAGCATTGACTCTACCCTGCCCCTTCCCTCATTCACAAGATGATGATGGCTGACAGCTCCAGGGTCGCCGTCTGTTGATTTTCGCGACGACAACGGAGCGATCGGTGCTGCAACAGCTCGATCTCTTCAGCCGATTTGACGCTGAGATTGCAGTGCCCAACGTCAACTCGCAAGCTGAGCTTGCAGCTATCCTGCAACATTCCAATGCCTTGTCCGATAGCGATCAGCACCGTGCCATTGGCGAAATTCAGGAGATTACGGGTAGTACAGATATAGGCGTCGGCGTCAAGAAGATCTTGACAGCCATTCAGACGGCCGGGGAGGACCAGGACGTGCCTGGCCGCTTCGCCAGAGTCATGTCCCAGGCCATTGCAGCCAACAGGGGCTCTTTTGCATAGGTACAGCATCGGAAGGGAGTTCAGCGAGCATGCGGATCCTCGGATCCCCTTCGCGTTTCTGGTAAGCTAATGTAGGGCCGGCATGCATGGCATGTACCACTCGTTGGGTTATTGGATACCCGTCTCGGAAAATAGATGTATGGAAGCACAGCTTTATTGCTGTCGGATTAGACCAACCCTTTTGAAGGCTTTCGCACCGAGACTCATCTCTCCTATGACCGTAGCAGATGTTTGTGGCCGCCAATAACCACCCCCTGAAGTTGCAAAGGTACATGCGTGCCCTTCACGTGTCACTTTGCGAGTCTAGAGATAGCACACATCGGGCAGCTTTGAGACTGAGCCGCATAGGTTCTGTCTAATCGCAACCGTAGATGACTATGGGGGGCGTGGGGATGTCATTTGGCGTGGCTTGAACCGACAGCGGCTGGCGTCGATTGCCTGCTTGATGGCTACAGCTACAGCTTGGGCGCATGGTACGACACTACCGGCTCAGCTGCGGCCAGCTGCATCCACGCGTAAGTCGCATGGCAACTTTGACAGCTGTGTCACGGCGGAGCGGCACAAAGAGAGTGGTTTGGCTGATGCAACGGCTCTGGCCATGGACCTCAGCCTCAGGGAGGTGGCAACGAAAAGAGCCCGGCACGCCGCCATCTGCTCAGGGCTCCATGGTGCCGGCAGAGGTACACGAAGGCTGGCTAGTGCCATCGGAGAGGGCGTCGGGATGGACAGCAGAGACGCAAGTCGCCGGGCCTCGCAAGCAGGCAACGCCAGGGGCTCTAGGTGCATGGGAGCTGCCCGCATGGACGGTCACATGGAGGGCAAGGCATGCCGCTCACCGCCACTAGAGGCAGCTACTGCAGACCATGCCGCCGTTGGGGACGCGATTGGGAGGTGTTGTCGACGCGAGTGAGGTGTCGTGCACTGTAGGACGGGGCAGGGATGGCGGCCGGCCGTAGGGCATCAAGTGCCAAGTGGCGGGGGCGCGGTGCTCGCCAGTCCAGCCAATCCTCGCCGCCGTGGACGGCTTCGTCTGGGGCACTGGGCAGAGGGGGACGAGGGAGCTGTCGACGGCCGTCTGCGACAATGACGCAGCGAGGGGCACTGGCAGGGTGGTGGCAGGCCAGGGCAGGCCAGGGCTGGCTCGCGCCGGGCCGACGGCGTGTGCGCGAGCAATTTCTCGACCGCACCCCTCGCCCTCCAGTTCCCTCCCCTCTGCTCACCACAGTCCCGTCGACACCACGCCGTCCCCCGTTGCGCTGCAGATGACGGCCCCCTCGTTCTTTTGCCAGAATATCCCGCCACTCGTCTGCAGCGCCCCGGCGGTCGTCAGGATCCTCCACATGCCTTTTCCAGATTGCATGCTCGAAGGCGTTGGCGTGCTGTCGAGCCAACGCATCACTTTTGACAGCACTTAGCATGCCCGTCAGGCATACTACCCATGCACCTACAGCCTCCGCCCTCGCTGCTTTATCCGTGGCGCTGGGGTCTGCGTCTGTTGCGCTTACCATGCCTTGCTGCCTTTACCACTGCATTGTCGATGCCACGGCTCTGAATATCCCACCCCTCCGCAATTGCACGCCCGGCTCGCTCCACGGTGCTTCTGCACTGATACGAGCTGTGTATCTGATCCGCTAGTAGCCTGCCACTGGCCAATTGGCATTCTGGCGAAGTCCCCGTCCCGCCGAGGCATCGTGGATCGGCTGCCGCCTACGCACTGGGGGACTCTTCCAGCCCACTGCCCAAGACGCTTGCTAGCTTCGGATCCGGCGGGAATCAGTTTCAGTGGACGTAGGACTATGCAGTCTTATCACCAGCCGGGCGGGGTTACAGGCAGGAGGTGGAAAAATGGGGTCAGAGCTATGCCCCATGGACAAATTATGCTTGCCGTGTCTCTTCCGCTCAGGTATAAAAGGAGGTCAAGATGCGGACGAGACTGAGTTTCCTTCTGAATCCCTTTTCTCTCAACCATCTTCAGACAAGAGCTCACTTCTCCCATCAGCTTCAGTGACCTTTGAGTACCAAGTCGTTTGCTACAGTCACTAGTCTTCCAATCATCCTTCTCCTATACCCACCCCACCACACATTGTTTGTCACTCAGCTTTGAAGCTTTCTTCTCCCGTGCTACCACCCATCATCACCTAGCAAACATGTCTGCTACACACGCTTATTACCCTTATTACCCCTCGGCGCCCATGCCCATCAACATGCCACAGAAGCCTGGTGGTTACTACTACCCTCACCCACAGCATCAATATGGACGCGTGTCGGCGTCACCGCCAGAGGCACCAGATAGCGTCACAACTTCTGGTGTTCCATCCTACGAACCGTCCGCCACTTCTAGCAGCTATGCTGGCAGTGCGAGCGACTACGATTCTAGCGGAACATCTGCCGGTGTAGATCTGCTAGAATACATGGGCGACCGACTGAACGGCTCCTTCGACCCAACACCGTTGGACCGCAGTCTAACGAAGCAAGCACAAACGTGAGTTTCCGACCATTCCAAATTCAAATTGTTCGTCGAAACAGGAGCTGAGAAATACCTAGATCCGGAGAACTCAACGCCAAGCACCGCGAGTTGCTTGAGCTGCAGGCAATGGCTCAGCGCCGACTGGCCGGCGCACGAGCAAACTTTGCAGAAGGCATGAGAGCTGCAAAGGACGTACAAAAGGATCTGCAATGGACGCAGAAGCGAGTAGAGTAAGTGCCGCGGAATCAGTCAGTGATGCTCCAAATGCTAACATTGTCGTCAGTGCCTTGAACGAGCGAGCCGCACGCAAATATCCCGACCAGTACCGGACAGCTCAACGACGGTACCCAGCACCTGTCGACTACTAAGCCGTAAACCACCATAACGGCGCCTTTGGATGCAATTTTTCTACCTTTCGATTTTTTCTCTTTCCTTTCCACCAAAAAGGCTTGGCGGCTACATCCGTTTTTCACGACCTACGTATTACTACTTATTACTACCGTCTTCATAATCTCCATATTTCCTAGGGCGCGAATCCGACTCCTACCCTTGGCCCCTGACACGGTATCCTAGTTTCCGCTCCACCCCTTTCCGCTCCGCTCCTCCTGGCTCGCCGCTTTAGCGGCCAGGCTGTTGGCGCCAACGTCGCTGCTTTCCTGTTTCCAGCTTTCCAGGCTTTTCTCAGGCGGGCGCGGTTCGGCCCGCTGCAAGGCGCTTATGTGCGTGACAGCGAATAGGGGCACTTGGCGTGCGAGAAGTCTGGCAAGTAGCGCGTGGGCTGCCGTCTCTATGGCGAGGGTGGGCTACCAGTGAAAACCGGCTTCCTGGCATGCGGCTGTGATTTGTCAAATGCGGACGGGCGTGGGCGAATGGGGTGGAGGGTGTGGAGTGTGGAGGGCGGGATGGTGAGCGCTTGTTTGATATAGGTTTGGAGGACGGGTGAGGCGGTGTCTTGGGGGGGTTGAGTGTGGCGCCTGGATGCGTCATGCGAGGAAGGAGTTCACGGGTGTGGCTTTTTGCTCTTCACGTTCTCTCTGTGAATGTCATGACGGCCTATATACCAGTTAGTTAGTCAGTTAGTCAGTCACGCGGGCCAAGCATCCTCGTGCACCCAGAATGGTACAAGCTCATCCTTTTTGTTGCAAAACTTCACTCTAGCCTTGGTTCGTGCTACGAACAGCATGTACACCGTATCCTTCCGTTGACTAAGCACGCGTCTCCCTCCCTCGCCCATTTGGGTGGCTGCCGTGCTAGTATGTGTTTATGCCCGACCTCGGGATAGGAGGCTGTCTCATCTCGTGTGTCACATGACTGTCCCAACTCGCCCGATCGATCTGAGGGTAAAGTGGCTCCCTGCATGTCGGGGATTGTCTTAGATGAGGTGTCAGTCAGCGTCAGGCAGGAAATCAGGTCATTAGAGTCAGCCACGATGCTGTGTGCTATATCTTCATGCCGTGGCATGGAGACTTCGCTAAATGAAACGGGGAGGGGGAGGTTGTGTGATCATGTGGCTGAGGATGGGTAGGCGAGGGATTGAGTGGTTGTGTAGTGGGAGAGGGGATCGAATTGGATGGCGAGATGAATTGGAATGGGGGAATAGTGTTCCGGCTTCGGTAGCCGACTTTATCAACTGTCAATCCCGCAGTCACAATCTCTTGTGGGAAGTGGATGGTCTGAGGGATAACTTGATTTTGTGTGGCACAAGCATGAAGTTAAAGCATGCTTCTCGTGAAGAGCCCTCACAGGAATCTTTGAGATTTGATTTGACCCGTGGAGCACAGACCCTGAGCAACGCAGCAACATAGTCTCGCAACCCTCGAGAATCCCGCGTGACTAGGGTACCAAGATCTCGACCTCGTCTGTCAGGTTGACGCCGGCTACTTGTTTTCCGGCTGCACGATCTTGTGTGACATGGTCATTGAAGCCCAAGTACGACTGACAGCGGGTGCGGTGATGGCGAGGGCGTTGAGTAAAAGTCTAAAATCGGTGGATCCGGAGGGCGGGGCATTCCGACTGCAGGGGTTTGGGATCCTCGCTTCTCTGGTCGTGATACCGTGGCGGAAGGACGGCTGGTGAGGATCGGAGCTACATGTGAGGAGTCGATCCGGCGAGGGGAGCACCGCATGACCGTGCGATAGAGGTCTGTAGGGAGCAGTGTTAGTAGTGATGGATACACTGGATCGGAACTTGCGCTCGCTGATGATTGAGTCACGAGCTGAATGCACGTCTACGACTGCATATTCCGTGTGCCAAAGGGGAACCCGAGCAGTTCGCCTTGGGATCCCATGGAGATCCGATAAGGGCTGTGACGCCTAAGATGGATGCTAAGTAATGCAGCCTTGAACTCAGTGTCCATATGGCATTTGTAGTCTTCTTCAGCTGCTAGGTCATATTTTATCTTGAACGACGGTCGACCACATGGAAAGCCAATGATCCCCCCCTCAACTTCCATGAGCAAATACCGTGTTCAATGGAGGTGTCTCTTCGAAAGGCGATCGCTGACAATCAAAGGTGCACAAAACACGTCGAAGGAGTGAGCTATTTGCGGACTTTGCTGAACTTCTCCCATGGATCTTCGACAAAGCTTGGGAGAAAATATGCTGTATCACCATTTGCATCCTTGATCCCGTTTCGCAAGGTGTTCAGTTCCGCCCGGGGAATAGGCGTGCCTCCAAACGATACCATATGGGTGGCTGCTGGGTCCTCAGAAGCCAAACGAGCGTTTTGGGTTTCTTGTGGTGCATCCGATAAGCCCGGGGGTTTGTTAGGTAGACTCTGGCCACGGGTGAGGAAAGCTGCGAGTCCCATGGCTGCTGGCTGCCTCTGCTTTCCTTTGGATTTAGAAGGGGTGGGGTTGGTCTCAGATTGTGCGGTATGGTTCGCAGGATCAGTACCAACAACGTCTTCGCTTGCAGATGTAGGCCCAGCTCCGTCCTCAGACGCCACGATCCTGGGTCTGACGCCTAGCCGGGTCGAGTTGGCACCGCTGCCACCACCTTGCGCTTTAGGCGAATTTGTTTGGTCGAATTTTCTTTTTGTGCCTCCGAAGGACGAGAAGCCCATTGCAGCTGCAATTTCATCATCCTCCATGTTCGCGCAAATGCAATAATACGTAGAGGTCGTATGCGGAAAATTCGAGTCCAGTTAGCCAGTCGAGTGTGAGGTGAGGTCGAGCAAGGTAGAGTTGAATTTAGTATGGATTATATAAGCCACGCTAGCTAGGATGAAAGGACCTGACCAATCGGAGTCCTGGAGAGCGGTGTATGCATTGCGAGCGCAATCGGAATACTGTCTACGTCTGTATCAGGTATGGCATACTTTTGGAATATATCAAAATATATGCAAGCAGACACACAAACCCTGGATTTCTTCAGAAAGTTGTTCCTGTGAATCCAACTCACACTCTTCAAGATGACGTTGGGCATGGGTCCGGGATTGTCTTGGCGTTTGCGGAGCTGTCGTGGAGCGCCGTGGAAGCACCAACCTTATCCACCGTTCAACTCGCCATTTCGCCATGTTCGAAGCGATCAAGTAATAGCTCGGTTCATTCAACCGCCAGAATGAACGAGTCCTCGCACACACCGGCGGAGCGCCGCTATCTGCGACGCGCCAATGTACGCTTTCCACCGTGCTAGTTCACAGTATGCTCACGACAAACTATAGCTACGGTCGGCCACCATGATCCAAGCATCAACTGGCGAACGGATCAAAAAGACGTTTACGCTTCGAAGAGCCTCGCACAATTCTCACGAATCGGCCGAATTTCTTCTCGCGCCGGGCGAGTCCGACCCCAACCGCCATCGACAAGTGGGAAAGATTGAAGCTTTCGCGGAGCGCTGCAAAGGCACAGCGAAAGGCGCTTATGCCTATGCGACCTCGCCCACTGGTATTAATATCCTAAAATGCTCGCTGGCGTACATTCTCGGGAGCCTGGCTACTTTTGTGCCACCCATATCCGGTCTGCTCGGTAGAAACGATGGAAAGCATATGGTAGCGACGGTCACTGTATATTTCCATCCAGCGCGCTCGACAGGCAGCATGATCGAAGCTATTCTGCTTGCTTTTGCGGCATTCCTATATGCAGCCTTCATCTCATTTACGAGCATGGCTGTCTCTGTATTCTTTGGCAGACAACATTTGCTCCTGCTCGGACACGTCATCGTCCTAATCGTCTTCTGCGGCGCTGGGCTGGGCCTGGTCGGTTGGACAAAACAAAAGCTCGGAAGCCCTCTGGTCAATGTTGCGTGCTCGTTGACATCTCTGGCACTGATCACAGTGCTGACCAAGGAAGGCGCTGTACAGGCCGCCATGTTCTCCTACAACAAAGTTTGGCAAGTCCTTAAAATGGTCATCATGGGTACCGTGTCGTCTTCTGCTGTGGCCCTGCTCATCAGGCCTACCTCGGCGCGAAACGAGTTCCGTGACACCTTCATAAAAGCCACAGATGCCATGGGCGAGATGTTGACCAGCATCACGCGTAGTTTTCTATCGGGGTCTGAGAAAGATCTCAAAAATCCGGCCTTCGTAAAGGCCTCCAATCAAAGTAAAGCGACATACAAGAAGCTTGTGCAGAATCTCAAGGAAGCAAAATATGAACACTACGTGCTTGGGACTGAAGAGGAGTACAAGATTGCGTCTCGACTAGTGAAGTGCCTTGAACAGCTCATGCAAAGTATTGGTGGTCTGCGAAGTGCAGCAGAGACACAATTCACACTTCTAGCGCAAGCCGATGGTCAAAATGACGCCGCGGAACCGGATGTGACTGGGTTAACGAGTACTTCCAGCTCGATCATGGCCACCGATACCGAGTTTTCGCCAATACTTTCTCCTACACTTAGCCATTCAGACAGACGAAGCAGTGTTCTTGCCTCGATTGACGAGCTTCCCGAGACCCCTGTAGAACTCTCTGACGACGAGTTTGGCAGGTCAGAAGGAAACAGCCTAAGATTACCACCGGCTGTGCACTCTAATCTGACTCCTGCTGACATGTTTTCCGTCTTCATTGCACATTTGGGACCTCCTATGGTATTAGTTGTCCTAATCTCCTCATTTTACGTCAAAGGACTGACATATCTAGAAATCTCTTGCTTACACTCTCCGTGAAGTTCTCGACGAACTTCCTTTTGGACCCGGCCCGGAGTACGAGATGGCTATCAACGAGCACTTTCGACATAGCCTCATCGATGCCAACGCCCTTTTTATTAATGCCAGAAAAGAAGCTCTCGCACTTGTCTATCGAAACAAGGTGCCCACGAAAACAGGGTCAGTTGCCGTCGCTGCAGATTTTGAAGAGGTTGCGGCGAGCTGTGGCTACTTTAGTTCTTCCTTACAAGACTTTGCCGAAGATATGGTAACATTTCTGGATGTTTTGGAGGAACTGAAGGAGAATGCTAAGCGGTATCCTCGAATACGAACCTGGAAATGGTCGAAATTTTGGCGCAAATGGGGGCTATCCAAAAAACCGACGAACGCTGATGATTCAGGTACATTCGCTAAATACTTCCCTGCACGTTTGTATATGCTAAAACCCGTTAGAACGCACCAGCTTAATCGATGAGAGATTCGATAATGGAATCTCTCGGGAGATTCACCGACCTATCTATCGAAAGTCTACTAGGGGTGACCCAGAAAAACCTATAGATGAGCAACCGCTTTCATACCGAATGTGGATTAGACTTAGCGTCTTTCGGCGGGATGACATTCGATATGCCGTCAAGGTCGGTATCGGTGCAGTTCTCTATGCTATGTGGTCATTTGTACCCGCAACAAGAGATTACTACGGACATTGGCGTGGCGAGTGGGGGCTCTTGTCATACATGTTGGTGTGCTCGATGGTGAGTGTTCGTTATCGGAAGGGCATTCGCAATGCTGATCCACATGTGTAGACTATCGGCGCGTCCAACACGACTGGATTTCAACGTTTTTTTGGTACCTGCCTCGGTGCTGTATATGCCGTCATTGCCTGGATTGCATCCAATGACAATCCCTGGGTGCTTGGCTTCTTCGGCTGGCTCGCCTCATTGCAATGCTTCTACATCATAGTTGGAAAAGGAAAGGGGCCTATGGGACGTTTTATCATGCTCACATACAACCTCTCCGCACTTTATGCGTACTCATTATCTGTGCGCGATGAAGAAGATGACGATGACGAGGGAGGTGTATCACCAGAGATCTGGGAGATTGTATTGCACCGTGTTGTGGCGGTCATGGTCGGCTGCGTCTGGGGTATTATCGTCACTCGAGTCATCTGGCCCATCTCTGCCAGGAAAAAGGTGAAGAAGGGGACATCCCTGCTCTGGCTCAAAATGGGTTTGATCTGGAAACGTGGCCCACTCCGTTCCCTGCTCGAGTCGAACACATCTGAGTCAAAGCCGTCGACGTCTTATATGACGCCTCGCGAGGAGATCGAGCTCCGGCGGTTCCTGAACAATCTCGAAGCGTTGCGCACTTCTGCTACTTCGGAGTTCGAACTCAAGGG
Organism: Periconia sp. TS-2; assembly: GCA_030378425.1. Lineage (NCBI taxonomy): Eukaryota > Fungi > Ascomycota > Dothideomycetes > Pleosporales > Periconiaceae > Periconia > Periconia sp. TS-2. Next base: position 686,501 of record JASNQO010000014.1, on the reverse strand, counting down.
TCCGTTTCCGGAGAAGAGTTTCAAAGTCATTCTCGAGGCCACGAGTCGCATGCTGGATAGTTTCTATGCTCTAAATGTCGTCATATACAAGGAGCTAAAAGCAACGGAGGGTGAAAAGGAAATTCTTAAATATACAGAGAAGGAGTGGATGGAGCTTAGCTGGCGTGTCAGTCATTTGTTTTCCGGTAAGTTTGTCCTCACCCAATCGATTATACACGCAAGTCAACTGATCTTATTAGTCATGGCATCTTCAATGAAACTTGAATATCCACTCAACGACGTGTTACCAAATGTTGAGCATACCAGAGATAGACTGCTAGCGAAAGTTTTCGAATTTCGAAGAACAGGTCAAGGCAAGGTGGTAACGACGGATGAGGATTATGAATTGCTCTATGCTTATGGTAAGTAAATGTTTCAAAGGAACAGAGGATGAGAGCTAATTAAGATATAGCCCTGGTGTCTGCACAGCTCGCGCAAAATCTCATGATCATCGGACAAGAGATAGAGAAGCTGTATGGTGTGTTGAACGAGGAGGATTTGAAGTTACAGTAGAAAATGCATATCAATCAACCAACATAATATAGCTCCTATTGAAATTGCTGGTTTTTCTACGCAGCCTACTTGAGGTCACATTCTTGTTCAGCTGTATCTAGCAGAGCGGTTGGCGCTTATATTTGCTTCGAACCGAAAGACCCTCGGAAGGAAACCACGCACTGACGCTTTGAACAACGCAAGATGCACACGACGTCCCAGTTATGAATTCAAAGCTTTATGATGTATTGTCTTTTTTAGAAAGAGCCTGAGTGCATGAGCGGGATCTATTCTAAGCGCTCGAACCAGGGCGGGCGCTTGTCATCAGGCTGAGCTAACCGTCTTCAGGCACAGGCAGTTCGCTACGGTTGTGATAGCCGCCAGATAGGATCGACACTGGCCTGCCAAATTTTGGCCCCATTGAAATATCGTCCAAGAGCAAAAGAGACCCCGCCCAAGCTCATAGTTGTATAATATTCCTAGAATCAACGCAATGGCCCCTTCCGTAGCTAGGAGGCCCGACTTAGACATCGAAGTTGGCTATGCGGATCCCTTACGCTCAATAGGTCTTGCCTCGCTCATAACTCTTGGGTTTATTGCCCATGCCATGAGAGGTATACCAAGCGGAAGTACAGCGCCAACTTTTCTCCCTATACTAGTCTAACATCTTTGTGTAGACACATGGCATAGGCATATCGACCGTAATCCCTTGCTGCTAGCTATCGGGCTAAGCGTTTTCGCTAGTTTCGCCTCAGCAACATCCTATACATGTACGTAGATAATTCCATATGCTCCGGCTCTAAAAATGCTAATGAGCCAAGCGCTGTCGGCCATATCTCAACTTTTCATAGGATTTTTTGTCCTCTTCTACATCCTCTTCGGTGTCGTCATGTGTGGTATAGACGACGAGTATTGGCGCCTTCGAAAACAAAGGCACTTGAGTCAGGGTTTCGATGATGATAGGGCTAATCAGTTAGTTTTCCAAGAGTGGTACAAAGTCTCCTCAGAGCTGTTCGTATCCCATATCTGGTTCGATATTCTGGCATTCATCACCGGACCAGCCGACGTCTTACAAACTCGACATGGGCGAAATACATGGCTTCGTGACTTCATGCCACCATCTTCATCGGTTACATCTACTGGGTTCATCGGAAAGCCCTCTGAGAATTTCGAAACCTCCCGCTCTCATTTCGACATACATCCCTCAAAGTTCGTCGACTGTCTCGAAGCTTTCGCCAAAGATCTCGCCACACAGGATCTCGCCAATGCTATGATGACTTATGTATCAGATTCTCATAATCAATTCGAGCGACTGAAATGTTGGACTAAGCTTCAAGGCCGGATCTCTGAGCTGATGAAGGATCCATCCGACCTATCTAATCCAATCTTGGATGCTAATTCAGAGGCTAACCCGACCTCTGCTTTCGATGACCTAGAGCAAGCTTACGAATTCCTTCAATCCTATGAAGCAACGGACGGTCAAGGTGCTAAGGCGGCTGAACAGGCTTCGAGGTTTCTGGAGCGGTATGTGGTCAACGGTAGGCCATATGAGAAGAAAAGTAAGTTGCAAAGCCCGCCGATTGAGAATGATGATATTGCATGCGCTGAACATCTCCCTATCAAGCTGCAAGTACATGGAAACTGGAACGGTTGCGGCATTTAGCCGATATCCTACATGAACTGCACGCAGAAGAGCAACAATTCAGGGCGAGCACCTGGGTGTTATTCATCAAGAATTACAATAAAATGAGCACTGTCAAAGAAATATCGAGTCACCTGAAGAAGCTCGCACTTACTGAGACACCATTGTCGGCAGTACATCATCAATTCCAATTGAACGTCTGCGAGTTTCTCAAACAAATCACTGGGGACGATAACATTGAATACAACACCGCCCGTAAACGACTTCGAGACGTTGCCAATAGGCAACAAAAAACCGAAGCCTTTTACAAGATCATAGAGAAACAGCGCTCTGAGATCTCTCAGCAACAGCAAATCATTACTTGCTTGGGTTACCGGCATGTCCTTGAAATGCTACCAAACCCCACCTTTATAAAGATACAGTTCCCTGGCTCATCTCCCACAAGTGCGACACAGATGTGGCAAATGACTTGGCAACTAGCCGTGGAGAAGGAACTTCTCGCTATGCTCAAGGAGTACATTGAACGACATCAGCCTGGAACAATCATCCCTACGCCGACAGCTCCCGCTGGCTCGGACCCTCAGAAGAATCTTCGACTCTTATTTGACAACGACTTCCGATACTGGACGAAGAAAAGAAATGTACACAGTAAGATCATGAACAATAGCGGCGACATTGCTAAAGGCATAGCTTCCGTGGGAGCAAGCACTACCACTTCATCAAAAGGTACTTCTGGAGGCCGCGCAGTACCCACTGGTACCAGGACTGGTGCTCACACTTCTCTTCACACTCCACTCTTTCAAAGTCTCAACCTGGAATATGCAGAATGGCATGTCTATGAGCGTGGGCTAGGATTGTATAGTGAATTAAGTTCTAGTATACATGGGTACGACAGACAATACACAGTGGATGAGACTAATTGGGCGAAGTCAGATTGGCTTATTCTTAGCTGGCTTACGCCAAAAACTGATAGCAGTGGGAAAGTGCAATGGGACGACGCTTGGAATGATCGAAAACTTTCCTGAATTGAGTGATATTATACTGGGGACCTTAGAAAGAATGCGAACGAAGAGTCTAAATCATCAATCTTTCCTCTTGAGCGTCGAATTTTAACAAAGAAAACGGGTTCATCGAACCGACTCAGGATGCACTGAAAATTGTAGCGCACGTGCTACGAAGTAACTGCGGGAGTTCGCGGGAGGCGGCCAATTCAGCACCAAATCAAAAAAAATGAAACCAAATTTTTGCACTGAACGGTCAGCCTGCCCATGATGGCTACATAGATTTGTGATAAATAATACTGATATATTTTATGGTGCGTGCATGGTGTTGCGCAATGAATCTGGAGAGATGACGCTAGTATGAGTCGAGATTAGCAAATCTTGGCACGGTTTAGCGAGACAAAGCCCACCTCGATATTTCGAACGAGCAGTCTCGTCAACACCAACGACCACCGACAACCCACCCACCCATCGAAAATGTAAGCGATTGCGACTCCTTACGCCTTGATACCCTTTCAGAATCCCGTTGCTGGCCAACATTATTCCTCCCGCCCCGTCGCATCGCAAGATAAGCGCTTCCAGCGTGGCGATGACCCCTCGTTGCAAAATCCCTTTCCCGGACACCCTCAGACTCATGCACGACCATATACTGACGCTCAATGTCTAACAGGGTCAATCTCCGCACGCAGAAGCGCCTTGCGGCGTCCGTTGTCGGCTGCGGAAAGCGCAAGATCTGGCTCGACCCGAACGAAGTCAACGAGATCTCCAACGCCAACTCCCGTCAGACGATCCGCAAGCTCGTTTCCGATGGCCTCATCATCCGCAAGCCCGTCACCACCCACTCGCGTGCCCGTGCCCGAGCCCTGACTGCCGCCCGACGAATTGGCCGACACAGGGGTTTCGGTAAGAGGAAGGGTACCAAGGATGCTCGTATGCCCAGGTATGCAACAAATGCTATCAACTCAATGGAGGATGGGAGTGCATAGCGATGACATGCGATAATGGGTTTTGTTGAAATAGTGCTGATGCCAGTATAGTCAAGTCCTCTGGATGCGCCGTCTCCGAGTCCTCCGCCGTCTCCTCGTCAAGTACCGTGCTGCCGGCAAGATCGACAAGCACCTCTACCACGAGCTCTACCACCTCTCCAAGGGTAACACCTTCAAGCACAAGCGCGCACTTGTCGAGCACGTATGTCGTCCATGACATCATGATTTGTCAGAATAAAGGCAACTGACAGATTCCACAGATTCACAAGGCCAAGGCCGAGAAGCAGCGCGAGAGGATCCTCAAGGAGGAGATGGACGCCAAGCGTGCAAAGACCAAGGCGGCGCGCGAGAGGAGGCAGGAACGTGTGCAGCAGAAGCGGGCTGCATTGGCGGGAGAGGACGAGTAAACGGGTGGCAGCATGAACTACCGGCGTGGGCTTTTATACAGGCAAAGGAGGCGTCTATCTCCTTTCTTCTCGCGGCATATGCGGTCATGTTTTCATGTACGTCAGGGTTTGCAAAAGAGTTCTTCTCTCCATGCGTGCTGAGCCCATGGCTGCTCTTCTGACTCGCTGCATTGACGTCCGTAAAATAGGATAATGGGAGCATCGAGTTAGAAACGAGTGGTCCTTATCTCCATATTATCTAGTACATTGTGATGTATTGATGAAGCTATCTGAAAAGTTCCCAATGGCCTTCCCGGCGTCCACCGCGCCCGCTATGCCTGATAAAAGTCCCAAGCAAAGGCGCCATAAGAAATCATATGATGTTTAGAATCGTCGTTATCTCTGTAGACCACTACGGGTATCGAGCAAACCGTAACGCCAACCAGCCTAACTATGTCCCCATGGCCAATGATAAAAAGTGATCAGATCTGCAGAGCATTAGCACGTTTCCCCGCACAATAGCTTCTCATTTGACTCACAAGTCTCAGAGTAGAGCGATGAATGCTCTTGGTGAAATTGAGCATCGCTTTACTCTTGTTGTTGGTTCTTTGCAAGCGTCTGTACGCCTCCTGGACATGGCCAAGCTGCACGGGCTCCCTTGCCTCCTCGGGCGGATCGAATAGACCCCTTTCTCTCTTACGCTTCAGCCGGTTCTGCTCTGCGCCACCGCCGGTTGTCTTTTTGTACGCATCTTCGGCATCTTTGACCTTGAGCGCCTCCTCGGTCAGCGTCTGGACGATTTCGAAGGTGAGGAAACCGAGGATGTCGATGATGTCGTCTGAGGGTTTGCTATCAGTGATCAAGCCGAAGCCGGCCCATTCCTTGAAGCGCTTGCCCTTGCGGTAAGTAAAGGAAGCCTGACGGCAGTCGGACCAGTGGACGTATTCTTCTCGGGTCATGTGTTTTGTGCGCTCATCTGCGTTCTTGAGGCGTTGCAGGGTGGCGAAGTTCATTTCCTCTTCTTCCTCGTCTTCGACGTCGTCCCGGAGAGGCGGATTTTCGGCGAAGAAAGATTGAACATCCCAGACTAGGTCGACTTTTGCGCGCTTAGCTTTCTTGCCTGCATCCATGCCTGGTCCTGCAGGGCCAACGGGGCCAGCAGCTGCTAAGTCGGCGTCTCCAGCTGCTACATCAGCGCCAGCGTCGCCGCCCTTGTCGTCGCTGTCTTTGACCGAGCGACGCACATCTTTCCACTGTAGAAAGTGGCGTAAGCGGGAGATTTTGGCACGGTCATGACGGATGAGCATGAACAGGTCATCGGTAGAAATTGACTTGCTTCCACGACGAGTGGCAAGGGTGGTGCACTCGCGTAGCATGAATTGGACTTGATCTTGGACGATAGATTCGATGAGGGTTGTTGTCTCAGGAGCGGGGTCACCAGTTTCGCCCGACACGAACATCATCTGTATCAGCTCGGTTAGGGTAAAGCTACTAGTATTGAAAATAGGAGCCTCGGGGTTCGAAATGGGGCAAGAGACAGTAGAGGGTTGATGCGAGAATGAAGATGTGGGAGTCATGACTGGTGGTTCGTGCGGTGGTACAGGCGGGATGTAGACAGGTGGAAGTACCAGAAGGGTGATACCTTAGAACCAAGTCTAGTTCGGGAGTACAAGAAGCGGGATGGTTGTTGTAGGAGAGAGATGAAATGAGAGTTCGGTGTCAGGGTGGAGAGAGAAAGGAAAAGAGAGAGAGAGAGAGAGAGAAACGGTAGGCAGCAAGGCCATGCGTGAAGTAAAAGAGACTTTAAAAACATGATTGGGAGAGTGAGAGAACAAAAAGTGACAGCTCAGAGAGAGGAGGAGGGGATATGCAGCCGCCCGCCCGATAACCAGGGAGATGCGAGGCTCGTGATACCCCAAGTAGGAAAGGCATGACACCGGCAGAAATCTCCGATTCAAGCTCTTCCAAGGATTCGAAAAGAAAAGACTGTACAGAAGATGAAAGATGCGGGCGGCTTCACGTACCTGCTGGATCTCCGTCCGATACTTCGCCATCTTGTCTCTGTCCGTCATGATTCCTACTCCTTCCAACAACACCCCAAGAAAATTCTAGCGCCTATTAGTGAGGGTCCCGCCTAGGGAGTAGAATAGCAGGCGAGAAGGAAGGAAGCGATGTGCGTTGTCGTGGTGTCGTAAGGCCGCCGTTGGGGGCTTGCGCTCCGTTAGGGAGGTTTGGAGCGCGAGCTCATGTGAATGCTTGGCGCTCAGCCCTACGGGCGAGCCCCGCCAAAAATTCATAGTTTCTTTGGGGACTAGCCACCACGACTTCATCACGGAATTATTTCCTTTGTGTGAGGTCGCCAACATGCTCTACCTTGTGGGTCTCGGTCTTGCGGACGAGAAGGACATCACAGTCAAGGGATTGGAGGTCGTGAAGAAGGCGGAGCGCGTGTATCTAGAGGCATACACGGCAATCCTACTCGTGGAGAAGGACGCGCTGGTGAGCACGAAGCAGATATGAGCACCTCTTTGAGGCCGATCGCTAATTTTCACGGCAGTAGGAAGCCTTCTATGGCCGCTCCGTTATCATAGCCGACCGTGAAATGGTCGAATCTTCCAGCGACGACATCCTCAAAGATGCCGACAACGTAGACGTAGCCTTCCTCGTCGTAGGAGACCCCTTCGGGTATACATCCAAAACCACCCCTATTTCGCAGTTCATAGCTAACAGGCCATAGTGCAACAACCCACACCGACCTCGTCCTCCGCGCCCGCGAACTCTCCATCCCCACGCGCTCCATCCCAAACGCCAGCATCCTCACCTCCATCGGCGCAACCGGCCTTCAACTCTACACCTTCGGCCAGACCGTCTCCATGGTCTTCTTCCTCGACAACTGGAAACCCGCCTCCTTCTACGATCGCATCAAAGAAAACGTGTCCATCGGCCTCCACACGCTCGTCCTCCTCGACATCAAAGTCAAAGAGCAGTCGCTTGAGAACATGGCGCGCGGCCGCAAGATATACGAGCCCCCGCGGTACATGACGGTTGCGCAGTGTGCGCAGCAGATGTTGGAGATTGAGGAGGAGGTCAAGAAGGAGAAGGTGTATACGAGGGAGAGTCTTGCAGTGGGCGTTGCGAGGTTGGGGAGCGAGGACCAGAAGATTGTGGCAGGGACGTTGGGCCAGCTTTGTGAGGTTGATATGGGGAGACCATTGCACAGTTTGGTGCTACTCGGGTGGAAGACGCATGATTTGGAGAGGGAGTTTTTGGAGGAGTTTGCCGTTGACAAGGAGGTTTTTAATTCTGTGTGGAAGAGGGATTATGAGGGAAAGGCATGAGGTAGTCAATTTTGAAATACAAAAAGTTTTATTACCCTGCAGTTTAACAACTGGCCCTTTGATCTCTTGGATGCAGAACCTCGTGTGCAAGTGCTAACCCAAAATTTCATCCATAAGACTAGCCTCACGTCAACAGGTTGCAAGCCATTGTAATACTCGGTTCATATAAATTCAATTTCCATAGGTTCATGGACTACATGCCGCATCTCAAAGGGGAGATAAAATGCGTACAATGAGATGAAAAATACGCTAGGCCAATATACGAGACAGATAATCCTACAAGAAAATATGCCAAAGCCCTACTCTTGTGCCCAATGGTATTCCGTTTCCCGTATGCTGATAAACCCCTTACTATCCTGTTCAGACGCTCATACCCACATTGCCACAGTACCGTTTAACGCCGTCGCCTGCAAGAAATCCGAACTTCGTAGGCTGTAGCGCCATTAGGTGGGTAGCCGATCACCCTATGACACGGAGCATGTTTTCAAAAGGGTCATCATCCTCATCGTCGTCATCCGCTTCGTCGTCATGTTGCTGCGCGCCGGAAATATGATCATCGTCCTCGCTGTCTTCGTCTTCGTCTTCGTCATTGTCGGAGCCGAAACCACTATCATCGCCAGAAAAGCTGGCTGGCTCATATTCAGCACCCGCTACAACATCATCTTCAGAGGCGCTATCGTCCTCCCCGGTTGTGACGCCGTGCCAGCTCTGTTCTCCATCGTCGTCATTGTCTTGATATAGGTCATCGTCGGCCTCTGTATCCCCTGGGCCGCGGAAGTCGGAAGCTTCAAGGAAGGGACCCGAGTGTGGTGTTGCATACGCGAAAGGCGCAGACTTGCCTACAGCACCGGCAGACCGCTGGCTTGGTCGACTTGCGAGGTCTGAGTTGGTTCTCGGTAGTTGAATTTCCGACGAGAAGAATGGCGACTGCGGCTCGCGTGACCGACGAGGCGTATTTGCCCATATTGTGGCTTGCGCCTCGTGCACGTCGTCGTCTGGTCGAAGGGAGAAACTACTAACTCGGCGACGCTTTGACCTGAGCATAGATACACTAGGAACACGGCTCATCTCCTGCGGAGCCGACGACTGTTTCGCTGGAGAGCTATTCAAGCGACGCTTTGATGGCGCTGATGGTGGCGGTTCGTCCAAGAACGACGCAGAGACAGTGCGATGACGACCATGAACAGGACGCTGTGGATGGAACTCACTTAGCGGAGAGATGGGCTGAGGCTGCCGGTTCTTGAGAATCGAGTTAGGGGTAATGGATCGCCGCCAGTGTTGACCAGCTGGTCGCATCGAAAGTTGGGCAGACTCGTGGCTTCCAAAAGATGTATGAACGCTAGGCGGAGGTGCATCAAATGCTTCACAGAAGGCCCAGCAAGCCTCCTTAGCATCTGCTTCAGCGACCTGTGGCTGACATTGCTCATCGCTACCCTCCATCTGTAAATCCGGGTCGAGTTGATGGCGGGGAAGCTGTCGCACCTCCTGCCAAGTCCATGAGCTGCCATTTTGTTCTTCCGTTTGGACATAGGCTTCGCGGTGTGTCACATACAACCTCTTCTTACCTCCGGATACTCGCATCAGCACGCCCGAAGCTAAGAATTGAGCGGACCACAAGGCAGAACTAGCCATTTCGGCAGGACTTAGGAAGCGCAGCCTGGAGTCCTTCAAAACCTTGCGAAGCGGGATGAAGAGCGCTCGAAGGCCTGGATAAGAATTGACGACTGGGTCCTCGTTTTCATCGGTATATGCAAGGTGCTCCAGCAGGTCTTTGAAGGCATGTGATAACGTCGATTGTATATCCTTGGCATTTGCACTCTTCAGCGTGACGTTCTTGATGAATCCCCTACTCCGAAGTCTTTTGTACACAACGGTTGTCTTCCCGCAGGCTTTTGGGGATAGCAGCTCGTCCGATGATGCTGACGCCCAATCGCTGATGGCCTGAGAACTCCAGCCGCTCTCGGTATCGCTGAACGGATGTGAGCCTCTAGATGAACGGCTTGCGCTAGGGTGTGGGCTCGAATCAGTATCCCTAATAGGCCCTAGCAATGTTCGTGAGTGGCCTAGTGTCATGCTGCGCGCCTGGGTCCATTCCTCGGTGTCCTGCGTTGTAGCCATGTCGGGGTCGTGCATGGGTTCATTCGGTGAGAACCAGACGCCCCGGAGATCACGGCCCCAGGGCAGAAAGACCACCTCCACCTCCCATGGATGTAAGGAGGTGGGCAAGGCGGCTGCCTCCAGCATGTCCAAGCGGTCTTTGATTCCTCCCATTTCGGTGATCATTTCCTTCCGGTCCATAGCAGCAAGGATGAGTGCATCTGAAGTCGTGGACTGGATAGAACGATTGGAGCCAAACGAGTCCGTGACCTCGCGTCGATTAGCGGAATGACTGCTATGATCAGCGTCAATAGCTTGGTGAAGCCTGTCATGATCCTCTGTCCAATTCTCCACTGCAACAAGCCTGCCATCTATCGTATCGTATTGTTGTTGGTGATCGTCCGGATGCACGTAGTTGAAAGAGTTATTGTTCTCCATAAGCGACAATCGGTCATTGAGCTCAGTCAAGGTATTGGCAACGGCAGGCATCGAGTTCAGCAGATTATGAAGAGGAGCAAGATAGGAAATCATCTTCTGGAGTGCTTGCGATGAGGCTGACTTTAGAAGACTCTGGAGCTGCTCTTGAGGCAGACTGGGAGAATTAGTGAGCAACAATTGCGGCGAAGGTGAGCTTGCGGGTCTTGTGTCTGTTCCATTGCGTTGCTCCCCGTTGGATGTGAACCGGATGAGACTTTCTACAAGTTTCTTGCTCTCGGAAATAGCCTTGTCAGCTGCTACTAGATTGGGTGTGTTTGCGATGCTCGGTGTTGCAACCTCGGTCGCGCTTTGTATGAAGTCGTCGAGATTGAATGTGTTCGGAATAGTATCGCCGCTGACGTCGAGATGAAGACTGCTATTATACTCTAGGATTGCACTAAGAGATGCGGGTTCTGGTTTCATTATTTGTGCCAGATCACCTGCCACCGAGTTGGGCGCTGTTGAAGGCATTTCTGGGTCACTATTCGGTCCCGGGAGAAGCCCACCCATGTCGACTTCGTCAGGTAATGTTGACGCAACAGACTGCTGGCGGTCAATAGAATTCCCATCGGCTGCTATATTCATCAATGACAAGCCTAGACCGGCAATGGATTGACGAGACTCATTTGCACTGTCCCCAGCATCACCGTTAGCCTTGGGGTACCGGTCGTGTGACAAGAGGCACACGGAGGGGACCCGTGGTAACCCAGAAGTACTGGGCTGCGACGGGCTATCCCTGCCCCCTTCATTGACTTCGGGCCCAGCGGTTTGTGATGCTTCACCTTCTGTGATTTGACGAGTTGAGCTGGCAAGCGACGCATTCGAGCGTCCACCATAACCTGACTGGCTCTCGCCTGTCATTGGCCGCTCATTGCGCAGCCGCCTTTGTGGTTTGTGAATCTCGCATTGCGCAGTAGAATGTAGGCGACATCGGCCATCACACCTTGCGGGGGCGCGAGCAACCACAGCAGCTACTGCGCTGTGGAAGCAGGCATGATGGCCGCAGACACACCAAGTCGAGCGCTCACAGCTTGACCGATGCTCTCTGCTACCCTGGTGAAGTTCCACGCTGCCAGTGTCCCAGAACTGTACGCATCCACAACTACCAGCGACCGCGTCGCGATGATTGCAGGGCCCGGTCGGAAGCGCTTGGTTCGAGGAGATGGGAGGGAAATGCCGCGCAGGCCCAGGCAGTCCGAGTCCCGCCATGGGTGCCTAGAAATGGCATCCCAATACGCAGTTCTGTCGACCTATAGTTGAGACATGTCTTGGTCTTACAAAACAGCTTCGATAGCGTTAGCACTGGGACAGGAAACATTTTGGCGGGGCCGAGCGCCTACCGAGTATTGAGCGAGCGATACGCGAAGGGAAGAGGGTTCGCTCGAGGGGCGACGCGGTTATATAGGTTGGAGGGCGCAGCAGGCGGACTCGAGACGTGATGGGCGAGGAGGGTGCAGAGGGCAAAGGGCAGCAGAAGAGGCCGGCGATACAGAAAGCTGGAGCTCGGTGACTCTTCGCGGCCTGCAGGCACGCATGCGACCAGAACGGTTTAGGGCTCAAGCGCCTCAAGGCACCCGGGGATGTGGAAACATGCCGCTGACTGCCATCTGCCAGTTGTGATAGGTGAGCTAGGCACCGGGGGGGGATGCGGAGACTATCGCTAGGCATGGGCCCCTGCGAGAACGGCACCAGGAGGCCTCGATGCCACCGTGCAGACAGTGCGCTGTCCTTGGGAACACAGGGCGGGTAGATGGGAGGCCGTGATAGGCAAATGACCAGAGGCACTGCACACGGAAGCCAAGCCTGCCAATCAGAAGCATGGCTCAAACTTATCAGCATGCTTCTGGATCCCAAGTCAGAATGGGTGAGAACTCAGAGTTTCGTATAGACGCATTCCGAATGTGCTCGTCGGATTGAAACGACAATGACCGCACTATATCAGTCGGGATCTGGAATGGACCAGACCTAGCCAAATGGTCAGTCGCCTTGATACATAGCACTCCAGTCCAGCGGTAACACCTGTCCACACGTGAAGATACCGGTATCGCCAGCAATGGCATAGCCTCAGACCAGGGTCAATCGTTCGAGAGCGTGGGGAACAGTACTAGCTAAATGGAGACACCGTTAGTAGTACAACACGCGTACCACATCCTGCTCCCTAATGTACGCGTAGGACCTTGGCTTGGCCTACGGGATACTCGTCCTGTCCATCTGGCGAGCTGTTATGGATCTCTTCTCATATGGACGAGCTGCTTGTCATAAAAACAGTCTTGTTGCTCTCAATCGATGCAGCGTAAGGCAAAGCAGATGTGGTCATCAACACCAAGAACAAATAGAAAGACAGTAGCGGAACGTACGAGAACACTTTCTGAGTACCACAGTAATTCTGCTCTATCATGGTCCTTTTGTAGGATCAAAATATGTAGTGGAGTCAGTATGTAGTGGAGTCCATCCTTGATTATATCCTTGACTTGGATTTGGTAGCGCTGAAAAAAAATTCCTTTTTAGGCAACTTCGAGATCCATCGATTGCAGTGTCTGCCCAATTTTTGCCTGGGAGTCCGAACACGCCGTATGCACCCAGCGTTTCAGTTTCACCTCCCATATGTCTTTCATTACAAAAATGTCACACAATGATCAAATAATACGCTTACCTTCCTCGATGTGCTCTTTTCGATCTCGAAATGTATGACGACTCATTGGGCTAATGCTCACGTTTTTCCATCAGTACGCGCTCGGACTTCGGAATCTCAATTCCGCCCGCATCGGCAATGGCACCGGTTAAGCTCACATACCTTCACACGCGCTTTGATTATCATCGTTGCTTTTTCGAATTCAAAGAACCTGCGGAGGCGAAGTCCGGCTCGCAAGTATGGAGAGGAAAGGTCTTGGATCCCGACATTCCAGCCCCTACGGTCAAGCATGCATGCAATGCTTCAAAGCTAAATGCCGATGTATAGTCAGCTCTACTGGTAGTAGCTGCGAAAGGTATGTTTGCTTTCCTGTACGCAGCCCTTTAGTAATACTAAGAACGAATGAGATGTGTACGCTTGAAGAAGCAATGCGTGGCATCAGACCCGATACGCAAGCGCAATCTACACAAAAGACAAGGTTCTGATGCGCGGATCGCGCAACTCGAGAGCAGAATCGATGGACTTACGTCCATGCTGCAGTCAGTCACTCAATCACCCTCCCAGTCCGTCAGTCCGCGCAAAGCTTCCCATGAGACTTCGGCTTTGTCTAGCATCAGTGCGATCGCTCCTCCCTTTCCCGTTTTTTCGACATCTTCAGCATCGATTCCAACACCAACGCCTTCCTTACCTGATACACCGCCCCTACTCGACCCGACTGATGAAGAAGCTGAAGCCGTTCTGGACAAATTCCGTTCTCGTTTCCTACCGTCTTTTCCCTTCATTCACATCCCTCCTCAAGTGACAGCTGAGCAACTCCGTCGAGACCGACCTTTACTGTTTCGAGCTATTGTTACCGTGACTCGGACTTCCACTCGAGATAAGATAGCACATAACCAGGAATTCAAGCGACTACTTGCACAACTTGCTCTATTAGAGAACGAATCCAATCTCGACCTCTTAGTCAGCCTACTCACCTACGTTGCATGGAGTCATGACCCTTTTATGCAACGTACGAGTGCACTAACACGGCTGATGATGCTGGCCATGTCAATCGTCTATGATCTCCGCTTGGATAGGCCGCCGCCATCCGCCGATCAGCTGATTACTAAACTGATTCCCGGAGTCAGAAGGGTCGATGGAGATGAGGACAAGACCAAGAAACTGGGCTCTCTTGAGCGACAACGAGCCGTTCTCGCATGTTTCATTCTAAGTTCAGTGTACGTGCATTCACATCTTGTTCCCCATGATAGGCAGAAAATATCTACCTTCACACGGAGGACCTGGCTCACGTATAACCACACAGCGTCTCGTCGTATTTTGCACAGCAGATGGATGCCATGCGATGGACTCCACAAATGGAGCAGGCTCTCGAGGCTGTAACAGACAGCGATGAAAGCCCAACGGATTGTATGTTTGCATTCCAGGTTCGCTTACAACTACTCGCCCAAAGAGCCACCAATGCTAGAGAAGAGCAGGAGAAAGCAGATGAGCGACCATCGATGCTATATCTAAAGGCGTTACGTAGACAGTTACAGGAGTTAAAGGCTTCATTTCCGCCACAGCTCAGGGAAAACCGTGAGTCACCACAACCATCCATTTGGAAGAATCGGTGCTCACTTAACACCTTGATAGATATCCTTCTCCTACATGCAAGTTTTATAGACGTGTACATTCTTGAAGCCGCTCGGCCCGTGGGTCCTGACGATCTCCTTGTCTCTGGAGCAGGAAGCAATGTGTCTGGCTACGAGCGCCTCGAGTGTTTATGGCAATGTGTCGATGCCGTCAAGTCTTTCTTTGACCTTTTCCAGCTCGTTTCACCCTCCACCGCGCTGGGGCTCGCTTTCAACTCATGGGCACAATACTTGCGCTGTAACTTCATCCTAAAGCGCCTGTGCGCATTAGAAGACCCAGCCTGGGACCGTCAAGCGGTGCGAGAAGTCGTCGATATAGGGGACGTGATGCGCTGGATGGCAGACAAGATAGAATTGACAAGTCAAGAGGCGGGAGAGCAAAGTGAGGACGATCTATTCAGAGGCTTTTCTAAGATGATGCGAGCTCGATCGACGTGTTATACCAGCGACCCGAAAGCTGGAAATTCGGATCAAGGTTCCACGAACGCCTCAATTGGGAATCATGGAATCATGGATAATGATGTGGCTATGATGCAGGCTATTGACTTTACCAACGAGAATTGGTTTGAGGAACTGTTTACCTGGACTCCAATTTCTCTGTAGTTACACGAACGAAGAATGAATTTGTGTAGCAAAAGCATCCATGATCCTCCATCTCCAAGTTCAGTAAGAGAAGCCCCGTGCGCCGCCCGAGGACCTCTATGCAACGACCGGACCGTGACCTAGCTCCCACCCACCCTACCCTACCTCTAGGCGATCCCTGCCAGTATATCAAAGGAAAAAACATGTCCACGCATTTGCGTCACCTCCCCTCCCGAAAACAATCCAAATCAATCCTCCAACATGATTTTCTTCTACCCCATTCCCCCCATGCCGTCGAGTCCCGAATCGCGTCCCCAGGCAGCAACTGCGATAAATTGCGCAACCGTGACCTGTCACGCCGATGCGCGGGTCGTCCAATCAGCAGCCGCAATCGTCGGGGGGCGAAACGCGTTTCCGCTACTGCAAGCGCAGACGCGGGCAGGCTCAGGGATCGTGGATTGGGAATTCATGTATGTATGTGCAAGTACGGCCGGGGGTTGGCGAGTACGTGTGTAGGGTTGTGTGGGTCTGTGTGGCGGGCTTTTTGGGGGGTGGTAGCGATGCAACGATGCGGGCGACGGGTTGGAGAAAGATGTGACGGGTCACTTTTGCTTGGGTTTTATTTTTTTTGGATTGGAGATTGAGAGATGTGATCGCCCATCTGCAATTGCTGAGATGAGCGAGAATTTAGATGGTGAGAAAGCTGGTAGGGATGATGGTGTGTATGTCCTCTTCAGTGACGTTTTCAGTAGCGTTTTCTCATGTGAGAATGGCCCTTTGAGCATTCAATGTGGAGGGATGAATGGATACGTCGGATGCTCTTCTTTTTTCTCATGTTTCGCTGCTGTCTGCACGCCAAGGCTACGGTGCATATTGTGCGGGATTAAAGCAAGAGCACTTGAGCACACGGGATGAATTGTTGGTGCAACCTCGACGCCAAAAGAACACAGACCAGGCATCGGTTCTGCGCTGTGTCACGTACGCAACGTCAACAGAAGCCTATGCAAGTCTCGTATACACTGCCACGCCACGTCTAATCTAATTGTTCTATCGAAACGCCTTACAATGTACCACCAATCCAAAGCTCCAAGATTGCGACCAAGGCTGCAATGCCCTCATGCTAGTTTCAGCCCATTCTCGTCCGGTCTGAACCATTCCTTCAATAGATCGGCCTGGATCTCATTCGCGCTTTTCTTCGCTTCCGCACTACTTTTGTCGACGGACTCGATGTACATCTTGATCTTAGGTTCTGTGCCTGAGCCGCGTACGGTAAAGCGTGAGCCGTCATCTAATTCGCATGTGATCATCTGAGCAGTCTTATCTACTGGCAAGTCTGGTACGTGCTCCTTGCCTTTGGAGTCATAGCCTACAGTCAGATCCCTCCATCTCAGTATTCGACGCGTTCCGAGATGGGTGGGGTGGGGTGTGCCCAGGCCACGTATCTCGGTGAAGACTTTTGTAGTTGTGGCTGGTGAAGGGGAGATGAGATACGTGTTCGCGTCTTCGAAGTATCCAAGATGCTCGTAGAGCTTCTGAAGCTTGTCATACGGTGTGAGACCTTGAGCTGACCAAGACGAAACCGCAGTCAGGAAGACGGCTGCCGCGCTTATCGAGTCTTTGTCATGGACCGTTTGTGGGATCATATATCCTAGAGCCTCTTCGAAGGCATAGACAACGTCGTAGCCCTGTTTTCCAAGATCACGTGCTACATTCCCGAGCCACTTGAAGCCGGTGAGTGTTTCGGTGAAGAGGAAGCCTTCTTTCTGGGCGAATGCATGTAGCATTCGTGAGCTGACCGTTGACGCCAGCATAGCAAGCTTGTCTCGTAGGTTCGACTTTGGATATCGTTCGAAGAGATACGACGCGATTAAGATGCCGAGTTCGTTCCCAGTGAAGATATGCCATGAGCCAGACGTCTTCTGCGCTACAGCCAGCCTATCGGCATCTGGGTCGCTTGCTAAAATCAAAGAAGCTGAAGATTGGTCTGCTGTTTTGATAGCGAGGTCTAGCGCCCCTTTCTCTTCTGGATTCGGGAATTTGACAGTAGGGAAATCCGGGTTTGGTTGTGCCTGCTCTTCCACTACCGTCATCTGTGATGCCATGCCCAGATCCTTCACACATCGTTCCATTGCCGGAAGACCAACGCCATGCATGGGAGTGTAGACAAACTTAGTATTCGAATTCACTGGCACGTCCACTCCTTCAGGGTGTGCAGCTACCAGGATCGCTTTGTGATATTGATCTCGCACGAGGCCTAATGAGCCTTCAACAAGAAGACTGGGGCTATCCACAACGGACGTATCCCAGCTAACTGGTTTCAGATTCTGCAGAATCTCGTTCGCAATTCCAGTGTCGTGAGGAGGTATTATCTGACATCCATTCGACCAGTAGACCTTGTATCCGTTGTCCTGAGCAGGGTTGTGGCTCGCCGTGATCATAATGCCAGCGACCGCATTCAACTCACGCACACCGAATGGAACAAGAGGCGTATGCGTTGGTAATTCATACCACCAGACTTTGATTCCCTTGGCAACAAAAGCTGCCGCTGTCAATTTGGCAAATTTTTCTGAGTTGTGCCGCGCATCTCGGCCGATGACTACGCCCCGAGTTTTGACGTTCTTTTCAGTCTTGAGTAGATAGGCTGCAAGGCCTTGAGATGCTTGGATTACTGTCAATGAGTTCATGCAGGCAAAACCAGCTTGCATGGGTCCCCGCAGCCCGGCGGTGCCAAAGGCAATCCGAGTCCGCAGACGTCTCTCTAACTCATCGTGATTGCCTTGGACCAGCAGCTTATAGATCTCATCAGTGGTGGTCTTGTCCTCATCTAACCGCAGCCATTCTTCTGCTAGCTCTTTAATATCGGTGGTTAAGGTCATGGTTTGTTGCGTAAGAGTGATTTTACATGCGAAAGGAGCAATGTATTTCTGAGTCCCCAAAGATGCAAAAAAGCTGGACGATCCGCACGTTCTTTATGTGTTTTTGTGACTCGTCCAAGACATTCCAGTCAAAGATGTTCCTAGACAGGTGACGATGCTATAATCGGGTTTTGTTCGGGGACGGAAAGCGCAACTGCATCACCTGCGGAATTAGTAACCGCCACCCTATCGCACAGCCGTTGAATAAGCCTGACCTGTTTCTTTGGCATTCGATCGATCAGCGCATTCCGAGCATTCCCCGCAAAGTCGTTCAACTGTATTCTTGGGACGCTTCGAGAACAACTCCTGCTTTCCATGGAGCTGACGTTCGCACGTGGGGCGCTGCGAGGGTCTGGCTCGACTGAAACGTCCAAGCTCCACCCACCCGTGGAGACGACGACGGACACCGCCTCTCTCGCACGGTTTCTCCCCCTTGGCGACGGCGATTTTCCCTGACGGTCCTCGCGTCTCCCGATTGCTGATGACCATGACCTGATACGGCCTTTCCTCCCTTTCCGCGTTCCCGGCGCCGAGTGTATACTGTATACACACAACCAAATTCCCTATCCTCCCGCCCCCTTCCCCTCGTACACTCGCACCAGCAAACATGGCTGTTCAAGCGCAGCGAATGTCGAAAATACTCTCTCGGCGCGAAATTGAGGCTCTCATTGCCGACGGCCGTTCCATTATCATTGTCGACAACAGAGTCCTGAAGGTGGATGCATGGGTGCCCTATCACCCCGGCGGACACAGAGCAATTGCCCACATGGTTGGGCGGGACGCTACCGATGAGGTTCAGCGGTACGCATCTTCTACGCCACTATGTGCTGCGACTAATTGTACCCCTTAGTTTCCACTCTGCAGAGACGCTCGAATTGACGAAACGGTACCAGATTGGCCGCATTGAGGGACGATGGCTCAATTTCCTTCCCCCGATCCAAGGGGGGAAGTTCCGGACTCGGGAGGAGCTGGATAAGATATCAGAGGAGGAATACATAGAGTCATGTTCATCAGAGCATGACTCTAATAGCACCACGTCGTCGGCCACCCAGAGTCCAGTGTTCGAGCCTGCAGATAAAGTGGACACGTCCGTTCGAAAGCGAAATACGGCCATTCCCCGGCCGTCATCTACCTCTTCGTTGTCGTCAGTTGACGTAGACGAGATGCCCCCCGTCCCGAAGATGTCTGTTTTGGACGCGCGAACCCAGCAGGAGCTTGACTTTGATAAAGTAAAGTACCCATCGCTAGACTCAGATACCCAAGAGAATATTGTTCGAAAATATCGAGAGTTGCAAAAGAGGATAGAGGCCGAGGACCTGTATCGCTGCCGTTTGTCCTCGTATGGTATCGAGTGTATTCGCTATGGCATAGCGTTAGGCCTGTTCATCTTGCTTTTACGGTCTGGCTGGTACATCACGAGCGCCTTTCCACTTGGGTTCTTGTGGCATCAGCTTGCCTTTACGGTCCACGATGCGGCACACATGGGCATCACACACAACTTTCACGTCGACACAACCATTGCCATGTTCATTGCCAATTATATGGGTGGTTTAAGCGCTGGCTGGTGGAAGCACAGCCATAACGTTCACCACCTGGTCACAAACTCTCCCGAACACGATCCAGATATCGAATACTTGCCTTTCTTTGCCATTACGCATAGATTTTTGGAGAATCTCTTTTCCTCCTACTGGGAACGGGTCATGGAATACGACGCTTTCGCAAAATTTATGGTCCTTTACCAAAAATACACATATTACCCGATTATGCTATTTGCACGCTTCAACCTGATTAGGCTCAGCTGGATTTTTATCATCTATAACCAAGGACCAAAGAAAGGTCCTGCCTGGTGGCACCGTTACTTTGAATTGGTTGGTCAAGTCTTCTTCTGGACCTGGTTTGGGTATGGAGTCGTCTACAAAACCATTCCCGATAATTGGAGTCGTTTGTTGTTCGTCCTAATCAGCTACGCAATTACTTCGCCCCTTCACGTCCAGATTACTCTCAGCCACTTTGCTATGAGCACGAGCGATATGGGCACTACTGAGTCCTTTCCTCAAAAAATGCTGAGAACGACCATGGACGTCGATTGCCCCCAGTGGCTAGACTTTTTCCACGGTGGCCTCCAGTTTCAAGCCATTCACCACCTCTACCCTAGAATCCCACGACACAATCTACGACGGACGCAAAAGCTTGTTCAAGAATTTTGTAACGAGGTGGATATACCCTATGCCTTGTATGGCTTCGTCGACGGAAACAAGGCCGTTATCGGAAGGCTTGCTGATGTTGGGAGGCAAGCAGCTATTTTCGCTGAATGCCAACGGACTATTGTAGAGGGTGATTTTATGGCGCACTGATGAGCATGATTGTTAGTCGATACGTTTGTGTACAACCGCGTTAATATGAACTTCATGCATGCGCAATGGATGTTCGTTTTTCTGGCCTTTTCGCCCCCGTTTGCCTGTGATTCATGTGGACAATCGTCAACGCCCAGTCTTTCACTATTTAGCACTCACTTCAAATCGGACTTCACCATCCACTAGATGCGCTGATGACCTTCGATCGCCAGCAAATAAAGCCCTAGCCGACCAGCCAAGTTCAACCACAAGCACTACTAAAAATGAGCTCATCGTCTCCTCCAAGCGTGCAAGAGCAGATAGACAAGATAGATGACCATGACCACCACCGACTCGCGGTCCTCCTTGAAAACACCTCCCGAACCGCAAGCTCCTCTCCTCCCGGCTACCGCTGCCTCAAAGCCATCCGAAAATCAACCCATCACATCCCACCCGCGCGCATCCTCGAAAGCTCCACCAACGAACTCCACCGCGCCATGGAATTCTTCCTTGTCCGCGAAATCTCTTCTCTCAAATCCGCCAACTACATCGCGCGCAATCTCTCCTCCTCGGGCATCTACAACGACCGCAAGAACTATCCGGCTGCGTACAAGTATCTGCACAAGAACGGGCCGCTGACGGCGGATGCGATACTCGGACATATGTACTGGAGGGTGAGGAAGAAGACTTGGTTTCCGGCGGCTTGGGAGAAGGAGTTGATGAGGGTTGCTGGGGGTTTGGAGAGGTTGGCTTGGGCGGTGCATGAGGGGGGTGGAGGGAGTGTGGTTGGGGCGAGACGGTGCTCTCATGGGAGAAAGGTGTAGACTGGGGGTTGAAGGCGCGGATATATAACGGCGATGTATGAGAATTATGCGGGAAAGAGGTTGTTTAGTCTTGGCCATGACTGATGGTGTCTTCCGTGTCAGTGGACTACATGCTTCCTTTGAAGGCAAAGTATGAATGGCAACACATGGGATAGAGCGAACTCGCAAGATTCTATGATCCTATAGGAGATTATGGGTACATCGTGATTTGAGTAATCTCCTTTTTGGTTCTATATCATTCATTGAGATCTTCACAGTACTTAGAACGTCTAGAAAGGTCACTGTAGCTGAGAGCGTAACATTCAAGTCATCCACTATAGATGCATTTGGTATAATTAACTCAAATTTGCAATTTAAATGCATATACTATAGCTTCCTGCGAACCCTTCCATACATAACATCTTAAAGACATGTCAACTTTATCACATTCTTATTGTAAGCATCCGCTGAATCGCAATCCAGAAATCCTCTACCAACCTTCGTCCAAGGTCACCTAGCCACTCGCAAATGCGCAGCTTCCCAGATCCTTCTTCTCCGTCTTCGCATGGGGACTAATATCGAAATCGAAGATATCCATCGGTACTCCCATGGTCGTACACGCGTTCGGGATGTCCACAATGCCCGCAACATGCCCCTGGACAGGTGCACACGAGAGCAAGAGATAGATTTGGTAGTCATTATATCCTAGAATACATCAGTCAAGCTGGTTCCGTGGTCGTGCAAAGGTGCAAGCTTACCATATCTCCTCAGGTACTCGATCACTCTCAGACAAGTCTGCCGGTACGCAACGGTGGCATCCATATAATGCTGCTTTCCCTGTTCATCCACAGAAAACCCTTCAAAGTAAATGTACCTTCCCGGTCCGAATTGCGGCTCCACAGGACCTGGAATATAGATGGGACTCTTGAGTCCTAGCTCTTTCATACCGTCTTTCATGACGGTAAACTTGATGGTGATTACGCCGGCCATCTCAATCGCACCACAGAAGCTGATCTCGCCGTCACCCTGCGAGAAGTGAAGATCGCCGACCGAGAACTTGGCTCCTTTGACGTGCACAGGAAGATACACTTTGCTGCCTCGCGAGAGGTTCTTAATGTCGCAGTTACCGCCATGCTCTGGTCGGCCAGGAACTGTGCGAGCGCCCTCCTTTCCGACCTTCTCTTTAATAGCATCATCGGCGGAGCCGGCGTGAACGGACTGAGGATTTGGAGGTAGTGCAACGGTACGCGCCATGTGGCTGCAGGAAGTGATGAGCTCTGCTTCGCGCTTGTTCCATATGTCGAGGACCTCGGGAGAGGGTGCGCAGCCTAGAATACCAGGGTGAATGAGGCCAGCGAAGCGCACGCCGGGGATGTGGCGCGAAGAGCAGAAAATGCCTTCAAAGTCCCAGATAGCTTTGGCACTGCGGATTATCACATGTGAGCCTCTACGGCCATAGAGAAGACTGTGACTTGTACTTACGGCTTAGGATAGATATCGTCTAGAAATCCGCCACCGTTTTCCTTTGAAAATACACCGGTAAAGCCCCATGGCTGCTCTTGCATCGGCTGCACGTCTTGAATCTCCACGAGCAGAATATCTCCTGGCTCTGCGGTTTCGATCTCAAATGGTCCAGTCAGGTAATGAACGCGAGTGAGATCCACGTCTCGGACATCGTCCGCGGAGTCATTGTTTCCAATTTGACCACCAGTCCAGTCAACGCATTCGATCTTGACGACTTCGCCGTTCTTGATAGTTCCAGCGAAGGGGACTGAGTCTAGATTAGCAGTTTGTTTTCGATTGGGTGTGGCATCATATACCATCTGGATGCCATCGATTCTAGAAGTTGTCAATGTGAGAAATAGGCTGAAAGGGGTTCACGAACGTGGAGACAAGCTTGCTCAGCAGCGGGAGTGTCTAGCGAAACCTTCGCGACGGTGCGGATCTCCTGTTTACCCATGGCGGCAGCTACAATATTATCAAAGACGCTTGATCGAGGAAATGAGAAGGTTCACAAGATAGGACAGGGCACAAGGCATCAGCGTGCGGCAGCGATGTATTTATTGCTACGTGTAGATACCGCGCGGGGAACCAATCTTCCTTACCACTCAATTGATAACGCCCCCTCTCTAGCTTCCGTGGAGGCAGGCTGCACACCCACCTTTGAACGAATTGAGGGACAAGGAAGGAGATAAGCTGGAGATAAATCAGTGCTGTTACGTATCGTCGGAAGCTGTAGCTACTGGTAATAGCAGCAGCTTTTAGCCCCGCTGCGGGGTACTGCTAGGGCGTCGAAGCAGAACATCATCATTCTGCAGCCTCTGCATTTACCCCCTGAAAATGGAGGCGCGTTGGCCCTTTTCAGATTGGAATGGATGCATCCAGTAATTGGAATGCGTCTTTACGTACAAACGAAACGGGAATTGCGCGTATCGCCAGAAATGCTTCGCATAGACACTGCTAGGCGGATAGTTCAATCTCGCAGTGACCTCGAAGATATTTAGCTGAATTGTTTCCGCGGTGTTTGCCGTACATCGGATCGAAATTTGTCGACTGCCATTTCGATGTTGTAAGCGTCCATCTCGTGCCAAGGGAGGTTCAAAAACTCGTGCTTGTTCTTCCAGCGGAGTGACTCCTGCTTGTATACCTCTGCCTCGGATGGAGGCGGCGGCGGGTCCGTGACCTTTGTGATCAAGTACGCAGTCGAAGCCTCTGCTAGACCGTATATCAAGACGCCTACAAGAGGTATTTTTACAAAGACGTAAAAACCCAATCCAAAGCCGAATAGAACGCCGGCACGATCTTTGAACCAGGTCTTCTTCTGATCTTTGGAATAGCGTACACGGGCAAAATACGGCTCAAGCTAATGCACAGTTGGACACGTTCATTAAATGGAGGATAGCAGGACTTACGAGCTCACGCATCAGGGTCCTAGAAGAGAAGTATGACTGGAGAAACATGACGAGATACCGTCGCGGCATGAGAAGTGATCCGGCAAAGATGGCCATGGCTGGCTGAGGTCCGACGGATCTTTGAAATGTGTAGAAACTTGCGGCAGGGAGTACAAAGCGGCCAATGTAGGGAAGATAAGAGAGACCCAGTACTGCGAGGGAAATACCCGCTTTTCGACCATATTTGATAGCAAAGACCGTAAGCGTCTGCTTGAGTGCCTTCTTCTCCTTTTCTCCCTTTGGTGCATTGGTCGGATACATTATCAAATTTGGATAATAAAGTGCGCGGAGGTTATGCGGGTCCTCAGACTTGTGCTTCTGGATATACGTCTGGTCGACCCATTGAAGGGAATCCATGAACATCTGGTCAAGGGTTGGTGTGATATATCGCATCATGGTCATTAGGAAGAAGGGTATTTGAAGAACAGAATGTTCGAGGAAGTGTAATCCGTTTGAAACAGTATCGTCCCATTGGGCATGATCCATATCGATGGTGAATGAGAGAAACCATAGGAGCACCCGAACTCCTATGATCTGCAAAACCGTTAGGTATTCTCTACAAATGGCAAGCGTGCACGTGGGTTTAGTGGTTGGAATGCTTGGTTCTTTCAAAATAAAGGAAGCGGACGTACGGGAATGGCAACAATAATTCGAATAGCAACACCTCCAGCCACAGCCAAGGCGGCTTGGCGATAGTGCGTCGAGGTAAAGAGGTTGGGGTTTTGAAGAGCGCGGTGGACTGTACGTTGTTGCATGAGCAAAGCGTCACTGAGGTGTTGTTTGAAGTAGGCTTACCGCCAACAAGAGTCAGCTGAGCTCCTCGCAATATCGCGTTGGGGTCGAAGTTGGACATGACGGTGCCTCTTGAATATTCAAAAGGTTGTTGGTGTCTTGTCGTGAGAGCCCTGTCAGCATCTTCTGATGCCTGCACGAAGATCTAGTGGGAGGAATGACGTACCCGTGAGGTCCGAGCACGCTGGCCTATGGGAGCGAAGCGTCCCGGCCACTCATATTTTGGAATTTACCACGGCGCTACGGCGTGTTTGTTGTGCATTCAAGCGCGTGAACAGATTTGCCATCGTCCGAGGAACGGAACGACTCGCGGGTAAATAAGCAACTACAAACCTGTGGGATGAGCATTTTGGGTTGAGATCATCGTGAAACCCCATCCTGGCTTGGCACCCTGCCACCAACGCCTCGGAAGCGCATGCGCAGCTTATTCTGATCTCTCAACACATCAGCAACCAACCACCGCAAGACCATACTTCCTCGGGAATCAACCGTCTACTACGACATAACGATGCCTTCCTGATCCGCCAATCATGTCGTCGCCGGCGCCTTCGAAAACGCCAGAACGCGACCCGCCTGCTCCCGCCAACGGTCCCGTCCGCCGCGCCTTCACGCTCCCCACGCGTATCGCGAATAGACCACGACCATCTCCATCTTCCGAGAAGAGCTCCGATGGAATAGAGACCCTGTTTGTGTGCACTTCTACTAAAATCGTCTCATTCACGGCCTCGGGTCCTAGTAGGCGAGCCTCCCCCCCGCGCCGTCAGTCCGCAAACGGCGTTGAGGACACAGTACATTCAATACCGTGGAGAGCTACCACTGAGCGCACGTTAGCTGTCGGTAAGTCACATGGCAAGCTATGAGATCATGCAGGCGCTGATGCAGTTCCAGGTGTGTTGCGAATATATCGCGTGACATCGTCCAATGTCTCATTTCTAAACTCCGGTAACCTACTACATACCATTTTTCCCAAATCACAATGCTGGTGCGTCGATGGCGAGTCGATATTTGTTCTACGAATACGTCAGGATTCCTACTATCGGATCGAATTACCGCACGAAAGCTCAGATGATAAAGAGAAGATTGAACAGTTGAAGACGGTCTTGGGCGAGGTGCTGCAGTATGAAAAGACCCGATGTCCGTTTACGCGCGGTTTCGAAGTGGCATTACCTGAGCGCCCAAAGACACCGCCACGCAGACAATCAAAAAGGACACCCGGAAAAGCAAAGAAGTGGCTATTCGACAAAAAGTGGGTACCCGAGGATGGCCCAAGGCCTTCTACGCCCATGTTGGAAGGTTCAGACTCCGGCACCACGTCTTCTTTTGAAGAAGATGACCGCTCAAGCATCAATACGGATCGAAGCGAGACTATGCCTGAGTCACCTGCAACCGCGGCAGAGATAACCCCGCCAAAGCTGACGACCAAGCCTATGCCCTCCGTTTTAGAGCGAGCGAAGACATTCCAAAGCACACGATCTGTGACCGCCCCGTTGGATATGAACCGACGTCTGTCTTCATTCTCCCAGCAATCTATGACGGAAGAGGCACACGAAGAGTTACCATCTTCAGAGCACGCATCAGATTCTAAAGGTGGACAGGTTAGCGATCCCATGTCCGGACCTGATCAGTCCAGTCTACCCGCTCCAGTCGTTGAGCACAGAGACTCGCCAGAGACGCAAAGCTTGATATCTAGCGCCGATTCTTTCTACTCGTTGGAAACCTCGACCAGGCGCAGTCCCTCACCACCTTACCTTGATGCTGAAGCTGAGCTGGTCAATCCATGGGCTAATGAGCAAAGTCCCGTGGAGCAAGAGCACAGGGGCCGTAGCAAGCATCGTCGCCAGGCGTCTGAGCTAACATTGAGAGCTTCTTCCGCCGATGTTGTCGAAGAACAAGCCCCCATAACACCTACGATGGATGAGTACCCAGCTTCCACACCCACGATTGATATACATCCCTCGTCTGCCCCATCTACACCCCCGCTAGTCAGCGATTCAGACGACGATAGCGCCCGTCCGCCTTCATTGGACTTGCCGACCCCGCCAAATGCAATTCGAATGAAACGACTCACTGGGGCATCGCAGATGCGCGCCTTTTCCCCAATGCCGCGGCCACAAAACATCTTCTGCCCCCCTACTCGCAACAGTCAAGGGAAGCAATTCACGTCTGCCCTGATCCGAAAGACGTGCGAGATAGTGCTTGGTCCGCCGGCTCACTTGGTACAGCTCATGCTACGCATCGCCGCAAACATATCAGACGGGCTCTTTGGCTTCAACACGTACCGTGTACGTGACCACACTGGCGAGAGGATACCATGCTCCTGGGTTTCAAGCGACGAAGAGGACTGGCCCGAAGAGGACGACTTTGGCATCCCGTTACGGACTCTCGACGAGCCTGCCGGCAGAAGGAGAATATTTTCACGAGAAGTTGATTGAGCATCGCATCAGAGCGGGCTGCTTTACTTTGCATATGACTTGTAATGATACCAGGGCGTTTTACGACGGCATTTCGTCAGGAGGGCAGGCGAACATGCTTGGATATCTGGCCGGATTGCGTTTGAAACATTGTACCATACTACTTTTTCTCATAGCGGCTTCTTGATCTGCATAACGATAGCCATGTCACCTACAGACAGCATCTTTCAGCCAGGAATTGAAAGGATCAATACTTCTACCTCATGTCCTCAAATGATGTTGAGTGCGCTTACGCGTTCTGTTCCACCCTGTTGTCGTCTTTTGATCGAAGATACTTCGCCCCTTACAGGAGGAGCATCATGCTAGAACGCGAGATATTTACACCGAGATTTCCATCAGGAGTTGATTAAGGGGGTGAGAGGCAGCAGGCTTGGTCCGTAGTCGTTATTAGAGTGGCGACAAGTCTCTCGCCATAAGACGATCATTTCTCGTTGCCGCCTCAAAGCAAAGCGAATGCATGGAGCCCCAGCCCCATTTCGACATTTAGCACGAGGCTGCCTCAGCCTTGCTGTAACCAAAACACACTCGCTGCGCAGCATGTCGGCGTTGCCCGGTGTAAAGTTTGTGCGTGCGTGTTTCCACCCCGGCGGCTCCCCCGCCCGCTACGAGTGGGGACCTTGAGCGCATGTTTTTGGGGGCGCAATGGGTTAGTGCCTTTTGTTTGCCGTCACGTCACGGCCTAAGAGGGCCCACAGCAAGTAGTTTTCCGTGTGTAATATTCCGTGTGGTCTATACCGTTTGTATGTTGAGTGTCCGAAGGTGTCAACGACGGGTCGCTTTTAAGACGATCTGCTCGAGACGGTTCTACAGAGAATTACATGCTTTCCCATGGTAACTTGCGGCGTGCTTGATGATGGGGTAAGCCAGGTCAGCCTTGCCCTCCCATTGTCCAACGGTTGGTCTCCGACTATACTTGACTGGGAATGCGTGCGTCCGCCCTAATACATACTGTACGTCTTTCCTTGGACAGGGGAGGAGGTGTGAGGGGCCGCCGGTGACCGATGTCACGATCGCAACGGCAGTTAGAGGCATGTGGAGTCACTAGCGAGCGAGCGTGTTTTCTCATCCGGGCAACAGACTCGCCTCTTAGCTCGTGCTTCACTGCTTTTCTTATAGCAGCTCAATCGAAAAACCGTTGAAGCAGGGGCGCAGGGCTACAGTTGGCCCGGAGATAAACGAAGCTTCGTCTCCTGTTCGTTTCTGGTAGAATGAAACGATGTGCATATTCCGCCCTGATATTCAGTCTCCTTTACTTGGCCGCTTAGCTTCTTGGGGTGATGGGTAATGCGGGAAGGACCGAGGTCACGGGGCAGACTTTGGATTAAGGTTTAGGTGTGTGTGTAATTCAATCGGGTCGGAGCAGAAAGTCGTCTACGACCCACCGACGGATCGGGTCACTAATGATGCTGCGTTCCGGGCCTATTATAATATCTGGCGATGCGCAATAGTGACTAATTCTACCTAGGCTAGTCCTCAAGATAGACCCTGTCGGTCGCCGCGATGCTTGATTAGATAGTGACAGTTAATTCCAACAATGCAATGCGGTCTGTTGAGCTTCCCAGTTTCCAAGTTCGACACCACGGACATAAGAGATGTTTCGCCGTGTTGAGATAATCTACACTACGAACGAATGAGAGAATTCGGAATAACCGGGGTGCACATACATTTGACACCGTAAAGCTAGGATAGAATCCTAATCATGATAGAGACCCATGCCTTTGACCCGCATCAGGGTACCACTAAGTGATGTTGAAGACATTCTCTACCACTGCACAAATGGGGGATCAAAGTGCGCGCCCGTCGAGGCTGGAACACTGCCACACACAGCACGTTCCGAGCCCGCTGAGCCGCCGGTCATGCATGCATGATTGCTCACTGGCTATGGTCTCAGCGGCGGGTATTGAACCTCGTCTAGGCTTCGACTATCTGCGTCATCAGCATGGCATACCTAACGGATTATGTGATTGAATGCATCTAGATGATATCTCTGCCTTGCTTGGCAGAGGAGCTATCGGCGGAACTGACTCACGCCGTCCACAATCGCGCAAGTAGCTTAGTCGGAGGTTGATTTGGCCAACATATAGCTCGTAGGCAATGAGTTCAAGTAGAACCTGGTACTTATTTAGAATTGCTGGTATTGGTCGGCTCGTAATTCACACGTGATTTAGAGATTGTTTTCCTAACGTGGAAATGAAAGTGGCAGAATCCGGCCTGGCGTGACAGCAGATTCCGATGCTCGACTGCACTTGTGTACGTGTGATCGCATAGGTTACCCAAATCAGAATTTGGCTCGCTCGCTTATCTGGCATCGGGGGGTATGGCGGGCTCCGATTAAGCTACGAGCCTATTACCCTGCTTAGGCTGGTGTGTGTTGGTGGGTTGGGGATAAAAGATGAGGGAGGTTGTGCGTGGCTTGACTGGAGCCTACTGGTTGTGTCGCGTTTCGACGGGGGTAGGGGAACTTAGTCAGTAGCGCGGCTCAAGCAGCGCAAGGCTTATTCGTTCACAGGCGGCTGCGAGGGGCCCGCAAGAATAGGTGCAACTAAGCTTAGATCCTTCGATCCCGGCCCACGGGAATCCCCGCCACAGACCCTACGAATCCTTCAGCTGCTGCTTGGATGTACACAGGCATTGTGTTGGATTAAGGTTAAGTGGAAGGCCGTGTGCCATCGTGGGGTCCACAAAGGCGGGAGGTAGGGCTGCATGCATTTATAAGCGCGCCTTGTTGTCAAAACCGTTCGGAGCAACCGGGATGTGGAAGTTGGGCAGTAGTTTGCGGCTATGTAGCGAAACGGCGGAAACGTGCGTGGTTCGTCCATGGTGGCGCCGCCTTGTGAGCGGATTGGGCGGAACGAATTGCACAGTGAGGTTCTCCAGACAGCGTCGTGGTGTAGAGATACGCTAGGTCTGCAAGGCGGAAAGGCTGCTCCAGGGTCGAGCAAGCAGAACGGCCGACTAGCGTAGCCGCGTATACAGAAGAGCCAGAAGCCCATGCGTACTGTGGAGCGCCCCTTGGTGTTGAATGCAAAGTCGATGCGAAACGAGGGTATTTTCCGCTACATGATGCCAGAGGGGTGCAGACGTCCGCCCCGATTGTTGACCACGACACCCGGGGCCTGGCTCGCTGCGCCGTCTGGTCGGGTCCGCGTTTCCCGACGGCTTTGACATGCACTATTTCCGCCGGCTGTGCCCGTGAGCGCCGGTAGCGACGATATTATGGTGTTGTACGCAGTCGTGGAGAGAAGGAAAGCGAGACCATAAGGCGTGGAAGGCATGGCAGGCGCGCATTCCTTCCCAGAGCAGAAAGGCAAGAGTCGGGAAATTCCCCGATGGGGCTAGTCGTGCGATCTCACGTGCCGGTACGCTCCAGTTTGGGGAAGGCACTACGGCGGGCATTTCGGCCTTATTGGCATCGTCTGGCATACCGCGATGTAGTTCGAATTGCCCCCCCGAGCAGCCCTGACCCACCGTGCTAGCCAGCCCTGCAACATGCAGTGCACTTTTCCACTCGGGAGATCCGCCCAAACACGGTGGCTTCGAAGACGCTCGAGGGAATCCTCTGGGAGCGCAGGCGCCGGCCTAATTATGCCACTGCCTCTTCCGACTGACGATTAGGGCGGACTGGTCCCATGTTCTCACCAGCTTCATATAACCTCCAGACTTCGTGAAGTAGCTGCCGTGCCGTCATGAATCTCGCTGGCCTCTGACATTCAGGGCGACTAAAACCAGACCGCCGCCCCTACTCGGCATGCAGACTTTCAACGATGACGAATACAACGCCCTGAACGCCTTCTTCGACGACCATCTCGCAGCGGGGCGTCCGCAACCGCAGTATCACGATTGGAATGCTTCTTTGGGGTACCACGACGCGGTGCCAGCCACTTCAGCGAATGGCGCCCCCCAACACCTACCCGGAGTTGCACATCCACTGTAAGTCATTCTTTACCGCTTGTCCTTTATCCCTTTTGGGTTCGTCGACTGCTCTTTGCGGCCAAACATGTCCTTTCTTGGCCAATTTCGTCGACGCTGTTGAGCTAATTCAGACGTCTTTCCTCCCACGCTCCCCCACAAAGGAAACGCGCCTTTCTGACTGACCATCCAGCCCGATCGTGACCGCAGGAGAGTTTCTGCAACAGCAACCTGTCGCTTTTCAAAATTACGTCGGCTACCTGGCAAATCCGCACCATCATGACCTCTCGTATGCATCAGCCCCCGCCACGACTATAGTCGACGGCCTGTGGCCAAGTTCAGCAGGAGCGCCCAACCAAACGCTTCGGAACGAGCCCAGCGCGGTCAACCCCCAATATGGCCGTATGGGACCCACCGGCGCCCTTTCCCCAGGCCAAACGAGCCAGTTGTCAACAGAAGAAGAGGAGGGTGGGACTCGCAAACGAAGAAGAGGAATTCCGCCACTAGCCAAGAGACTCCTTGAGAACTGCTTCGACAGGCATCGAGAGGACCCTTACATTCCGCAAGAGGAGGTAGAACAGCTCGTAACGCAAACAGGATTAACCCTCCGCCAGGTCAGGACTTTTTTCGCTAATGCGCGGGCTCGAAAACTACCGCGAGGGCACCACTCTCAGTCCCCACAAGCTGGAGCTGTAGATATTCACACACACGTCAATGCGCACCGGAGCAGCCCTATGGCTCGCTTCCTCTCTAGTTCTCCCGAGGACGAGGGCGTTTCGGTGGATGCAGTCAAAGAAGCCGCGAATACGATGACACAACCAACTCGAGCGAGCCGTCGACGACGACAACATGGCGGCCCTGAAAGACGGTCAACAGTGTCTGACAGTGCTGCAAGCGAGTCGTCCAACTCGTCGGTGGCAAGTGTAGACGATGTACACCAGCGCAGTGCACGCAGGGGACGCAAGAGGCAGCGAGAGTTGACGTCCAAGATGATTATGTCGATTGCCCGAAAGCCTTCAAGTCCGTCTCGGAAATATCAGTGCACATTCTGCACTCTGGATTTTGCACAGAAATACGACTGGCGGCGGCACGAAGAGTCAGTCCATTTTCCGCAGAAAGAATGGGTCTGTATGCCTGATGGACCTCTTCAGGCCTCTCGTTGTGTCTTCTGCAATGAACTGAACCCAAACAAGCGACATCTGGAGTCACACAAAAGCATTGCATGCTCGAGAGCACCTCGCTCTCAGCGGGCTTTCCTACGCAAAGACAAGCTCATTCAGCACATCAAGCAGGTTCATACAAGTCAGACTCCTCAGTTGATCAAAGAGTGGTGCCGTCCCGTGGAGCGGAACGTCAAGCTTGTGTGTGGCATGTGTACTACTTTCCTACCTGATTGGGGAAGTAGAGTTGAGTGAGTCTACTCTGGCTTTGTTTCATTCCTATCAAACTAAGTTAGCGACAAACAACATGACCACTTACTAACCTCAACTAGTCACATCGCTGCACACTTCAACGACGGGACCGGTATGGACATGTGGCTGTTCGAACGACCAGGAGGAGTGATTCCGTCCAGTCACTTCAACCACAACACCAAACGAAAGTTTCAAGAAGAACTTTCCGCTACCCCCGACCAAGAAGGAACAATCACTTGCGAAGTCTGTCCAGAGCGATTTAGCCGAATGAGCAACGCTATTGTTCATCGTCGACGAGCCCATAACATCTACTACGCGGAGGACCGGCAGACAATAGCGGCGGTGGGTGGATACTCGTACGACACTAAATCTTCTAGCCATTTAAGTGGAGGGTCACGATCTGAGCGTCTGTCTGTTCCGCAAGCACCCTCCAGTGCAAATTACAACCCAAGGGACAGCGGTGCTCTCCTGCAACCCAATCCCAACAGCAGCATATCATCACAGGACATGATGAGATACTCATATCCAGGCATACCCGGCCAACAACCAACAGGGCCCCGTCTCGCTCCAGCACCAATCCAGGTCAACCCGCCACCAGGAGGCCAACAGATGGACTGGCAACCCCATCCTTACCACCACTCTAGACACCCCTCTCCGATCCCCCCTCAAACCGCCATACATGCAAACCAGATCGACCCGAATCTCCACATCGATCCAGCGCTCCGATCCGCAACGCCTATCCTCCCTTCGAACGCAAGTCCTACGCACATGCTCCATCGCCCGAACCCATCTCCTCAGCCTCAAAACACCTACCCGAATATGTCCACTTTGGCACAGCCTGATATCAACGGCGTTGTGCGGACGGTGGCACATCGGCTCCGGTCCAACGCAAAGGGATCGGATTATCCTGCGCAAGGTATGATGCACACGTACGAACAGTTTGGAGAGAATGAGCAGCCGTGGCCGAGTCCGTACGACATGCAGAGGGGTTAGCAACGGCGTTAGCAATGGCCTCTTGAAGAGCATCTATGGCTCGAAAGGTCGAAGGTAGATGGTGAGAAGCTAGTCGAACGGGAAGACGATGGCTATGGAAGAGTAGAGAATATGCGCATCGAATATCATTTGATTTAATTTGGAGCGTTTAGCATACGCAAGGCGTCACGGCAATGTGGATTTGGGTTTAGAATTGGAATGACCGGAGCCATGACGATGATATATACGAGACATGAGGTATATAGTACGCATC
The DNA here is from genome assembly GCA_030378425.1 of Periconia sp. TS-2. Lineage (NCBI taxonomy): Eukaryota > Fungi > Ascomycota > Dothideomycetes > Pleosporales > Periconiaceae > Periconia > Periconia sp. TS-2. The sequence continues at coordinate 652,366 of JASNQO010000014.1, read as the reverse complement.
GGAATGGAAAGAAAATGTATCAATACACGCTATTCGCTTCAACCTATGGTATCATGTGCTTTCCCAACCCAAACAAACAAACAATAAAATGCCCACTTTTTACCAAGCCATGCGTAGAAAAGGGGCTCAATTTATGCCACGGTGAAAAGAAAGATGGACGTGCTACACCATCATAGCAGCATGCAAATCAAAAACCTCGTTCCGCCAACCTCCCTCGTCCCACTCCTCAATTCTCTCCTCGGCCTGCCTCCCCTCCTCTTCCCACAGCTTCATCACACTGCCCGGCGCGTACACTCCCTTGAAGACGCCACTTCCCGGCTCAGCCACCCCGACCCTAGTGTACACATCCGGATCTTCAGCCGGGGTCAGTCTTGTCAGCAGCGCCTTCAAGAAGGTGCGAAGATCGTCAGGATCAGCAATGCGTGTAGCCCGGAGCCTCTCCCTCGCAAACAGAAGCTCGCGATTCGCAGCGTGGATGAAGTCGGCGATGCCGATGGCGAGTTGTTTTTCCATGACTTTGCGGATCAGGGGGCGCAGGAAAGGTTTCAGGAGCCAACCTACAATGCTGAACTTTGATTTGCGCAGCGTGTAGGTGAGCTTATGGATGTGGACCCTTACGGCGCGGAGCGAAAGGATTTGCTCGGTTCGCTCTTTTGCTATTTCCACATCGAGGTGGATGTCAATGCCACGCTCGTCTAGCTGGAAGGATGCGATGCCTTCGTCGGCTAGCCGTAATAGGCCGGAATGCGCGCGTAGGAGAAATCCGATTTCATCGGCGCGCAGAGACAAGCCGTCGATCTTTATAGTCATTTTAGACGTTACGGACGAGGCGGTGCGGAACCGCGCCTTGCGAATTTCAAGGTCATTGTAAGTTTCTACACGGAAGCGGAAGGGAAGGAAGGAGGTGTGATTGATCGTTTTTCCGGGTTCGATAATGAGATTTTCCAGGAGTAAATCGATGTCGGGCGTTGACACTTCGAGTCGTGGTATTGGGATGTATTGTATGCCTTGGATGAGTAGAGGTACGAAGACGTTGATTGCATCTTGAACGAGGTCGGTGTTAGTATAGTGATGGCGGGGCGAGAGAATGTTGAAGATTTGTATGGTCGTTTTGATGAGTTTTGCGACGTCCTGATCTTCGGTCACAGATTGGAACGTCTTCTGGGCCTGTATGAAGAATTTGTCGACGTCTTCGCGGAGCGAGGAGTCTGTGCCGACGCCGCGGGACTTTTCGCGAAGTTCTTGGAATTTCTCATCCGCGTGATCCAAGAATGACGGGTCAGTGAGGAGTTTCTGCAGTGAGTTCCCCATGTCCGTCATCAGGTCTTCGAATTCGGGGTCATTTCGGGAGTGTTCCAAGACCTTGTGAAAGCTGTCTTCTAGCTTGTTCCACTCCTCGCGCTCACCAAATGAGCTTAAGAAGATCCAAAAGTTTTTGACTGCCCTGTCCATGGCTGGATTGGTATTCACGTCCCGTTGTGCAGTGCTCATGGTATCCTCAACAACGCGAGAGTAGGACATGGCATACCGCTGGAGGAGCAAGGATAAGGTCGACACTGAATCGGAATAGTCCCTCTTCTGCCGCAAGTTCGTGACTGTTTTTTTCAGTCTGTATAGCAAAGAATCTCCCTCTTCAGAAGTGAGCTTGTCCGCCAGACTGTGCTGCGCTTCCTTTGCAACCTTTCCCGTACCAGCGCCTACCACCTTTGCAACTTCAGTAACATCTCCGTTGAGATCATCACTAGTAGGCGGAGGACCTGAGTCCGCTCCTGGCTTCTTTAGCGTCTTTTGCTCCGTCTCTGTGGGTTCTATCTTCTTGCCAGCCTCTTCTGCTACCTTAGACAATGTAAAGGCCGTGTCCTTGAATACTTCACGACCGACGACGTTGAGATCGGAGAGAAAGATGCGGAAGTCGGAGTTGGTCAGCAGCAATGAGCCGACGGTTTGGAGGCTGCTGTAAGCTATCTGAAGGTCAGCACCATACTCGAGATTTTCTGGGATTGAGTGAACGCACCTGCAGCAGCATCTGCCCTCGTTCTCGACTTTTGAGCGCGGTGAGCAATGTCGCCCACATCCACGGAAACCTTCGATTTGGACAGGTACCACAAAAAGTCTTGGATCTGGTCTCTGTCGTTCTTGTGTTGTAGCAAGTCGATGAATTCGTGGAGCCATCGCTTCGTATACCGGACGAGCAATCTGCCCGAGTCGCTGAGGTCTGGGTTTTCGGGGTTGAGAATGTCGGCAGCCAGGAGGCTTCGCAGGTTGATGATGGCCTGTTCATTTGACGGCATAAATCCCTTGGTTAGGGCGCGGATCATCTGGTACGAGTGCAGCTTCTGGTGGAGCTCGCGCTGTAGCTCCGTGTCATCGCGGTATTTGGGAAGCAATGGGCGCTGGTCGTCGGCGCGCGACTTGCGGAACCCGAAGCAGGACGACATGTTGCACTGTGATACTGTTGCGGGTAGTGTAGCTGAGGCCGAGATTACGACCACTGTGGCCGTATAGGACTCACGTCGTAAAGCTCGCGGTCATGGTGACGGATGGCAGCAAGCTAGCGCCGACGTCATACATGTGAGGCTGGTGCCGCCAAGCACCCCACGCGTACCCCCAAACTATCCAGGAACTTCAACACCCAGAAAAATTGCCATTGAAACCGTGACAGGTTCTTGGAAGCTGGGCGCCTCTATTCTACAGAACTGGTTGCCCTCGGACTGTTCCCTGATCTTCTGGAAAGGTCATACTCCGACTTCGGGGTGGTCGCGTGCCCTCTTACGAACTACACTGTCCGAACCAACGGCGTTGCAGCGCATTCTTTGCCTGGACGAGGCAAATGAAGAGGTAGCTTCGCCGTGACCTGCCCAAGGCTTCGAAGCTTTCCCCGCATCCGTTGCTTCGGGTATCGACTTGGATGCGCGAACGGCCCTGGACATATTTAGCGGCATGCCGACGGAGCATGTCGGAAGCCAGTTCAACACGCACCCAATGGCAAGCGTCTGATATTGCGACGATGTTTGCGTTGTGGGACGGTGAATGCAAAAAGAAGTTTACCCAGCAGCAATTAGCTGACGGCGGCAAAAGAGCGACGACGACGACGGTCTCTTGGCTAGCAGGCCGGGCCAGGCACGCAGAATGAGGGCTCACCGCTCACAGTGTGGTGAGAATGCGTCGGGACCAAGAGCAGTCGGTGTGCGTATCGTGCAGACGGGCGCGTGTATGGCATTCCTCAGCATGCCACTCGCCAGGGCGCCAGCCATGCAGTCTCCAGCTAGTCCACAACAGAAGTCCGAGTGTCAAGATGCGGGCGAATCCGAGACGGCATCCGTTCGACGGGGAAGAAGCGTAAGCGGGCCACGGCAAATTGGCGGGCAAAGTCAAGGTCAAAGTCGTATGTTGTGTGTAGCGACGCGCTGACTCTGACGAGGCCAGAAAATGCCTCTCTCTCCGGTGCCTGGCCCCTGGCTATCGTGGAGGAAGGAGCATTCCGTGCAACGGCAGTCACGACGACGCAGCAACAGCCATGTATGTACCACCACCACCACTACCACTACCACCACCAGCACGCCCGTCCTGTCCACGACCACGACCGCAGACTCGACACGAGGCAGCGCGCCCAGCCCATCCGCCCCGCCGTCCCGCTGCTGAGGCCCTGCGCGGACTACAAGGACATGGCTTAGGGCCGCCGTTTCCCCCACCTTGCTCCCAGCGGGCCATGTGGCGGCGCGGTTGCGGTCCCGAGAAGACCCGATGGCTTGCGGCTCCGTGCGCGGGATGCTGCACGCGGAAGCGGTCCAGGCGTTGAAGATGCCCGACCTGGGAATTTTTTTGTAACGCTGTCCGTGAGAGAAGAGGAGACCCGGCGGCATTCAGCGCCCCCCAGCGCCCACGTCCTCCCGCTCTCTGACTCCTAGCCCCAAATTGTCCTCTTCCGATAGGGCCATACCCCATTTCCCCCCCATCCCCGTCGTCGCGCTTCATCATATTCCTTTACTTTTTGTTCCATGCCGCGGCAGTTCCCTGCCCTTCCCTACGCCTGTCAATGCTGAGAGTGAATCCCTTAAAAGCCGCCCTGCTCGCTCCGGGCCGCTGTCTTTCCAGATACCCTTCCCCGTCCCCATCTTCTCGTCGTTTTTTGGCTTCAATTGCAAACATGGCTTCTGCTCAAGTACAGACTCGGCCCGGCATGCCGCCCAGGCAGCTTAGCACTACGTGAGCTGCTCGCTGGCCCAGCCATGGCACAATTACTTACAAAATAACAGGAGTGGCGACTACGACCTCGCAAACCCGCCAGAGGTCCGCAAGTACCTGGGTACTTACGGTCTGACCCCTCCAGCGACCGAGAGCTACGAAGTGCAGGCACAGCGATGTGAGCTTTCCTGACCCTGCCAATCTGGACAAAAAATTGACAGCGGATAGGTCTCAGGCTCCTGGCTATGAAGACTACCCCAATCGAGAAGTTCCAGTACCTGGTGCATCTCAGGGCTACAAATGTCCATCTTTTCTACAGGCTGTTGTCGGAGAACGTCAAGGTGAGTCACGGCCTTATATCGCATTCGCAGCACCCTGCTCACAGTATTTAGGAATTGACTCCCCTCATCTACACCCCGACCGTCGGCGAGGCATGCGTACGATGGCACGAGATCTGGACACAACCTGAGGGCATGTACCTCTCGTGGCACGACCGCGGTCATCTGCGCCAGATTCTCGACAACTGGCCCCATGAAGTGGAAATAACGGTCATCACTGATGGCTCACGTATCCTGGGTCTGGGAGATCTAGGCGTGAACGGCATGGGTATTCCTGTGGGCAAGCTGGCCTTGTACACTGCCTGCGCCGGCATCAGGCCCGACGGCACCCTGCCCCTCACGCTTGATCTGGGAACAAACAACCAGGCTCTCAGGGATGACCCGCTGTACATGGGCTCCAGGATGCCCAAGGTCACTCCTGAGCAGGAGAGGGAGTTCCTTGACGAGCTCATGGCGGCCCTGACCGACAAGTGGCCTAGGTGAGTCGAGTCATAAATTTGTTCGAATACGGAAACTGATCGCGTGCAGTATCGTCATTCAGTTTGAAGACTTCAAGAATCCCTTCCCCGCTCTCGAACGATACCAAAACACATATTGTATGTTCAACGACGACGTTCAGGGCACTGGTGCCGTCATCGTGGGTGGTTTCATCAACGCAGTCCGCGCCTCGGGTGTGCCCGCCAAGGACCACCGCGCTATTTTCCTCGGTGCTGGCAGTGCTGGTGTCGGCGTGGCTAAGCAGATTGTTGAGTTCTTCATCAAAGAAGGCTTGACTGAGGAAGAGGCTCGCCGCAAGTTCTGGTTTGTCGATTCAAACGGCCTTGTCACCTTGGACCGCGGCGACAAGCTCGCTGAACACAAGGTCTACTTTGCACGAGACGACAACAACGGCCGTCAATACCAGTCCCTTTCCCGCCTCATCGACTTTGTTCAGCCCACCATTCTTATGGGTCTTTCTACCATCGGTGGCGCGTTCAACAGAGATATTCTCCAGAAGATGGCCAAGCTTAACGACAAGCCCATCATCTTCCCCCTCTCCAACCCGTCGAGCAAGTCGGAGTGCAACTTCGAGGAAGCCGTACACAACACAGAGGGCCGTTGCCTGTTCGCCTCTGGTTCTCCTTTCCCCTCTCTGGAGTTCAATGGCAAGCTCTTGACACCGGGACAGGGCAACAACATGTATGTCTTCCCAGGCATTGGCCTCGGTGCCATCCTCTCCAAGGCCGTCAGCGTTACTCAGGACATGATCTACGCTTCCGCGGAGTCATTGGCCACCTCCCTCAACAAGCAGGAGGTCGCTGATGGCTGGCTGTACCCCGACATCCGACGCATTCGCGAAGTCTCCGTCGTTGTGACTCGCGGCGTCATTCGTGCTGCTCAACAAAACGGCGTTGACCGCGCCGTTGAGCTCCGAAACCTCAATGACGAGCAGCTAGATGCGTACATCAAGGAGAGGATGTACGACCCCTTCAACGAGCGCGAGAACGTGCTCGACGAAGCTTCTCAACTACTTGCCTCCGCCTCTGGCATGAATGGCCAAAAATACACCAACGGCGTCAACGGCATCTCTAACGGCCTCTCAGCAGCACACTTGTAGACGCCAACGACCCGGTCAACCCGCTGGACCCAGTACGAGCAACCGACATTTTGGCACACGCTTTTCGCCAACCATCTCTCTTGCATTTTCTTCGGACTCAGCCGGCGCCTTCTGCTGCCCCTTGCTAGACATAGACTGGGTTCATTTTGGGCAATGGGACCACTAAAAACTAGGATGGATGTGCACCTTCGATACCCTTACTCCTGTTTCCTCCTCACCGCGTAGCTAGATATTCTTCTTCATCTTCTTGGTCCCGATGATTGGATGCGAAGGGATGGAAAAATTGCAATAATAATAGTGCCCGGGTGGGCCATGTTGTCTACAACTTGCGGTTTCTTGATTAGTGAATGCTGTTCGTGATGTCGATTTACTCTCTTAGAATCATCATCTTAGCACACACACACCTCCCCAACTCGCCAACTCACATGGCCTAGATGCATTTCACATGCCTTTTACCACACTGCTCGACTTCGATAGCCGGTAGCCTCCCATCGACTGATCCGCATCACATGCCCGCCACAACCTAACACCCAAAACCCACATGTTTCCATTCCACCAAAACAGCCCGGACTCTATGCCCACCCACATGTTCTACTAACCCACCCGACCCGCTCCCGCCCGCTCCCCTCGGGACCCCCCACGGCATCAACGCCCCCCCAGACAAGACGGCCCCGGACCCACCCGATTTCCCCCTCCCCCCGCGCCGCCAAAAGAAGCCACGTCTCGGACGCAGATATAAGCGATATAAGCGTGAGATATCGGGCAACTCCCCCTCCCCCTCCCCCTCCATCCGAGACGAGACGAGACCGACACGATGAGAGAGACAAGGGGCGCCACAGCAGCTAGAAAGAGAGAGAGAGAGATGATTGGGTGTGACGCCGGGCGGGAACGGAAAGTTCTTTTCGGGGATTGGGGATTGGGGATTGCTACGTTTGGATTTGTAAGGGAAAAAGCAAGAAGTGCGGTGTTGTGACCTAATCTTGAAATGACACTGCACCCTGTACATTTGTCATGCGGCTTATAGAGAGGAAAGGATTGTGATCAGACAATTGGAATGTTTTGGGGAAGAAAAGGGCGGAGCGGAAGAGCTGTGATTAGGAATTTGTACTCAAATTTGGGATAGTTAGAACCTGGAAGATCTAACATCTAGGTTAGGGTGGACTTCACCAACGGTCGTTGATATGGATTGCTCAGGAGGGAGCGAATTGCATCCGAACATTGACATGCTTGCTTCTTAAGCTGTATTTTCCATTTCATACTCAGGGTGATCTATCGATGCTCGCTGAGAAGCACGACTATCTTACACCTACGCACCAAGCCTTTAATGCTGCCTCCATTACCTGTCTATAGCCCATCAAAATCGCCAGCAGCATCATCTTCATCGATGTCACCCTCTTGGATTTCTTTGGCGAGCTCTCGCTCCCTGTCTCGGGCCTCCTGTGCGTTCTTCAATTCCAAGCGGTGCTGGTTCATAGGATACCGCATAGCCTTGACGCACTCATCGTGCAGCGTCAAGCAAGCCCGGATACGCTCGTGGAAGACCTCTCCTGGTTCACGGGTCGCATAGATATCGCCAGCCTGCTTTGTCTGCATGAAACCCTTCTCGTGGTCGATAGAGGCCTCTATGACACCATCGCGGATGGCCTTTGCGACAATATATTCAGCCGACTCCTCGCTCTCGAGCCCCAGACGGATACAGATATCCCGTAATGAGATGCGTGAGTACGAGAGCGAAAGCATGCGGATGCCGGTCTTGATGACGTTCTGGCGAAGACGGAGGATGAGCGTGTAGGTGCCGTCACGATGGAACGTTGAGGCAAAGCTCGAGACGATCTTCAAAAATCCTTGGAGGTCACCGACACGCACAGCTTGTACAAGGCGGAAGTATGGCTCCACTGCGTGCTCGAGGTGGGGCTGGCTGAAGACCGCGCGTTCTGGAATATCACCCATGAGCAGCTCCACGACTATAAGGAGCTTCATCGAAGCCTGGTAGAAGCCTGCCGCAACAGAGCTGGTCGGCGACTTGCGCGTAGCACTTATGAGGTGCTCATGTGCCTCAGTGTAAGACAGCTGGATGGCGCGTATGCGGCCGAGATAGTAGAGATACCTCGCGACCTGGTTGTTTGGAGCATTCTCCGGGAAATGGGTCTGCGCAACGAGGAGATCGGCTTGTGTGATGTCGGCAGTCGATATATAGTTCCGGAGAAGTAGCGTAGTGACGGAAGCCTGTGTATCTAGATCCTTCCTGAGGACCGCACTACGCAGAGCAGCGAGCAGCTTTCCGCGGATGCCTATGACGGGCGACTGCTTGGAGGGAGGCTTTGGGTCCATTTCTTCATGGAAGAGCGAGAAGTAAAAGTATGCTTTTGCAGCAAGAGAATCCAAGGTCCGGCGATTCAATTCCCGGATCTTGTCCACTAGTTGCGTTGAAAACTCGGCACCCTCCTCGAAATCCTTCTGATCGTAGAGATACACCTAGTTGGTCAGTATCAATCACCATGGAAGAGTGCCTGATTTGTCAGACGTACCTGTATCAAGATAGCTATGTACACGTCTATCTCGGGTATTGGCTCCTTGGTGTTCCCCTTGTTCTGTTGAATCTCCTCTTTGTATTGTGATGCCACACTCTGAATGGCCTCGCCATCCATACCAATCGCCTCGATGAGCACCCTCGCAGTGGCATTGCTTGGCGAATACGTCAGGACAATGACGGAGCAGAGTACGCGGTCCGTCAGCCTCTTTCGGAGAGATGATATTGATCGTAGAGCTCTCAGAGTAAATCGCGAATCGAACTGGGTGACGGCGCGCTCTAACAGGGTGAAGGTGGCTCGAATGTCTTGAGCGGTAGGGTCAGCATGCGCGGGATATAGATACTTGGTGGAAGCTAGATTGGTAGCGATCATAAAGACCGAACACATGCGGCGATGCGTTCTGTTGGCTTTACACGAAGCACAAGGGCACGAAAAAGTAATCATGCTGGGATGGCAGGTGTGACTTACCAGCGACCGTCTTCTGCTCAACGTTCTCTGTCTTAGGCTGTTCGCCCTCGGCGACAACGCCTTCCATGGTTTCCGCCATAGTGATCTCTGATAGGTATTTTCGAAGGACAGAGAGGCAAGTGCAGCGGGTGTTGCAGTCGGCGGAGCGCAGGAGATATAGCGGGAGCTTAGGTGATGAGGTCCGAGAGGCGGAAGCTCTAGTACGTAGCTGAGGCAAGTGCGGAAAATAGCTTTCCCGACGCCGAAGGTTTGTTTATCGAACTACGCAACTCCAACACCCCGCGTTGAGTGTGCTTTTACATTAGGAAAATACATATACGATATAGTCATGACGCTCCTTGAAGCCCACTTGGAACAGATTTCGCTCTGTGCACAGTCGATCGCAGAGCTCCCGTAAGATTTTGACGCGAAAGAAGTAAAACCCCAACTGAACATGCGTTAGATTCCCCCGCCCAAAGGTCTTTACGAATGCGCTGCTCCAGTCACACGATATTACAACCTTGATTCGAGACACAGAAGCTCATGAACGCGCTCTCTTCACTGTACCGCCACCCCCTCCCGCGCCCAAAGCACAGGACCCCGCAGGAAGTTCAAATCGACGGAACACCATCTTCACCGCCAATGGAGTCGCAAACAGCATCTCTGGGGGAGGCGCGAATGCTGTAAGAGCGCCAAAGCGAAACACAGCCGTCTCAGCTGTTCTGGGAACTGAGTTGGTAGAGAGAATCCGAAGAGGAGGTGGGGGAGGGGCAGGCACGGGGTTGGGCTATCGCACTTATGATGGAAGCAATAAGAACGAAGTGGATGTAGAGACGCTACTAGAAGGTGCAGAGAAGTTACTTGGAGTATAGTATGGCTATCATTGGAATGGCTCTGGATTATTGTTAACGAGCTGTAGTCCCATACCTGGTGCACAAGAGCGCATCGCGGCAATGCGTCAACGGCACAGTAGGCTCGAAGCTTCCGTTGACTACTATGAGGCACGCCTTGCGGATCAGACAGAACAGCTGGGAAAACTGAATCGATCACGGGACTATATCGACTACGAACCCGAGGAAGCTAGCGCAGATAATGCTGTAGCAATTATGACTGAAGAGGATCTACGACGAGAAGAGGAAGAAGTCAAACAACTTGAACGGAAGAAGAAGGGCTTGGAAGACCGAGTGAATTCAATGGGACGAGACATCTCAGGGGTGCTGCGCTGAAGATCTCCGGACGACTTCCTAATAGGAGCGACTTTGTCGCGTCTCTCGAAGTCGCACATTATCACCTAGGACCGATCTTTATGTTCCTATAAAGAAGATACAGGCATACGTACCGATTTCCAGACTTGTTGCTCATCCTAGGATGGTCGATATGATGAAGGAATGTAGTTACACTAAACGTCCCTTCTGTGGCCAGGAGCATCAATAGCTGTGCCTAAGCTGGGACTGACGCATTCTATCACCAATGGCATCGTAAGTGTAGGATGGGCAATGCCGAAAGGTATTCAGAAAGATCGGCCAGGGCTTGTATCGTTACGATCACGTCGACTACAGACCGAGTAAAGCTGATCGACGAGTGTATATATTACAACATCGCCAGGATTTGGTAAAAGGTCTACTATTCTCAGCTGGATAGCTAAGATTAAAAGCAGCCTACGTAAGCCGTATCGAGTCGAGAGAACTACTAGCCCATGGTCGGCCTGAGTTAGTCCAGCAAGCAATATCAGAGTAACGAGCCTCAATGCGATCCAATTATTCAATGTCAAATCTCATTTCTTATACTATCACTAAGCTCGCCTTACATCGAAGACCCACCATCAATACTTAAATTCTGCCCCGTCACACTCCGGCTCAACGCCAACGTCCTCACCTGATCAGCAACATCCTCCACCGTCGCCAATCTCTTCAACTTTGTATTATTCCTCGCCGCTTCCCTCTTACTCTCTGGAAATTTCATTCCCCATTCAGTCAACAATAATCCAGGACTAACACTATTGACCCTAATCTTCGGCGCTAGAATAACAGCCAAGCTCTTCGCTAGATGGATCTGCGCAGCTTTCGTAACGGCATATGGAAGGCTAGAGCCCGAGGGTTTTACGCCTGCGACACTTGCTGTGCTGATGAAGGTTCCCTCCGTCTCCGCGAGTGCGTCTTTGGCGGCGTATGCGAGCCACATGTGGGTTTTGACGTTCATGGTGAAGCATTTATCCCAGTCTTCGTCAACGACGCCTTCGTCGATGTTCATGAAGTTTGTTATGCGGGTCCAACCAGCATTCGAGACTACGACGTCTAGCCGGCCCATCGTGTCGAGCGTTTCCTTGACGAGGTTTTGGACAGAGGACTTGGAAGATACATCTGCTTGGAGGATGTGGAAGCGGGGGCTGGCGGGGGAAGGATGCGTGCATGTTGTCTTTGAGAGCTCGTCTACAAGTTGCTGGGCGCGGGATTGGTTTGAAGAGTAGTTTATGACCTGTACAGAGAATCAATATAGTGCCCAAGAATGATTCGGTCGGGTTGTGGCCACGAGTACGACTTCAATCCGCTGTCGGAAGCTATAATACTTACCAAACGGAAATCGGGTGCTAGAGCTCGTGCTACTTGGGCACCGAGACCAGCCGAGCTGGCCGTGATAAGAGCGACTCTCTGAACTGACATTGTGCTTGATCTGAATATCAAGGAAACGACGCGAGAATAGCTAGATGAAGTATGTTGGTGATCTTAGAGGTCAGTAGCGATTGATCTATGAAGTTATGCGGGGTGATAGTTCCGTACTCGGAAGCTACCCCCCGGAATGCTTCCGCACCAGCTTCCTACGTGCGATCATCGGGTCCGGAACGTCAACTCGTACATTGTCGAAGAGCGAGTCGTGAAGTCTAACATATATGCAGTTTGTGAAGTACCAGAACAGCGCAAGTACACGACCCAGAAATTCTAAGGTCAACCATCTTCAAACCTCATTCGACTCGGTTCATCTTTTGATCATTCTAGGCAAGGAACGCAGTGCTCTACGGACATCGACTGTTGGAGGGGACGTTACAGCTCTAGAGAAGAGGAAACGGCCTTCCCTGATATGATCAGTACTTTGATGGCTGCGAGGCACCAGGTAGATACGAGCCATCGAGATAAATAAAGAACCCCATCATCGGAGAACTACGATTCTCCTCGGTCCAACGAAACAACCAGGACAACCCTCTTATCTGAACATGGATTTTCATTCCAATTTCCTCAAGGGACCACACAGAATTGGCGCCGCGGTCATACTTGGCGTGGTTGTTCCGAAACCGAGACTAGTCATCGACAAGCCCGAGCGAGCTTGAAGAACCTGCTGGAAGAGAACCTGATCTGCAAACTCCCTTGCAGTTCTTGCCTGCAGTGCGAGTCATCCAGACAGTTCATGAGACGCCGTGTGAAAGATGAGCAAAATCAATTACACGGCACAGCAAAAGTGGCACAAATCGGACGGACAAAATTCCCTCGCGTCGCGCGTGCCACGAGGCACAGCGTGCTTACACTAAATAAGGCTCTTGCTATTGGACGAACTGCTTATGAGAGCGCGATTCTCTCCTGCTTGCAAATCGAATACGAAAGGGCGGTAAATAGCAATCTCCATGGCCTTCAAGGGCTTGAAACAACTCTACGGAGACGGGCCGTTGGGGGCGCTTTTTCGGGCTTTCGAAGGAGGAAGGAATATGTAGAGAAAGCCGGCAGAAGCAGCGAGGCAGAGCCTCTGAGTTCTTTTTCCATCCTACTAGCCAGAACAGGGAGTATATTGCGCTGACTGTTAGAAAGATCCTTGGTGGTGGGTATAGACATGGTCTGTTACCATAAGGTGCCCAATAGCAGTTTTACCGTTTGCAAACGATCCTTGCCCTGCGATGTCACCAATGAGCAGTAGAGCTGTGCTTATGTAGCAGAGAAACTTTATGAGCACCCTGTAGTTGTTGGATGATGTTTAGATGATTCAGCGCGGTTCGCCTTACCGTTCGATTGGCACTGCGTACGAGAGACCATGGAACGGCGAATTAGGACCGATTCATCCATATTATTGATCAGGTGATCTGAGAGAAAAGCTCACCTCACACGTAGTGTTCCCTCGATCCGTAGCAAGTATGAGGTATGAGGCGTGCAATCGCGTGGGACGGCGCGTAGAAATTACTTCCCGTTTCGTTCGGTGCCAAGTCGATAGGACTATTGTTCGGTGACGGAACGAGAACGGCAAAGCGAGGCGAGTAGGCGCCGCGATGGTGATAAGAGTGGGCGCACGGGCCAGACGTGGCGCTGGTGTTTAATTTCGCGCCTCAGGGTTAACCGTATGCCCCAGCCTTGTGGAGCGCCCGAACGAACACAGGACTTGATCGACAGGAGAACACGCTCAAAAACACGCATGTCAAGATACTCTGGTAATTGTCGAAGAATGCTATCAACCGTCACATGCAAAAGCAAAACTCTGGTTTTTTTAAGAGGATAACATTGCAGAAAAACTGCGGCATTGGTATCTTAGAAGTCCCAAGAAAAGCACTATTAACCGAGCAAGTCAAATATGCGACACGAAACCGAGAGGATATGAGATATAGCAGTGAAAACCATGTCAATTATGCTTGCCGACTCTTCCAAATCGCCCAAAGTCTATGAACATGAGAATCCACCAGACCACACACAAAGTTCCTCCGTAGGCTAGGTTGTTGGCAGGAGCCTATTCGACCAAGCGTAAATATTAAATTGTACAATCGAAATGCTGCTGCGACGAGATGCGCGCGGGACCTGGTATGACCCCAGAAACTCCGACATCGCAATGCAAGATCATGATGCAGAGCCGCTGAAGTCATTAACCATTAACGAATCCAAACCCGTTTCCCAAAGACCCGTTCCTAGACGAGGGACTTCAAGTGGAGTGCGAACAAACCAGCCTGAAGCCCCTCGGGAAGGAAAGCGCTTACAAGAAAGCGGCGAGGGCACCGGCAACGGCGAGAAGGCTGAGGCCAGCCTTGCCAGCGGAGCCAGGGAACTCGGAGGGAGAAGGAGTTCCAGTGGGGTAGACGCTGGTGGCAGGAGGGGCAGTACCGCTGGGAACAACCGGGACGGTAGTGTTGCCAGGGGGGTAGTAGGGAGCCTCAGAGGACGGGACCGGGGCCGGGGCACTCGGGGTGACAACGGGAGGAGTCACCGGGGTGTAGGTGGGGCCGGCAGGCTTGGTGATGGTGCACTTGATTGAGTGTTAGCTGGAGCTCGTCTATCGAATTTCGAAAGTTAACATACCGGGCAGTCAGTGATGGTCAGGGTAGTGGCCTCAGTGACGGTGATGGTGCTGCTGGGACCGACGGGGATCTCAGTGGGGCCAGGGCAGACCGTGGTGTAGGCCGAGGTGGTGATGGTCTCGTAGACCGGGGCCGTGGTGTTGTAGGCAACGGCATGGGCGTTGGTAGCAGCGACGAGCGCAGCGGCAGCGGCGAAGTACTTCATTTTGATTGTAGGGTTGGGGATTATTTACGTTGGTATTAAGTAATAGGCGTGGAGGTCGCAAAAACGAGTGAAATCGGCGAAAACCGGTGTATTAAGTATAGCGAGTGTGTGGTGAGGAAGAAGAAGAACTGGAAGCAGGAACTGGAAGACACTTTATATCCATAGTGCTGCTAGCTGGCTGGCCAAGACCGTCACGGCGCCTCGCAGGGGAGAGTTTCCATGGTTGCATTCATTTGCCAACACTTGGGGAGCCTTGGCCGTGCGCGTGGCGCTCGCTGTGGAAGAGTCTGACGATACGGAAAAGGGGGAGCGCTGATAGACTACCGGCGAGCCATGACAGGCCGCTTTCCGCGCAGTTTATTGACGGATGCTGACAGGTCTATCCACCAACAAGGCAATCCGGGAGCGAAACGAAATTAACAAGCCAATAGCCCCCGTCCTAAGACCCATGCAGCCTCACCTGTTAGCTGTCCACACTATGCCGCTTCCGGGCTGGGAATATGCTAGTGCAAGCATTGTTCTCTCAGGCACTGCGTGCACAACCGCCGGCTAGCCCAATCCAGAGGCTCTTCGCTGTCTGAGTCGAGCCGCATGAAAGGAGGAAACAAGAGCTGTGCGACCACTATAGAGATGCAGCTGGAGTGCATCGAGGGTCCTCGCGGGTAACATGCGTTGCTTCCGGCGCAAGGAGGATGTGTGCGCTGTACCAAGTACCGTTGGGAAATCATGAATCAAGCTTCGGCGCCCTCCACAAGGTCCACGGCGATCGCACGTTCTGGGCCGATGTGACCAGAGTCAAGATGGGATCCCAGCAGGGACATGGAAAAGGAGGGGTGAGACGTGCGCAAAATTGCAGCCCCCGTGCGAGCTGCAAAAATAGCCGCCGACTCTGATTGCAAAATACGACAGAAACAGCAGCTATTCTCCGAAAACCTAGGGAGACAATGTTCGCTGACAGCTGTGCAGGCACGCAGGTAGCGAAGGATGCACCAGGGCGCACGGGTTCCTGCGTTTAAACAAGCCACTAAAGCCGCCAACGGCACAAGCGTCGAAAGGGTGGCGGACCGCCAGGGCGCCCATTCATGTTCGCGGAGTCGCTCTAGATAGGAGATGCCGATTGTTCGTCGCTGACTGGTAGTATTATTGGAGCTCTCTCATCTCTCGACAGCACAGGGGCGTCTTCCTACCATCTTCATCCTAGGTCCATTGCCTCGGTGGCACCGCGTTCGCCTAAACCATCAGACCATTAATAGTTTCTCGATATCCCTGCTGGCCGTTATCACTGCGGGTGGTAATTTCGCATCGCGATCCTCGGACGGCTTCCTCGTCCCTAGCGGCGCGGCGTGGCTGATATTGGAATTTCATGCAGCGTGATTGCAGCTCGTTGCCTCCACGTTAAAAACAACGCGTCGCGCACACGAAGCGTGTTTTTCGCTGAGCGATGGCCGACTAGCGAACGGAGAAGAAAGCGCTCAGGAGGTCGGCGCATACATATGCGCCAGGGATTCGCCGTGCGAGAGAAGTTGAGGTGAGGTTAAAGGTCCACTACTGCACGTGCGCGCCATGGTGTGCCTGGCCGTCAGGTGGGGAAACGACGATGGGAGCTCGAACCTTTGGTACCTATCCCCACTTCCGCTTTGGGACCGACAGCGCCGACATTAGCGATCACTCACCGGTTCCCCGTCTCCACCACATTGCCTCTTTCTGTTGTTCATGGCCATCTCTAATTTTACTTGTCTATGCGCTGCGACTCGTACATCCTCACAGGACTCGCGCGAATTCCCCAATATACGCAGACCTCGAAGTTTGGGGGCTCTCGCCGTCCCTCACCTACCTCACCGCATCGGCCCTTCACCTTCAACGGCTCACCAGCACCATCGCCAATCTTCGTAGAGCGCGCGGCCTGCTCGGATTATGGTCTTCACATAGAGCTTTCGAGGTGGAACACTGACGCCATTGCATTGTCAAAGCCTATAACTACACTCCACTCTACGCGTCAGAAACTACAGACATCTTTCTGCCATGCCACCATCCGCAGGACTTCCCAAGGGCTGGCCTCAAGGGGTATCTTACCTTGCGGTGCCATCGTACTCTAAAAAGCTCTCGGGCGACATCATGAACAATTTGATCTTTGCAAAGTCAGACTTACCTTCAACTGTACAGGTACTTAGAACTACTGGGCCCTACTCAAACATCAAAATCACACCTATCACAACATCCTCTCACCCTGCCAACGGCCAGTTCGGGCTCTTCGCCAGCCGGCACCTTGACCCGGATACCTTCATATTACCATACTTAGGCTATGTCCATGATCAGACAGATGTTGATGAGACTTCGGACTATGATCTCTCCCTAGATCGAGAGCACGGTATAGGCGTAGATGCCTCGCGTAGAGGTAATGAAGCACGCTTTGTTAATGATTACCGAGGAGTGTCCACGAGCCCGAATGCAGAGTTTCGCGACATCTTTGTGGATATAGGGAATGGGAAGGTGGAGAAGAGGATAGGTGTCTTTGTGCTTAATGCTGGCAAGAGCAACAAGAGAGTCAAGGGTATTAGAAAGGGTGAAGAGATTCTTGTCAGCTACGGGAAGGGTTTCTGGAGTGAGCGTCTGCCTACTGGGGAATAACAACGAACACAGGACACGCTGGCGAAAACTGGCGAATTATTTCTCAGCTTATGGCCAGACTTATTGTGACAACCTTCGCATTACCAATGTACGCAGGCCATTGAAATGAACCGATATTTCCGAACAACAAGTTCGACTTGCACTAGTCCTTGGCAAATAGGAGATATTCTAGATATCGCTTTCCACCTAGGACTCAACTACGACACGCAGTCCATATTGCTCCTTCGTCAGGCCGAACCGTTTGTGTGCTTCTTCGGTGATCTTGTCTGTCTCGTCAGGCTCGTCACTATCTATACTTTCGCCATGATGGAGGGAAAATTCGTCACAGTAAATCTCAGGTCCCCTGACTTCCATGGACAAATTACTAGGTGTGGACTGTCCGACCACATCAGCTTAGGCAAACCACGTCAACTATGTTTTCATTGGCTGCGTAGTAGCGATAACTGGTAACGGCCGAAAGCGAGAGGCGTACTGCTGCGCCGCATGATGCTTCGACGGAATTGAAAGGCACGGGCAATGTGAGTCACTCATTGCATTCCAGGAGTTTCGGTCTTATCAACCATATTCGATTGTTGCTACCTTGAGCTTAGGATGCGCTTCATGCTCGAGGAAAACCCAACTACTAATCAGCTCATCCCCTCGAACGTGAGAAGGTTTACGTGGTATCCCTACCTTTGTATCGCAGCTCCTTTTCTTAATGCGCCCATGCGACAGCACAGAAAGTGGGAAATGGCCAAGTTCAAGCATAGACAAGAAATGCATTCCACGTGGTAGCCTTGGGCGACGGTTGGTACTGCGCATGACGTTTATCGAAATGTGCCTGAAACCGGGTCCTGCTTCGATTTCCTTGGGAAAAGCTTCTACACTACTCGGGCAGAAGATCCGGGACGATCACTTGCATCACAGGTCGCACCCTGCTGGTCGACATCCGAAGGCCCGGTGGTAGAGGATGGATGTTGGGATCAATGGCAACAATAGGCGACGCGGCAGCAACAAGCCACGTTCAGGAGGCTGGTAAAACCTGTTTCTATTTTACTCTCTATGTAGTGTGGCAGTGACGCCAGAGAAGCAATCAAAACGCAGGTTTCGGACGATCAAGTCGATCTTAGCCAGCGCCGCATTCCTTTTGAAAGAAGTAATCTGTGATCGGGGTCGGGTATCCGCGAATTGGCCTTGGTCAGCTTGGGGTCAGAAGTGACGTCGAAGTCTGAGTGCCTCTGTTGGGCGCTCAAACAAATCTTACTTGTACCACAACAATAGGGCTCAGCACTCATAGCCATCGCTTTTTATGTACGTCATTGCTTGCTCACTACGGAACTGCTCTGGAATACAGTTTCCTTCCAGTATCTCCAAATGGCGTGAAGAAAGTATGTTGTCAAAGGATGCGCTTCGGAATAGTATGCCGGAAGTAGCAGCCATTCGAACCGCGGGAGTCGCATTGTATGCAATGCAGGTACTGCCGCCGGTCACGATAGCATGGGATTTTCAGGAACAAAGGCATTCTAGCGCTGCACAGGTGGAATTACGATCACGATTGTGCGCAGTAATCCTGATCTGAGACAGCGTCTAACCCTTGCACCAGTGACGCAATGCGGGTGTTGCAACTTGGCGAGGTTCCGGAGCACAGGCAATCGCCAGATGAGCGTCTGTCTTCCAATCACGGCTGCTATCAACATGTTACGGCTGCCAGGGCTGAGCTTAGGCCGCGAATATGAGACAGTCGCTCAAAATTACTTTGCTAGAAGCCCAGGCCGGATTCAGCCAGGCTCCCTTCCCGCGGCGGCTTCGTCATGTCCACTTTGGTCAATGAGACTGCACATCCCCTCTGTCTAATAAAGACCCCCAGCCTTCTCCGATTCCCTTACACAACCTCCGATCCATTATCCTACTTCCCCCGAAACCTTGACTCAAAGTCACTTGTTGTACCTACTATCTCCTGATATCAACCCACCCAACCTTCCAGCACTTACCCCACCAACCAAATCATCGAACCACCGATCACGACTCCGCAGCGTCAGCGCCACCCCGGATTTGCCTAGAGCTCGTGTTCATGCGTGTCTAGTCTACTTAGGCCCTAAGACTTTATCATTTATACATATGCCCCGCTTTGCGCTCTGAACACTTTATTCTGCTGCGCTCGAATAACTCCAGAATCGAACCGGACTCTTCGTCCCATACATACTCGATAGATATTCGACAGAAGAATACGTGAATTGATACCATGGCTCCTCCCACTAGATTTGCACTGAGCAACGTAAGTAGCCATTCCCTCCAAGGAGGCTAGCCTTTACTCACGTTCACGCCAGGACGAATCCATGCAGAGATACATACTTTTGTCCTCACAGCAGGAAACTATCCGCCGTCGCATGTCTCTCGTACCTTCAGTCACTCCAATGTCAGCTCCATCATCCGAATTCCCGTCTCTCGCCCCGTCTCCGATCCATTCTCGATCGACTTGGACGGCTGACTACATTTCGGCCTGTCCCTCCCCAACCAATCCAATCCCAGCTCAACCAGGCGTAGCACATCGGCATAGCATTGTCGACACTCCAGATGCCCACAAGCTTTCCGAGATCAATCAAGAGATCAAAGCCACCCTGACCGAGCTTCTCAACACCGAGTCTGCACGAGCAGACGGAGAGTATCGTCAATGGATTCAGGGTCGCCTCCTTGATGCAGAGCATCAGATCCGTCAGCAACGCCGACGACGATCAAGCAGCTCCAATGATGATAGAGAGTTTGCTTCATCCATTGCTGAGCACCTAGATCTCCTCCACACGTGCAAGACCTGGGGCTAAACAAGACGCTTCCACAAACGCAGCTCACAACTCTTATGTTCAAGCGATCGCCTTGAGGGCAAGGATGGAGAGTTGTCATCACACAACATTCTACTGCTTGAGACATCATTGTCTACAGGATGAATCATTAGAGAAGTCATGATAGATCACGGTTAATGATAATTGTACTATAGCATGGTATTTGGAATTTGGCGCACGGAGTTCTGAAATGAAGTGCTCAAATCAGAATGGCATTATGATACCCACTGCGCGCAGTGCGCTGGGCAACTTTTTGGCTAGCCTATCAATGTATTGAAGACATAAATCACGATTTCAAGTACACTCCTACACATCCAGCTTCTTGTTGTTTCTGGGCTATGACTTAATAGCGACCCACTCATCTCTGCACCTAATTTTTATGCTCTTGGAAACTTGGTGTCGTGCGTGGATTCTGCAATTTGATATCAAGATGACTTCACAGTACCTCCACAGCTCCACATCAATAAGATCACACCACACAAAAACTTCCCGCCCTCCATCGCCTACGGTCCACAAACCCAGGAAAAGCGCATAGACCTGATAAGTCACGTCAAATCAATAAAATCTACCTCAAAATCCGCTCTTCAACATACTCCTCTGACGTCCACCCCCTCTACACCCGACCCCAATCCCTGCACTTCTTCCACACCACCATAACATTCGTTATCGCAAGCCTCCGACTTGCAGGCGAGTGCAACAGGCTACATTTATCGGTCCCAACAATATGCAAGCAAGCAAGCAGGATCCCCCGATCGCTGGATGCGGGGCGATCGACACCCCTACCGCAAGTGAGGGGCTGGCGAGCGTCCCAGACCCCCCGGACCCTTTTTTGCGTACGTGGTACTGTAGATAAATGCAGAGTGAGCTCACTGAACCGCACGCAGGGCTTGCGAAGGATTTAGCGGTAGGCTAGCGAGCGGTACGACGTTTACAGGACGTGGGTCGTGGATGTCGTGCATTGTCTAAAGCTGCAGCAAGTTGCGGTTGGCCCGTCTGTTTGCGCTTTGTTATCTGCCGGCTCCCGCTGCAGTGTCGATGCGGGGGCGCTGGATGGGTGTAGCGTCGGATTGAGCTGGAGTTGGTGAGGGGAAATTAGTGGCACCGAACCGGGTAGGTAGTTGAAAGAAATAGTCCCTTTGATGCCTGAGAGCAGAAAATATGAACGTGGAAGAGTGGCTTTTGTTGTCACAAGGAACAACCCCGTTTGGCTGGGGGTTTCCAGAACGACGGAGTGAGCTCCGAACTGCTGTTTGGGTAGCAATTCATGGTTCTAGGTAAGGCGTACGGATCCTGATGTAAGACCTGCGGAAGAGTCGGTTGCATTTTCTCGGCTTTTACAGGCCTAAGATGTCTACCTACGTCTCGCGATAATTAGCCCTTACTGGATTGGCGTATTCTATCATGGCTCATGGATCTCATCTATGCCGTTCTTGACATTATCAGATCGTTTCAACCCATTGTTAGCAAATCAAGGACTGGGTGCCTGCCGTGGTCTGATCACTTGCGAGAGAGAGCATAAACGCGTGTTCACTACTATCTATTCAAGCTAGAGATCAGACTATCGGTTTTACTATCAAAATCACCTTGGGCCATTCATCAACATCTCCATTGACGTCTGATCAATTTTTATCCGCTTCTAATATGCCACTCATGGTGCAAGAGACTACGCGAAGTTTGTACATGCTAGACTGTTCCGGTAGACGCAAAGTAGTGTAGCCGCTCAATTGCAGCGCCGACGTAGACGCAATTCTTGACAATTCACTTACTTCGTTGTGTTATGTATACTACCAATTTACAGTCTGGCGTCCGTTAATGGGGTGACTGTGTAAATCATTAAGCACGCAAGATGAGGCTTAAAATGAGGCATTTTGACGTATATCTTTAACTTTTGGTGCACCTAGTATATGGCTAGGTAGATGAGAGTATTGTGTGGCTGACGTAAGATTTGTAGAAAGTATGATAAGAATGTGAGAGCCTGCTAGTGCAACAAAGCAGGATCCATCACACAATCAAGCAACTTGCCTTATATGAGCCTAAACAGTTTACCGCCTACACGATCCCACTCGTCATCCCAACGATTCTCGCTCTCCTTCAAAGCTCCTTTTTTCAATGTCGGCAACGTGCTCTCCTTACTTCCAAAAAGGTCAACTAGCTGTTGAGCGAGTTGCTCCGAGCTCTCAAATCCCTTCCCATTTATATCTTCCTTGACCAATTCAGGCCAGGCTTCGAACTTGCCCCAGCCAACAACTGGGAGACCAGCACCAAACATGTCCACCACCTTCATTGGCAGGTCAACGCCGGAGGAAGATGTGTGTAGCGAGACACCCAGATCTGCGGCCGCTAAAAGAAGCGCGTAGTCCTCGGGCGTGAGCCATGCAGTTTGTATGACGACGTTGAGGAGCTTCTTTTCCTGGTTGAGCGCCCGAATTTTTGAGAGATAGTGTTCCTTGAGTGGGCCTTTGCCTGTGATGATGGCAAGAATGTTGGGCAAGCTTGTTTTTGAGGTCGCTTGTGCGGAATATGTGCTTAACGCATCAAGCAGGACCGAGAAGTCCTCATCTGCTGTCCAAGATGTCGAACTAACAATGAGTTTCCATGGGTTTTTTGCGGACGGGGAAAGATCTTTCGCATACTGCGCCGTTTCTGGCAGTCTGGAGAGGAACTTCGTCTTCTCCTGGGTACTGATTGGTCGAAAGATTGCTGCTGGTCGATCGTGAAGCGTGTGAGCATCCACACCGTAGCTTTTCTTCAATACGCGAGCCATGGCTTCGGTAACGGTAATGTGGTCTGATGCGAACCGCGCAAAGATGTTTTCATATAGGGCAGAAATGAGGACGAGTGGGTGCTTTGCGCCGAGCTTGAGAGCAAGAATCGAGTAGCCAAAATTATGCCAGTCAATGATCAAGCTCGTATTGCGGAAGTAGCTGACGAATGTCGTAATGGCAAGTGTCGGTATGGAAGGTGGGTTCTACTACAATCAATTTTATGAATAAGAATGGGCTTTTATCGCATACCTGCACCAACATATATCTTGCAGGCTCTGTCCGATAGCCAAGAGTACGATAGAGATTCTGGGCTTGCCATAGGGCTTTCAAGGGAGCGAGAATAGGAAACAGAAGCTTGCTACCGGAACGTAGAAGCGACGGCGCTGGCACTAACGGTACAATGTGAATCAGTGGGTTGGATACGATGTCCGGATGTATCTCAGACTCTGAAAATGTTAGAACAGTCGCAAGTCTCGAATTAGAAGACACAAACCATGATATCCGATGAGATAGACCTTGGCTCCATGCTTCGCTATACTTATTGCGTGGTACTGCATGCGCGGTGACCGGCCAATGTCGCCCAGCACCACCACCTGCGTGGTGCGACCTTGCTTGAAGTGTGGTTTCTTCTTCCCATCTCTACTTTTTGCTTCAATTTCCTCGCCTTTTTCATTCACAAGCCGGAGTGATTTGTCTTTGTATGGATCATATTGGGAGGGGAGCGTTACAAGTATAATGGTGAACGTGGTCGAGAGCGCAACCGCAGTCCACAGCGCAATTGAGAACCAGTAGTTGAACGTGTCCGTCAGAATCTCCTCGTCAAACATTGTGCGTAAATTGCAAATGTTGGCGGATTGCGGGGATTTGATGGACTTATGTTGGATTCGAGGTAGAGAACACGTGAGCACGTAGAGGGCACTAGTCCAGCCACAGCGCCACCAGCCGGGTGAAACTGTCCATCTGCCAATCTTGTCAATTGGACCCCTGAAGACGGCCGCTGCTGCGAAACATTCGAGCCCCGTCCAGTCGCCTCACCTCTCCACCACCCCGCACTCTGGTCTTTCCCTTTTCGCACATCATCCGTCTTGCCTCGCTGGAATCGGGCGCTGGACTGCCCCAGACGTGAAGCGCATCATCGCCTTCGGATGCCCCGAGCTGCCTTATCGACCCACCCCCGCCCGGCGCGTTGCCCATGGCGTCCACGTATGCGCTTCCCATAAAGTCTGCCGCACACGTTCACAACCATGGACACTCGCGATCGCTCTACTCCTCCGATCACTCTGCACCTTGGGGTAGCCAGAGTAATGGCGCGTCGCCAGTGAGGGGTCACAATTCACCAGCTGGGGGTCACCGCCATCACAGATCCGAAATGAACGGCCAATTGCACGCCCAAGGACTCTCGCCGTACAATACGGATCACGAGCACGCGCCCGAGCATAACCATAGCCATGCGCAATCGACCGAGTCTGCGTACTCTCTGAAGCCATTTATGCCTACAAGGCCAAAGGGTAGACCCCGGGGTGAATCAGACCTCGGAAGGCCACCTCCACGGCAGACAGGAACAGCGGGATTTGGCTTCTCGCCTATACAAGAATCTCCTGCTGCTCCACTCCCACCATCGTAGGGCTTAATCTGAAATCTAACGGCGAGAGAGGTGAGGCTAACATGTGAATAGATCATGGCTCGAGCTCCCGGAAGCCCTCACAGCTCTACTCGTTCCTCTGCCCTATCTCCTTGCTTCTCTCGCGTACCCGAGCGTTGTCGCGCAGACCCGAAGAATTCCTACTCCGCTATCAGATCCAGGATCCGAAATGGACAACCTTGGGTCCCAAAGCGCAGCGGACGGCAGGCAGCTTCTCCATGCTTGCACGCTCTCATCGACTACATTGATACTCGTCGGTCTTATCTCGAAAATTCGCTCGATTGTGGATCAGCCGCTAGATAGGCGGAAGTCTTTCGGCTCAGAGAAGGCCTCTGGGAGCTCATTGGATGCTTTACTGCATCTTGGTTCGCTGTGGCGTATGATCACAAATGGGCTTAGCGTCCTGCTACCCTTCTATGCAACAATGCAACTGGGAGGAGCCAGAGCCGCTATTTTGTTGCTAGCTGCTGTAGCTGCGGGGTTGGGAAGTTACGAACTGAAACTTGGGAAGCATTCACTTTTCGAGACCTCAAAAAGAACGTTCCGGACACGGAGGTGGACCTGCGGTGCAATCTTGCTTGGTGCTTTTGCGGATACATACACTTCTGTCGATGTGGCTAGCACTATATTTGGTTACCTAGCCATCGCGATTTCTATTGTGGCCTTCCCGCTACCGCTTCCGACTGCCGAATGGCTCCTCATGACTGGACCGAAGAGCCAGGATGGCTGGAATTCGCAAGCATCGACTCGGGCCTCGATACCGAAACCTTCGTCACCTCTTATCAGCACTCCTCATGACACGTTACTGACTCTTGCATCTGGCCTTGGACTTACGCTTGCGACAGTCTTGTATTCTAGCTTGGCTTCCTCATCTCCTTCTCTTTCCCACCATGCGATTTTGTTCTCGACTTTGTCAGTTGCTTCTGCGACGACTCTTGTATATCTTTCACTTCCCTCTGCCCTTAAAAGCTCAAAGAAGGGTGGTCTAGCGTTGGGTAGCCTGTTGACCGCCACTTTTGGATTCTGGGAGAATTTCGTGTCCTGGCAGACATGGACTCTCTTCTTTGCTACTTCCGTCCTTCTATTCGCAGCCATCATTTTCGATACCCGTTCCTTGCCGATACTTCGCCCGCATTCACACAGCCATTCTCACTCCGGGCATAAGCATCCTCACTCCCATGACCACCACGATCACCACCTCCATGGTAACCACTCTGGGGTCTCGAGCTTCATCATTGCGCGCTGCACGCCAGGATCTATCATACATAGCATCATGATCGAGAAGGATTCGCGGCGTATCGCTTACTTTGGGGTGTAAGTCTTCTCTACTCATTTCAGACACCAATTCGTGCTTCTATGCATTGATATCCTTTTGTAATCACATCTCACTAACTAATATCGATTAGTCTCAATCTCTCTTTCATGCTTGTCCAATTTTTCTATGGCTATGTTAGCGGATCTCTTGGTCTTCTTACCGATAGCATTCATATGCTTTTCGATTGTGCCGGGCTTGCAGTTGGATTGGCGGCCGCAGTCATGAGTAAATGGCGTCCCAATGTCCGATTTCCCTATGGGTATGGCAAAGTTGATACGTTGTCCGGCTTTGCCAACGGCGTGTTTCTTTTGTAAGTGCTTCTGTATGCAATTGTTAACGTCACATCTGATGGATTCCAGGCTTGTCAGTGTGGAGATCATCTTTGATGCATTTGAAAGGCTATGGGAAGGCTCTCAACTGCATCGCCTTAATGAGCTTCTCATTGTCAGCGTCCTTGGATTCTTGGTGAACATCGTGGGCCTAACAGCGTTTGGACATGCTCACCACGGCCACGGGCATTCGCACGATCAGTAAGTCGAAGAATGATTTTATCTACTTGTTACCTGCTAACAAGAACAGCGACCATGGGGATCATGGTCATTCTCACGGCCATTCCCACGACAACGAGAACATGCAAGGCATCTTCCTCCACATCCTTGCTGATGCGCTCGGCTCCGTAGCCGTCATTGTCTCAACACTTCTGACCAAGTACTATGGATGGTCTGGGTGGGATCCGATTGCATCATGCATCATCGCAATTCTAATCTTCGTCTCGGCAATTCCCCTCGTCAAAAGTTCTGGAATGCGGCTGATGCTTTCGCTGCCTGCGGACGTCGAGTATGGCATTAGGAATGCTCTACAAGAACTAAGCTCGCTCAGGGGGGTTGTTGGCTATGCTGTGCCAAAGTTCTGGCTTGAGGACGAAGGTGCTGCGCATGCTGAGGTTCACGCCAAAGAACATGATGACTGCGATCATGGTCATTCGCATTCGGGTCACGATCACGGTGACGATCACTCAGGGCATGACCATTCACATTCCCCCTCCCATGCGCACAGCCACGACGGGCATTCACACGACCACTCACATCATGATCATGACCACGATCACGACCACAGCCACGATCATGATCATGACCATGACCACAACCCTCGACAACAGAAAATTCTAGGCGTCATTCACATCATCGCATCTCGTATTGCCGACCTTGAAGATGTTCGGGAACGTACACAGCAATTTCTCAAGGGACGAGGCATGGATGTTGTCGTTCATGTGGAGAAGGAGGGTGAGGGCCGTTGCTGGTGTGGCGGAGGCACCAAGTCGAACTGAGCGTTACCGTCTCACTTATGATAGCATCTTATGGCGGAGTCATGGAGTTTCTTTTGTGGAACATGTCTTCGGAACCCGCGTTGCACTTTCTAGTTTTTACACGCGAACATGTATTTGTACTGAAGCATGGAGCGGCTTTTCCCTTCGTACATTCGCGAGAACAAGATATCACTTTCAGATCGTATATAGACATGTATAAAATATGCGCAAATTTTTACAAGGAAATGTTTTGCTTGATCGGTACCTGGAAAAATTCTAGCAAATGTTGGGGAAACAGCAATTTGTTTTTGTGCGGTGTCCCCAAAAGAATTAAGATGATAACAGTGAACGCACGAGTCAGTGCCACTCATGGCTTCTTCAGTGCTTGACTCGCGTGCGTACAAAACTTAGGCGAGCAACCACTTCGCTTTCACCTTTACCATAACAAGCTCTTCAGCAACAATGACTATCCAACTTTCATCTCTACGATCAATAACTGCACTACCTAGATCAAAATGTCTGATGTCACCGAGCTGAAATGCTGGCCTTGTTGTGTCGACGCGATCGACTGGTCCCAAGATGGAATTATTGCCGTATCTTCTATTGACAATGTTGAGCTGTTGGTGCGTTCACATTCCTATCTATCGTATCTCATGCTAACTAGAACCAGTTCCCAAATACCAATTCGAACGACACAGAAGAAGAAATATCGTCATGGCAGCACATTCCACTCCCAGTTTCATTTTTCTCTTTCTACGAGCTGCCGGAAAAGGAACCCGCGCCGGTCTCCACTTACTCCATCGGCGAAGAAATCTCTGAAAGCCTTCCTGTCAGTGTGGCATGGTCGCCACCAGGGCTCGCTAAACATAGAAGATGTGCTCTTGGAGCGCTGACCTCGAATTTGGTTCTATCTATCTGGTCCGCCGACGCAAAGCCGCAGGATAAAGTCAGCTGGGAGCGTCAACTCTTAGTGAATGATGCGCTCGCTGCGTACTTCGCTGAGAATGCTCACGAAGAGAGCATCTGGATCGATGATCCTGTAGAAAAGATGCGGCTCCGAACACGCATTCGAGCATTCGCCTGGGCACCTTCACTACCCAATGTGCTTACGATAGGAATGGTTGGCTCGCGACTCTCGTGGGGTCAACAGCTGATTGCCCTCTCTAACGACGACAATCAAATCGCTTTTGTAGTTGTCGACTCTCCCACCTCTACACTCGGAGCTGACGAAGACTGGAGCGCTGAGGTTCTGAATCATTGTTCTGTCAGACCAGGCCCTGAAACCTCTTTCACAGATCTGTCTACTTTTACCTTTGACGATATGATGCGACAACGCCGGTACATTTCATGTCTAGCCTGGAGTCCATGGACTATCAGAGGCAATTGCTATCAGTCCGTGCTAGTGTACGCTACAGGTGACGATGTCCGAGCGCGCCTCGTCACATACAGGCAAAGTACCATCAGCTTTGGGGGTGAGATTATCTACCAAAATGTTACAGTAGGGGAGAATGGACCAATGAGGTGGTGTCCCTGGGTCGAATCTGACGATAAGCTCAAGCTCGCCATTTTCGCCAACAATGGCCTCGTCTGCCTTTCTATATCCGCTACGGATGCTACAGAAGTCAGCCGAACATTCCATGATCTGGACGGACGCTGGGACGAAATATCAGGCGTCTTTTGGGAACAAGTCTCGAAAGCTGCGCCTCGCCTCCACATCTCATCTTTGGTTTCGACGATAACATGTCCTACAGCCACTCTTAAGCTCTCTGATGATGTGCTCTCAGGAGGGCCATCCCCGAATTGGCGAGAACAGATTAGTGATGCCCAAGCACTGTTTAGCGCCAAAAAGGGTCTTCAAGGTCATGTTAGATCAAGGGTATGGGGTTTGTCAGGTTCCCCTCTGGGAGATTTCATCGCGGCCTGCCATACCGTTCACCCCTCCGATATGATGGAATATGGACCACCCTCAGATCGTAGAAGTACAATCGCTATTAACGGCTTGCGAAGTTACGATAAAGACTTCATGGAGTTTCCGGCTCGGGACGTTACCGCAGAAGGAGTCGCGTTTACGCTCAAGAAGTGGGCAGAGAACACCGTTGAGGATGTGGATCATATTCCAGGCTTCATTGAAGAGATGGTGAATAAGATTATGAAGGTGTACGGCGTGATACAGGCTGCTGAACCTAGCGAGAGCCCCGTGGCCCCCTCATATGGTTCTCGAGATCTGAATCGGTTCACCCAAGAGTTCAAGCGAATAGCTTTTCTCGACCCGAACTCGCTAAAAGACCGCTGCAGCATCTTGGCCACGCAAGTTTGCTCTCCAAACACATCCACCGACCTAGCTAAAACCCTTATCGCCTATCGCCTCGCCCAAGCTGTCCAAACTCTCCCATCCGCCCTCTCTAGCGCCACTCCGTTCAGTGCCGAAATCTCCTCAGCCCATCGCCAGCTCATCAATTTAATCAATGCCGTGACCGACGAGGCTTCCAACCAGTCTGAATTGTCGTCATCTCTCGGCGCCGATGCCTGCGAGATCTGTAAAGCAGTCATACCTTTCACGGATCTGCAGACTGCGACGTGCGCAAATGGCCATGAGTTTCCGAGATGCGGGCTCAGTTTTCTAGCGATCCAGGCGCCGCGCATAACAAAGTATTGTGGTATTTGTAATACGCCGTTTTTCAATGACCACTTCGTGAAGGAGCAAGGGGTCGTGGGTCGCGCGTCAAGTAGGCAGGTAGAGATGACCGAAGGCGAGCAACCTGGCACCGAGGATGGGGACGATAGGGACGGTGGCGGACAAGGGCCTCCTCTATCTCTGGCGAGAGTATTATTTCTTGCTTGTGACGTATGCATCTATTGTGGTGGGAAGTTCACTGGATGATTCATGATACAATGAGGCCTCTACGTCATATCTGGTATATGAACATGAAAGACTTTTTGACCTGAACGATTACAGGACCGTTACTACTTCCGGAACCTACTTTGACTCAATCTCTATGAATCGCTCGTAACGCGCTGAAGCATTTGTATCATTAATTTGTATGGAACTGGGTATCTAAAATCATTTGAACTCCTCTTAATGCATGTTTACCCAATCGAAGCTCCTATGTAATTTTAGGTGGATATCTCTTGTTGAACACTGTCTTCTTCGCTCCCTATCTCGACACACCAGCACTCATCTTTGCATTCTCCTTAGGCATCTTCTTACCTACACCCAAGCCCTCGATCTCGCCTTTCTTGAAGTAGTGCGGCGCATACGTTGTGAGCCAAGTGTCCTCGATAGGAAAACAAGTTCGCGCCCATTCTTTGGAAGTCATAACAAGTTCAAGGAAGCAAATGAGCTTCGGTCGCTGCTCAAGTAAGGCTGAGCTGGGGTGGATATACACCGTCATTCCATTCCTGAGCGTGCGGTAGCTGGCTCCGTCTCTCATTAACCGTCCTGTATTTCGAAAATATCCTGCTGTGAGGGCTTTGCGGATGGCAATGTGGTCTGCACCGCAGCTAGATGAAGGATCTACGCTAACCCTCTCGCAAATTTTGACAAGTTGATCTCGAACGTCTCGGGCGCGGGTTAGTGTTCGATAGTCCAAGAAATTTTCTTTTGTCCAGAGCATATCCCAGCCCGATTCTTCGAAAGCTTGAAACACTTTCAAGAGGAGGAGAACGTCTCCGCCCTCCTTATCGATGAATCTGTTCCTTGCGGCATCGGCGTGAAGTTTCTTGTCCTTGGGCCGGATGAAGAGCGTGCCGTTACCATCACTTGCCATTGAGACAATGATCAGGATCTCGTGAACAGCTCCTAGCTTATCAGCTTCTAGGATCGCTCTAGAAAGCATAGGGTCTAAGGGAAACTCGGACATCCGCCGGCCAACCGAGGAGAGCTCTCCTTGCGCCGTCAATGCTTGGAGCGAGTAGAGATCACTTAACGATTCGATCAATGCGTCCGGCGAGGGCGGATCGAGGAAATCGAAATTAATTAAGTCATTAATGTTTAAGGATTTCAAGAGAAGAACAGTGGGCGCAAGCGGCACCCTCTGAATTTCGGGCGGTGTAGATTCGGGTAGTTCGTTGTAGAAGGCCCATTTTGAATACATCCGGAGCGCGACGCCCGGACCGGTTCGTCCAGCACGCCCAGCTCTTTGAGCAGCGCTCGCTCGGGAGATAGGAGTAACAACTAGAGAGGACATCCCAGTCTTACTGTTGTATACGTTCTGCTTTTCGTACCCTGAATCGCAAACATATCTCACTTGACTGATAGTGACTGATGTTTCTGCAATATTTGTCGAGAGAATTACCTTGCGAGAGCCCGCTGGTGTAGGTTCAAAAACACGAGCCTGAAGCTCGGAACTGAGTGACGAGTACAAAGGTAGAGCTATCAGTTCGGGGGCTTTTGTGAGCTTTCGAGCCGTCTCCTCAATACTTTGTATACCAGCTTCTATCTCATCAGCTCCGGGAAGGAATGCGAGTATGTCACCAGGGGGCTGGGTGAGATGGATCTGCCAGACAGTTGTCACAATTGCAGATAAATAGTTCGCCTCGGGTTGCTTTGCATACGAGACTTGGACATCGTACGTTCTACCCGGAATGTTGAAAATGGGAGCATCGTCAAAATATGTCGAGAATTTTTGTGCATCCAGCGTAGCTGAAGAGATGATGAGTTTTAGACCTGTGGCCTTTTGTATGTCTTTGACAAGAGGGAAGAGGAGATCAGTTGCAAGACTTCGCTCGTGAGCCTCGTCGAGCATGATGCAGCTATAATTGTCGAGGGACGGATTTCCCATGAGCTCTCGAAGCAACATACCATCCGTCATATACTTAATCTTTGTTTTCTCGGAACAGCGGTCGTCGAACCTAACGCTGTATCCCACAGTGTGACCTAGTTTTGTACCTACCTCTTCCGCAACTCGCTGAGCAACCGACATAGCGGCAACACGACGGGGTTGAGTGCATCCAATGATCCGTGTATCTCCGTTCTTTGACATGAGCTCCCAGGCAAACTGGGGCACTTGGGTAGTCTTTCCACTACCAGTTTCCGAAACAAGAATTAGAACTGGATGTTCGGATATAGCGCTCTCTAGTTGCTCTTTATACGCGTAGACGGGCAGACTTTTCCGAACCTCATCAATCGATTTTGCTCGCTTTTCTGCTGCATCGAGCTGGGCCTCTAGGCGGGCGGTTTCCAGATCTTTTAATTTGATGTCGGTATCGAATTGAACGCCTTGAGAGACGTCAAAAACGTACTCATAGTCCTCTTGTTGTTCGCGCACTGGCTTTTGGAATTGTGCCGCTTTAGCGCGTGAAGACACTTCCTGCTCCCATTGATCTACTTCCGAAATATACTTGTCTTTCGTTTTCCGGTTCAATACTTCGCTCTTTTCAGAAAATTCCGAGTCAGGGAGCACATAGCCATCAAGTCCATCGGATATAGCCAATCTCTGTTCGGCGATTTCAAGTGTAGCACGATTCCTTGCAAATTGCTCAAGCTCACGACGGCTTAGCTGTGCGCCATGTGTTCTTTCTTCCTCTGCCTCCTCGGCAACTTGGGTCCTCAAGAGTGCTAGCCTTTCCGCCTCTCGCTTCTGAAGATATTGCTGGCGCGATCTGATACGGAGCTCGTCCACGTCTTCGAGACCTGATCGGTTCGCGGACATGTTGAGATGTCTTTCGGGGCCTACGGGCGCTGTTCGATTTCGTGGTACGAAGGTGGCGGTAGAGGTCTAGCGATTTGATGGAGCGACACTGTCGAGCTACAGAGAGCGGCTTCGATTTCAAGAAAGAAATCTCAGGCTCCAATCACAGCGGTGAATGGATTGAGCGAGCTTACAGAACGATTTTCGGGAGTGTTTATCATTGGCCATGTGTTGAAGAGCTAGAGGTAAAGAAAGTTACAATTGTCTAACAGATGCTTCGGCGAAACTATTGTTCCGTTCCGAGCCTAATAGCTCGATTGCTCCGAATGGAGCGAGGATATCCATCAACTACATTTATGAGGCCACAGAGCCTAGGCATCTGGTAAGAGCATGCAATTTCACTATACCATTCTCATGTGCGTGCATAAATATATATCAAATTCACTTCAACGAATGAACGTTTACTAGCTTCCCAAGACATTACATCGTATGAAGAAGTGATTCCTAATCCCTACTATAAAAGTTTAAAGCTACCGGATGGCATAAAGAAGACACTGCGATCATCGGAAGTAAACACCAAGCACGGCCACCTTCGATTATCAAATCAAAACTAATCATGAATCAAGATCAACGGGAGCTTGAGTTCTCAGCGATATTGGCACGTCGTCAGTTGCCGGCGTACCACCGGCGTTCCACTTGACCCTATAGCATATTAGACTTTCTCTTGTAACAGCATCACGAAACTCACAAGTAAATGCCTGTCTCATTTGTTGGCGTCGCAACAAATTTCATCTCGATTGTAGACTCGTCGTTCGTGTGGAATGCCCAACCTCCATACAAACCAAAACCAGTGGTCGTTGAGCCATCACCGAGGGTCTGATTCCCCTGGACAAAACCTACTGCGTTGAGGGAGCCTTCCGTTGTGTCAATGTACATTGTGGGTTGAGAAGTCTCATCTACAGTGCTGTCTGGCGTTGCGACGAACTCTGTATCGTCGTCGCTTTTAGAGACTTTTCCGGTCAGCGAAGATTATCCTTCCCCTTGGAATCGCACCTACTTGTAACGTTGAAGGCTTCGGACGCAAATGATGGAGCGCTTCCGCCGACGTATGCTTGGCCTTTACACTGGTGAGAGGATTATCATCTATAAGTTCACTAAACTAACCATCGGCGTAAAACATTCGAAGCCCCGATATGCTCCCAGTGCTATAGGCATAGAGATTGAATTCACTATCTGCGCAGAGGACGTTCTCGACACATGCAGTGAGTACCGCGATTAGAGAAAGTTTGGAAAACATTATGGAGAAAGAGGGGCAAGGAGTGACTGAATCAAAGAGGACTAGGGGAGCGGCAACAACCACAGCTTGAGGGGGGGGAAACCGACTTTGATATACGCAAATATCTCTGCTCCGCCTTGCCACCAGTACGAAAGCTTGCGGTCTTGCCAACGCCGTCGTACATCCAGCTTGCTGACGACTCTTCTGACATGGAGTGCTGTCTAGCGTTGTCTGAATAGGCCATGCCACTGCATCGAGTCCGGTCATTTGACCTTATCAGAGAATCAATAGTCTAGGTCTTCATGTATGCAAATCCTGAATGTGCGTCTTCTTTTGCCCTGTCAGCCTACAGAATCAGGTATGTGAGGCGTCGGTTTAGTGACTCCGAATCACACACAAGCATGCCCAGTGGAGCACGGCGACTAAAGGCGTTCTGTTCCTGCAGTAGGGAGCGCCTGAGGCTTACGACGCTCTAATGCTTATTGGCTTTTGGTCTACCAAGAAGATGCTTGTCCCCCGGCTACGCGATTCTGTTGGCACAATGATCCAGCCTCGGCATCAAGCCTAGCGCTTGTACGTGCGGCGAACTTAACTGTTCTGGTTTACTTCATGTCGGTACGGAACCGTACTCTTGGTTTTTTGTCGGAGGATTCGTGACTCGCGGGAGCGCCCGACCGCGGAAGACCTAACCACGCGATGACGCGTCGTCACACCCCTGCTCTAACCTACCTACTTCAACCCACTCATTTACCTATTATCATGCAGCTACTACCAGATACCGACTTCATGTACTGTAGAGTCCGGAGCCTCGTGTTGGGCCTTTCAGCCCCTTTGTAAAGCTTACTACGCTACTGCAGGCTTTGTTGCCCTCCCACCTAGACTACATCATCTTGCCTCATACTTGGTCTATTCTTTCCGCGATTATAGACATTGCACGGGGCACGGATTTTGTCTAAGCTTCGGCGGCCATCTCTATAGAAGGAAT
The DNA here is from genome assembly GCA_030378425.1 of Periconia sp. TS-2. Classification (NCBI taxonomy): domain Eukaryota; kingdom Fungi; phylum Ascomycota; class Dothideomycetes; order Pleosporales; family Periconiaceae; genus Periconia; species Periconia sp. TS-2. Next base: position 617,440 of record JASNQO010000014.1, on the reverse strand, counting down.
TTATCAAGAACAACCAGTTGAAGTGTTTTCAGAATTCTGAAAACCGGCTCGGGTTATACTTGAGTCTGGTCATTGACATTTCTACTGACAGACCAAGATACAACATTTACTCGGTGTTTGATGCAACACAACAAAATAGAGACCGGCTCTCGGCTGATGGTGATGCATTGCCGTATCGTAGACAATATATCGACTTCTCCACATATTCTTGTCATGACCCTTCTCAGTAGAGCGTTCTATGTCTCTGCTTGCAACCACAAACTCTTACTACGGCCCTGACTTTGAGCCCTGCAGAGAATCGGTAAGATGAGAACACGCGTCTGCTGGCTCTTAGCCCTGTAAGCGTGGTAGCCGCACGATTCCAACCCCGGGGTTTAATAGCTTACCGACCACATACGTGGGTGTTTCCTCTTTAAGGTATCATGTCAATGGTCCGAGCTTGTTTTGTCCGTGTCACCCGCTCTTGCATGCATGAAGTTCACGTTTCTAAACACGGGCCCACCCAAGGGTTCACCTCTGTACATTCATTCCTCCGTGCGTGCAGAGCCTCCATTCCTGTTCCCAGGCGGGAGGATCCGCACTAGGATGTATTGATTCGATTCACTTGACGCCTTCAATAGCTTCCAAGCGTTAGATCCAAGTCAGCGGCCCTGCGAGCGGACTTCGCGAGTTACGCAAGTCTTCCTCTTTCCATACTTTTGGGTAGAGGTACGTATGCTATCTGCAGTTATTGCTTTTTTGAGTCACTCGACATAGTCAGATAGACACTACGGCGGCTTCATCGTTGACGTGTCTCTTAGTCTCCAACTCCATGTGGATTGATCCGCGTGCTCCGTATAGTATTCACACTGGTTAGCGACTAATGTGATACTGCTCGAATGCTACGCGAGCACATCACACAACACACCTGCGTGATGGTCGGCCCGATCTCGCGCCTGTGGTAGCATTAGGCGATCCACGGTCTCTCGTATTGTGATACGACGCATGAGTAGGTTCTCAATTGGGTCTCTTCCTTCGTACAACGTCCATTTTGCTCGAGTACATATATCTGATATGTCAGTCCATCGTTGACCGTGTCGAACTTCATCTTCTAGTTGAAGCTCAATCCATTCAAGTTCAAATTTAGTTGTCTTTTACTTCTGTCCCTCTTTCCACCTATTACTATGGCTTTCCTCCGAACACTCTTTTGTTTGGTTGCAGCAGTAGCCGCCGTACCTGCTCCTCAGGCAGAGACAAGCTCAGCTTCTGCTTCAGCCTCAGCTTCAGTAACATCTTCAGCTGCTGGGTCTGCCTGCACGGGTAACACTGCATCTGATCGAACTACTTGGTGTGACTATAGTATTGATACAAATTACTACGATGAGGTCCCGGACACGGGAGTCACAGTTGAGGTACATACCCAAATCCCAGAAAACTCAGTAGCAAATGGTAACACTTTCAGTACTGGTTTGAAGTCACAAACATCACAGCAGCGCCAGATGGTGTTGAGCGTGTTGTGTTAGCCGTCAACGGCTCCGTTCCCGGACCCACTATCGAAGCGAACTGGGTACGTGCATCTTCACACCATATGTATTGCCGAGCAGTGCTAACGGAGGCGCTCCAGGGAGACACCCTGAAGATCCATGTCACGAACAGCTTGACGAATAATGGCACGGGAATTCACTGGCACGGCATTCGCCAGAACTGGACTAATCAGGAAGACGGCGTGCCTTCCATCACACAGTGCCCCATTGCGGTAGGTCATTATGTCGAGACATCTCCAAGATAATTTTGCTAATTGGAATTGAAGCCGGGAGAGTCCTATACATATACATGGCGAGCGACCCAATATGGCACTTCATGGTATCATTCACATTACTCGTTGCAGGCTTGGAACGGTAAGTCTAGAAAGGACTGAATAATTACCGTAATTGAACTAACCGTTGAAGGCGTATTCGGTCCTATGGTGATCCATGGCCCTGCCACCGCAAATTACGACGAGGAATTCGGTACCGTTATGCTTAGTGACTGGACTCATCAGACAGCCGATGAGAAGTACACCTATGCGCAGACTGTCGGCCCACCTCTTCTTGACAATGGCCTCATTAATGGTGTGAATACCTATGAAGGCGGTGGCTCACGCTTCGAAGGTAGCTTCGAAGCTGGGAAAAGCTACCGCATACGTCTAATTAATACCGCCATCGACACTCATTTCAAGTTTGCGATTGATAATCACACTTTTACGGTACGAAGCCGTGACATACTAGCTGAGAATTTCTGCTAATCACATTCACACGTCAGGTTATTGCGAATGACTTTGTTCCTATCGTTCCTTTTGAGGCCGACTACTTGGACATTACTATGGGTATGGACCTTTGATAAGTTTCCAAAATACCAGTGTCGTTAACAAAATTGCAGGTCAACGTTACGATATTATCGTGTCAGCAGACCAACCTGTATCCGACGTGACAGATTACTGGATGCGTGCAGTTCCCCAGGCCGGCTGCTCATCAAACAATAACAGCGCCGATATCCGAGGCATCATTCGCTATGACAGCAGCTCTACTGCAGACCCGACAACTAAAGCCTATGACGCGCTTTCGGACGATACCTGCGTTGATGTCGACCTTTCCAACCTTGTACCCCACGTTTCCCAAACTGTCGTCAATCCATCTGACGACTCGGATTTAACCGTCAGTGTCGCTAAAAATAGCGCCGGCCTGTTCAAATGGCAAATCGGTCTGAATAGCATGCTTGTGCAATGGGACAACCCGAGTCTGTTGCAAATCTATGATGGTAATGCGACCTTTGAGAGCGAGGAGAACGTTTACACTCTCCCCGATGCAAACACATGGGTCTATTTTGTTATTTCAAGCGCGATTCCGGTGCCTCATCCGATTCATCTTCACGGTCACGATTTCTTCATCTTGGCTGCGCAAGACAACGCAGACTTTGATTCGAGTGTTACACTTAACTTTGATAATCCGCCGAGAAGGGACGTGGCGAACTTGCCGACAGCTGGCTATCTTGTGATTGCTTTCTTGACTGATAATCCAGGCGCATGGCTGGTGAGTACTCCTTTGCCTGGCGCTAGTCGCCGTGTTTGGACCAAGGAGCTAATGTATGGTGATAGATGCATTGCCATATCGGCTGGCACACGTCTGAAGGCCTCGCGTTGCAATTCGTAGAGCGCGAGGACGAGATATCGGCACTGCTCAACACAGATACCTTGCAGGATACCTGCTCCGCTTGGAACTCGTGGGCAGACTCTACCGGCATCGAGGTCGAGGACTCAGGGGTGTGATGGGATGGAGGGTTCTCGACGAGGGTAGGAAACTGACTACATGCGCCAAGGTGCTAGGAGTGCGCGTAAACACCACAATGACATGTTTGAGGAGCAAAGATAGTGTGGAGGATGGGGATGTTGGTGAGAGCTAGATTTATTTGCGGCGGATGTGACGACTTTTGGAACAACCTCACGACCTGATTATTCTCCTATGTCTTAATTTGTAAATTATAAACTTTGCGTGAGCAACGAGCTGACCGATTACCGGGAACACGGAGGTCAAATGCAATAGTAATGGTGTTCTCAACTGGCGCTAGCCTGGTATACAATACTGCCGGTGTCTTCGTATTCATCCGCAACCCCAACCGTGCGCGTCTTGTACCTGCACCATGTCTATAATATACCCTTGAGCTTGTCAAATGCCATAAACCCACACATTTTCCCCATATCCAAACCTCCAACCTGATCCACGTCTAATGGCTAATATATTGAAACACAGCGCTGACCACATCCTCCTGTGTTTCCTGCCTAAGCAACAAATCTTGGATCTGGCCTAGCGGCCCCTGTTCCCCGTCATTCACAAAATGATTCCAAGTGCTCGTGTCACCGTACAGCATAGCCGGGGCTTTTATCACCTGTCTCCCATCTTCTTTCCGGCATCTTTTGCACTTGAACGTATCGTGTGTGTCGCTAGTGGTATTATCCCTATACTGGAAAAGCTCTCGCAAGGAATCAAGGCTAAAATGCCGCTCCACGTCCTCCGAGGCGTCAACAACGCACGAAGACAGGGATTGCTTGTGTGACTGGCGCTGGAAGATCTTTTCCTCAATCGTACCAGTAGTCATGAACCGGTATACGAAACAGTCTTTCTTCTGGCCGTCACGCCACACACGGGCTAAGGCTTGCTGGTCGGCAGCGGGGTTCCAATCCGGATCAAACAAAACTAGTCGATTTGCGCCAATTAAATTTAGACCACAACCTCCTGCTTTGGACGACAGAAGAAAAACGAACTCAGGACCCTCAGGATCATTAAACTTGTCGACGAGCTTTTGGCGTTTGTTGACGTTCATTGTGCCGTCCAGACGGAGGCACCCGTAACCTCGGGCGCGGCACAATGCCGCAAACACATCGAGAGTTTGTGTGTAGTTCGAGATGAGCACGATTTTGTCATTTGTGTTTGCTCGAATGGAGGCTAGCATGCGGTCTAGCACGAGCATTTTGCCGGAGTACCAGACCTTGACATCCCTGTCTCTGCCTCTTGCCTCTTTAGGAACAAAGTCTTCGGGAAGTACATTCTCACAGCCTGGGAGATCTTCAGGTAGGTCGAGGAGGTCGGGGTGATTGCAGAGTTTCTTAAGCATACCGATTGCTTTTAGGGGTTGTGAGCTTTTACCGCGCAGGAGGCTCTTGATGTCAGGAGATTGGAGAAAATGGTTGTAGAGATCCTTTTGGAAGGGTGAAAGGTTGCAGAACACAACATGTTCGTATTTGACGGGTAAGTATTTCGAAAGAATGTCGTTGGTACGGCGGATAATGAATTTGTTGACGAGGGTGAGGAGTTCAGCGAGTCGTTCATCGCCCTTCTTTCGATCCTCATCTGTCCCATCGGCATCGCGGCCTCGCAGAATGGGTATCTCAAACTGCTTGCGGAACTCATTCCGTGTGCCGAGATAATTAGGGTTGGCGAAGTTGAGTAGGGAGAAGTACTCGGAAAGGTCGTTCTGGATAGGTGTACCGCTAAGAATGACACGTTTCTGTACGTTGAGACCATTTAGCGCTGTGAATGTCTGACTCTCTCCATTTTTTAACCTGTGTCCTTCATCACATAGCAGTAGACCAATGGGCGTGTTGGCGAGCTCTCCGACGTTAAGACGCAGCGTTTCATAAGATACAATCAGGACAGGTCGGACGACTGAACGACCCGAAGCTATGCACCATTGTCGCATCTGCTGAACAAGTTCCTCTTTGGATGCTTTGCCGTCGATAGCAAAAGGATGGATAGCATCTGGGCCGAGCCACTTGACCAATTCATTCGCCCAATTTCGAACCAAGCTGGACGGGCATGCTATAACACATTTCTGGATTGTGGGTTTTCCAGCGTCGGGAGATTGCTTTAGCAGCGTCCACATAAGTGTGATGCACTGCAATGTTTTACCGAGACCCATCTCGTCCGCCATGATGCAACCATTTGCTTTGGAATCAATCATACCTGTGGTAGCGCGGTATAAAAACTTAACGCCTTCAACTTGATGTGGGCGAAGAACTTTGGCCAGTCGTGGATCGATGACGACGGGCACTCTAGGTCGATCATTATCAACTTTCTTCTTCAAGCCTAGAATGTCTGCGAGGCTTTTGTGCACCAGTGGAATATCCAGATCTTTCTTTTCCTCTTGACTCAATTTTGGTTCCACCTCCTCCTTGGCTATAGGCTTATCGTCGACTGTAGGGTCGTAAAGAACAATTGCAAATTCTCCGCTTGGGTCGTATAGCGGTCGTGCAACAAATACGCGACCTAGTCGCATACCTAATAACGGAGCTGGACGGAAAGAGTTGTATGATTCCGTATCCTTGTTCTTTAGAGGAATCACGAATCTTGTCTTGAATGTGGTCTCCTTGTCCTTAGGCTTGAATACAGGGAACCTGTTTACGTCTCGAGTGGCAAGGGCTAAGCGATCCTCATTCGAGTATGCCTTGTCGCCATCCTCATTCTCGCCATCTGCACCAGCATAATTTACCTTTCGCCGTTTTCTTGCGGGTTTGTCCGAAGCGCGCGTCGACGTTGCAGAGCCGGGGCATCTGAAGGGCTTATGCAAACGATCGGCCGAGGAGGGCGTGCCGTAGAGCCTTGTGGGTGTCGCGGAAGAAACATTACCATCACCTGTTTTGAGGAGTTTGGGTCGGTGCCTAGTCTGTGTTAGCAGCTTAACTCGCGACTTTGCATGATCGACTCACATCGTCGTATAGAGAATTGGTATGGTGGAAGGGTGATGATGGCGGCGACGCGTCGTGGAAGACCAGAGGTCAGGCGAAACGCGTCGGCACGTGCGCGCTAAGCCAAAAGTCGCACTTAGAACGAAATCTTTGTGATCATTACCTGCTATTTTGTAAATATAGACAACCAATAGAATGCTTGATGATAACCAGCTATTGTGCATAATATGATTATTGCTTGATTTTGCATACTCGTAGGCTAGCTAGTTTGGAACCACATAATCGCGAGCACCCTCTGTACTGAATAAGACCACGACCGACTGGTCATCTAAACCAAGTTTCTTCTCTTTGACTAATCTCCTCAGTGCACTCAGGGGTGCTCCACCACAAGGTCCGTTCTGCACACCTAGACTGTGCAAGTATTGTACATCTTGGTGGGCTTCGATGTCGGATATCTTTATACTGGCATCTACACCTTTTTGCAAGATTGGCCACGCTGTGTATGACACAGTACCACAATTCATTCCATTCATAATTGTGTGACCTGTGGTGATGGGTGTGATCTTTCCGGCTTGTAGGCTAGCTTGAAGACAAGCTGCCGTTTCTGGCTCTACGGTTATGACGCGTATAGACGGGTCTTTGGACTTGTAGTGCATTGCTACCGCTTGCGCCCAAGACCCAACTCCAACTGACGCTATGGCATGAGTTGTTAAATTTATGCCAAGCTCTTGTAATTGCTGGTCTGACTCAGAGAGCATAGTAGAGTAACCTTCGACGACCCACTTCAGGATGGTCAACGTGAGTGATAGCTTCGGATCAAGGAGACTTTACCTGTGGGATATCCTCGTAACCCTTCCACGAAACGTCCATCACAAGGAGGCTATTACTATCACCAGCCTGCTTACGAGCTACTGCGATGGACTTGTCGTAGTCTCCGTCCACAACAACTACATGAGCGCCTTCACTTGAGATTTTGCCTTGCGTTGCTTCGTCCATGAAGTTGGGAACAAAGATAATTGAAGGAATGCGCAGGTATCTCGCCATCCGTGCGACAGCCCGTCCCCAGTTGCCTTCTGTGCATGCCACCAATCGAATGCCATATGTCCGTGCTGATGAACCAAGTTCTTTCAGCGAACAGGTCAGAGGTAGGTTGCATCTTGCAGTTATTGCCCTGTGGACTGCCCAAGACGCACCCAGAATTTTGAAGGCAGGTAGACCAAAGCGGTTCGCTTCGTCCTTGAGGAAAACATTTCCAAGGCCAAGTTCTTTCGCCAATCCTGGTAAGGGGATAAGTGGCGTAACATTGTAATCGGGAAGACTGCGATGGAATGCTGAGACCTCTAGATTGGTGATAGGGCTATCATACCTCCATGATCTGGCCCCGGGGTTGAAGAACATTTTTGCTAGGCTTAGAGTAGTTCCTATCTAGGAATGCCTTAACACGGATTTTATGAAGTCGATTTAGCGGTGTAACTCTAATGGTATAAACGGATCGGAGGATAATTCCTGTATTTCGTTTGAACGCAGGGAACGATTGAAGTAGAAGAAGGTGTTGACTAAGAGGAAAAACACTAGAGGTGACAGTCACGATGTCGGGAGTCTTTTGCGCTTTATTCTTTGACCAAAATGCGGAAAAACATGTATAAAATCTACGGGAGTACCCACCATAGTTCTCCGTCGGAATGGCGCTCGGAAACCCTCGTTCGCGTAACCAGCCTTATATCTTAGGTGGCCTAAGCTTCAACGCTAGTGTCGTCATTCAAGGCTACATCCCGAGAGCTTCCCGGACCTGTAATTCGACACTACAACATGTCGCAGAGTCCGTTGACCACGATCAAGTGGGTGTTCATATATCCCATTAGAGACAATACTGTTGCGAGTTTCTACCTGATCAAAGTGTGTAGCATATCCCGCGCACCTTATCGCCGTCTGACAGAGAATAGGGAATCATCTACTGGATAGGGCATCCTTTCCTATACCCACTGCTCCGCACTCGTCTCCTCCCAGCCTTTCTATTAAGTATTTTCATCCTTCTGAATCTCTTCTTTTGGACCTACCTCCCTCAGGTAGCTTTCCTTGCTCTCTTTCACCGAGCTGGAAGCGCCTGGGTCAATGGAACGTTTCTAGTTCTGGGAGAGGGCGCAGCCGCTGTGGCCATACTGTTTGAATGCTTTCTGGTGGACGAAACGCAGGTAGACGTCTTTGATGCAGTCCTAGTCCATAAAGGTTACGAAGACCTTGTGCGCCCTTTTCGTCCAGTGACTGAAGATCACCTCAACGACCCGCTCCAACGTCTTGGAAAGCCTACGAGGTCCTCTGTATATGGACCTTTTTCTTTCCGCCAGATTGCAGAGTTCATCATCCTGCTGCCTCTTAATTTCATTCCGTACGTGGGAGTACCAATCTTTCTGCTGCTCACTGGCTACCGAGCGGGACCATTACAACATTGGCGGTACTTCAAAATGATGGAATTCGATCGCAAGGAGAGAGATGACTTTGTAAAGAGGCGACGGTGGCGGTACACATGGTAAGGCCTTGTACCGTTATGTTTCGAGCCAAAGCTAACACGCTATTGTAGGTATGGTACAATATATCTATGCTTGCAGCTCGTACCCGTTCTGAGTATGTTCTTTCTCTTAACCGCGGCGGTGAGTTCCGCGCTATGGGCCTGTGACTTAGAAGCCCAAAGACGGGAGCATGATACCCAGGTGGCCCAAAGTGCTCGCTACACCGATCAGCCACCAGAGGAGATGGTATAAGAAATCTAGTCCTTTATTCTCATCTATTCTCTCGATGTGTCATGCGATAATAGAAAATATGATTAGTAATTGTGCGTATGTTGCCTCCCAGAGTATTCCAGGAGAGGTGAATTGGTGAAGTGTGGCTGACAAAGATGGTGCGCCACACCGCCCCTAGCCGCAGTAGCCCTCCCGGCCGGGCTCCGCAAAATGTGTGCTTGTTACCCGGGGCTCAACAACATCATCTCCAGCTCACATCCCGCCCATTGATCTTTCCCATCTCCCCCGCCGTGCACATCCCGGCTCTCTTTTTCTCTATCTTGCTTCCCTTTGTTTCCCATCATGTTCCGATCTGTCGCGACACGCGCCGTGCCAAGGGCGGTGCGACCGGTTTCCCAAAGCACTTTCTGCGCACCAAATATCTACTTTCAGAACAGATTACGACGTGGATATGCATCGGAAGCTGGTCAGTCATATCAGGCAGATCTCTTTTGTCCTACTTGAGCTAATTGTGAGATAGAGGAGAAGGACCTCGTCATCATTGGCGGCGGTGTTGCGGGATATGTCGCGGCAATCAAAGCTGGCCAGTCCGGCCTGAAGGTGCGTCAACGTCGTGGCAGAAACACAAGAGAGTACGACTCATCGATGACTATAGGTTGCTTGTATCGAAAAGCGCGGCTCCCTCGGAGGCACCTGCTTGAACGTTGGCTGCATTCCCTCGAAGTCCCTTCTCAACAACTCGCACCTCTACCACCAGATCCTTCACGACACGAAGAACCGCGGTATCGAAGTCGGCGATGTCAAGCTCAATCTCGCCACGATGATGAAGGCAAAGGAAACCTCCGTATCCGGTTTGACAAAGGGTATTGAGTTTCTTTTTAAGAAGAACAACGTCGAGTACATCAAGGGCACGGGCGCATTCCAGGATGAGCATACTGTTGCTGTCAATCTTGTCGATGGTGGAGAAGCCACCGTGCGGGGCAAGAATATCTTCATTGCTACTGGCTCGGAAGCTACGCCATTCCCAGGACTAACCATCGATGAGGAGAAGGTCATCACGAGCACCGGTGCTATCGCGATGCAGGAAGTTCCTAAGAAGATGGTAGTTATTGGAGGAGGTATCATCGGCCTTGAAATGGTAAGTAAAGATTTCTGGAAATCCACTAGTATGAGGCAATGCTGATCTCCTATAGGGCTCCGTTTGGTCTCGCTTGGGCTCTGAGGTCACCGTTGTAGAGTTCTTGGGTCAGATTGGTGGTCCAGGAATGGACGCCGAGGTTGCCAAGCAGACACAGAAGCTACTCCAAAAGCAGGGTATGAAGTTCAAGCTCAATACGAAGGTCACTGCGGGTGATGCCGAAGGTGAGGGTGTCAAGATCAACACTGAGGCTGCAAAGGGTGGTAAGGAGGACGTTGTGAGTAGCTGCATTCCGTTTCATGGGACCGCTTGCTGATGCACATCTAGCTTGATGCTGATGTTGTCCTTGTCGCTATTGGTCGTCGCCCCTACACAAATGGCCTTGGTCTGGAGAACATCGGTCTGGAGACGGACGAGCGAGGCCGTCTCATCATTGATCAGGAGTACCGCACCAAAATTCCGCACATTCGCGCCATTGGAGACGTCACCTTTGGACCCATGCTGGCACATAAGGCCGAAGAGGAAGCCGTGGCTGCTATCGAGTATATTAACAAGGGTTATGGACATGTCAATTACGGTGCCATCCCCTCAGTCATGTACACGCATCCCGAAGTTGCGTGGGTAGGTCAGAACGAGCAGGAGCTCAAGGCTGCTGGCGTCAAGTACAAGGTCGGATCGTTCCCCTTCTCCGCCAACTCAAGAGCGAAGACCAATCTCGACACTGAGGGCTTTGTCAAGTTCATCTCCGATGCCGAGACTGACAGGATATTGGGAATCCACATCGTTGGCCCAAATGCTGGCGAGATGATCGCTGAAGGTGTTCTGGCGCTCGAATATGGCGCCAGCTCAGAGGGTATGTCTAGTCTTGTCCAAACCCGCGATATGACAATTGCTAATCTCACCTTAGATGTTGCACGAACATCACATGCTCACCCAACGCTATCAGAAGCTTTCAAAGAGGCTGCTATGTCGACGTACGACAAGGCTATTCACTACTAGATTTAGTTTCTTTGGTCCGGAATTTATATTAGCATCAGCGTAGCAGTGGGGCTCCGAGCGGGAGTTTGTGAATAGTACATGTATTATATATCACATGCCTTCTGCACTTCTGAAAATACAGGTCTGGTTTGAAGGGACATGATTGACATGTATCTCTCCGAGGTGATGCCGGTAGGGCTGCTCCTTCCGTCTGTGGTGGCTCGTGCTTGCGTGACGTGCAACCGCGTTTCGGCGCGTGCCCGTGATGTGCAAAACTGACAACCTCTACTCTCCAATCTTCCCGCTCTGCACGTCGATCATGGGCAATTCCGAGCTAGAACAGCGCTGCAATGCACTAAGACATGATTTAAAGGCGTGGGAAAAGAACTTTGTGGCATCGCACGACGGTCGGAAAGCTGGGCGTGAGGACATCAAGGCGGAAGCAGCAATCTGTACGCAGGCGGGCTCTCATCACTTTGGCATATGAATACTTACAAAATACAGCGCAGAAATATAAAGAATACAATAAAATCAGAGATATTCTCTCAGGAAAAGTAGCCCCGCAAACGCCGTCAAAGCGAGCCGTAAGCCGCAAAACATCCCTCGATGTCGAACGCGCCCCGAAAGCACCGCATATCCTCACGTCTACACCAACGAAACGGAAGCGCGAAGAAGATGGGACTATCACAGAAGCTGTGGCTTCTCCAGCCCAACTATTAGCAGAACAAGGCCCTACAATGATTGGACCTACCCCACAACGAGACGGAATCGTTCTGGGTCTGTTTGATAATATGCCAACAGGAACACCCAGCAGGACACGGGCCGCTCTCACAGACGTAGTTCCAAATATACTAGCAACACCAAGTAGGAAAGTGGGCAAAATGGAGAGCGACATGTCACTAGAGTCGAAGGCGAGAGGTGAGAAGACGCCGTTGTCTTCTGGGAAAAGGTTTCTACTGGACCAGTTCGTAACACCAAAGAAGAGAAAGTTAGAGGAAGAAGGCACGCCAACAACAGCTCTTAAAGACTTCTCGACACCTGCATTTCTTCGACGGGACAATTTTCTTTCCGTTATCGACGAGACGAATGAAGCAATACCGCGGCCAGCACCCTGGAAACGAAGACCACTAGGAAGGAGCCTGAGTAGCATTATACAGTCGATGAGAAAACAAGAAGAAGACCGGCTAGATGAGCAGGCAGACATCATGCGGGAGATGGAGCTTGAGGCTGAGGGCATAATAGTACCGAGAAAACCCAACTTACCTAAGATTCTTGTCCAGGACAGTCAGAACACGATGCCTCTAGGCCCTGATCAAGCAGTCGAGTCTGACGAAGATGACAAGAACGAGGAACTTGACACGCTAGGACCAGATGGTCAGCCTCGGAAGGTTTGGAAGAAGAAAGGACTGAAGCGGCAAACTAGACGCGTCATTAGTATGCCTTCCGATGTTCTTTGTGTTAGGTCTGTAGCTAATCATCTCTCAGTGAGGCCAAACTTCTCCAAGCCAAAACCTCCACCAGCCGCACTAGAGCAGAATCACGAATCAGAAGACGAAAGCAAAGTAACGGAAACACAGGCACATCTAGGCCCAGATAGCGATCAGGAATTCGGGAACAACGATAATGCATCTGACTACGCTAGCGACGCCTCTCACACACCGAAGAAGCGCAAAGTCCAGGCGAAGAAACAAGGCGACACTTCAGCGTCCACTAGAAGCAAAGATAGGAAACAAGGCCAAGACGGCCCAGTGAAAACGGCTGCACGTAAGATAAAGGCAAGCGCACACGCGAACTACCGAAGGCTCAAAATCAAGAGTAAAGGTGGAAATGGCGGTAAGGGAAAATTCGGGCGACGTAGATAGAACGAATCGTATATTGTTGCATAGCACGTTCGGCCCGCCAGACGGGTAGCCCATGTGGCACTGTTCGGGACAGATAGGCAATAGCGCGGCCCGAGTGGCAGCCTTGTGTACTCAAGCACTAAGACTCTATCACGTCTTGTCCACCTTCGGGCCGACCTGCAGGATAACGCAGTGTGAGTTCATATTGTTGCCTCTGAGACACAATGTGACTATCTTGGTCAGCTGGTAGATTTGGGCCAATGATGCTCGAGGGTCTCTGTGAGATTCCGCGAGCGTCTGAATATTTAAAAGTGCGCATTGCTGTCCTGTCCCCTCTCTAGTCATAGACGTAGCCATCATAATGGTGTATATTCGTAACCGGATCTTCGAGGGATGCGGTCTGTCGTGGGCTCCACCACGGCCCTGGTTGGTGACTAAGCAAGCATCCACCGACTCGCGTCACTCCCAAGCTCCCGCCTCACAGCTTCCACTACCACCCCAAAGAAGCAACGAAACAACGTCTCCTCAGCCGCCACCCGCACCCAAAAAAACCGCTCGTCCATTAATTTCTTCTTCAGACTCGACCGTGGCCGATTACTCACCTTCCAAAATGGCCGAGAAGGAGCTCCAAGATCTACTCAAGCAGCTCCACCAGACACTCCAATCCCACAAGTACCAACAATCCACCACCCTCCTTTCTCGCGCCAAAGTTGCTCTGCTTCACCTCAACGCCCTCATCCCATCCCCCTCAACACCCCGCAAATCTCTGCTCCTCGCGCGCGAAACCCTCGAACTAGGCGCCCTCATCTCCATCCGCCTAAAAGATCCCGTATCCTTCACCCGCTACTTTCAACAATTGCAACCCTTCTATGCCCTCCCGGCGAATGTCTTACCGAAAGATGGAGGCAACGCAAGCAAGATCACGGGTCTGTATCTGTTGCTACTGTTGAGTGACGGCGATTATGCGGGTTTCCATACATTGATGGAGACGCTAGAGGTGGCGGCTGCGCAAACAGGGAACGGATTGGAGGAGGATCCTTTTATTCAGTACCCCATCAGGCTGGAGCAGGCTTTGATGGAGGGTAGCTATGATAGGGTTTGGGGAGAGACAAAGAGTGAGCGGGTACCCAGTGAGGAGTTTGGAATGTTCTCGGAGGTATGCATAAAGCTTCTGCTGTCCCCTCCCGGTCATGTCTACTTTCATGTTAACGCTTAATCAGGTTCTTATCGGCACTATCCGCAAAGAAATCGCATCGTGCAGCGAGAAAGCTTACCCCTCAATCCCCATATCCGACGCCAAATCTCTTCTCTTCCTCGATTCAGAAGGCAGCGTCGTCAAGTTTGCGCAGGAATCTGGATGGGTAGTTAAGGACGGCAGGATATATTTCCCACAACAAGACGATGAGTATGAGACGAAGGATATCCTCGTCACAAGTGGACAAGTTATTGAGAATGCACTGGGATATGCAAGAGAACTAGAAACGATCGTCTAGGAGGTACGAACAGGAAGACGGAAGTGATCAGAGGGACAGCTGGAAAGCAAGTGCAGAATACTGTACGATACATTATCAAGACGGCCGCGGACCTGCACTGTTTGGCTGGCCTGGGAGAGGAGGCGTTGGTCTAGCATCATAGATCGGCATCATGGGGCTTCATAACCCACGCAGATAATGAATATTTCAAGACGACATAACACCCATTTAACATGCCGTGTGAGAAAGGTGTGCGGACTAGATAATATTTCTAGCGTTAAAGCTTATCGTCAGCTCAGCTTGAATTGATTCAGTTAGCGGTATGATGACGCCTTTATAATAATATTCTTGCATTCATCAACATGTATGTATACAATTCTTGTACAAGGTTATACAGAAGAGGGTATAAGCAGCATCCCTGTTCCTCACTCTATCATGCTTTCAATAAAAACCGGAAATAAACTCCTCCAAGATGCAAACGCATTCGACGTCACCATCAGCCAACACATCTCCATGCTGTCTCCAATATGTCCTACACCCAACCCTCTTTCTTCTCCCCCTAGGGCACAACAACAACCCCCAAACTCCCCGCCTGACCCACAACACTCCTGACCAAACCTTCCATGCTCAACCCCTTCAACCTCCCCTCACTCTGCTTAATCTGCGCAATCTCATAAACATGCTTCAAGCTGACCGTCCCCACCGTACCCTTCACCGCATTCCCATTTGTCGGACTACTTGTGCTCGTCTTGCCCTTCTGACCATCGTGGTTGTTCATGGGACCGGGAACGTTTCCTGCGCCGCGTATCTTTGACTTTACGAGGGGAGCACCGGCAGCGGTGAGGAGGAGGGTTGCTGTTGGGGGGGTGCGCAGGCTGAAAGCGAAGGAGCGGTCTGGGCGGACTACTATGCGTGCGGGGATAGGGGTTCCGGCGATGTAGTGGGCGGTTCGAGCGTTGAATTCCTAAGAGGGAATGTTAGAGAGGGCGTTTGGAGTGGTAAGGTGGAGACCGATGGGATGACTGTGCTGATGCGCCATGAAGAGCGCATTGAGACTTTCTAACAAAGGGAAAATGCAGAGAATATAATCTGCAAAGTCTCCAAAGCTGGATTGAGATGTGAGACCCGGCTGAATGTGACTGCGACTTACTTTACAAAAATCCATACTCTTCACACCTTTACTTCCCAGCGCGGGACCCACGGGTGGTGATGGCGATGCTTGCCCGGCTCCCACTATCAACTTCACGATCTGATCCTTTGGGAGTGCCTTCCTCGCCATTGTGTCTGTTTGTCGAACGGATTGAACTCAAACATGCGATGGAGATGCGGAAGCTTTGCGGAGTCGGGCCGGGGAAACGATGTTCCGTGACATATACATTTATTGGAGCATTGCGATGAACTGCTTTCTACCACTAGAACTGATATTTGTAATGAATTGCTGAAGAATTATCTTAATAAGAAGAAATGTGACGGGTTATTTCAGTCCCGATCGTACAGCAAATGCATGTACGAATTCTAAGTATATACGTCTAGAAGCTCCCTCGACCATCCTTAGACCTCGTATCTGTTCTCTCATACGCCCTCCACCAGAGTGCCAGATTTGCAGCAACCAAAAGATCGACCATTTTCAACCCTTCATCTTCTATGATGAGTTTGCCTAACTTCGCCTGTCTTCCGCCAAACCCACCTCCCGCAAACTCCTGACCGAGTGATAGATCCATGCGTTCGAATGAATTTCTAACATCTTCTGCATGGCTCGCACGGGAGTCATATGAAGATCCGTGCCGATTGTTCCGTGGTCTATGGAAGAAAGAGGACCTTTTTGACGATTCTTCGCCCCTGGGTGTAGAAGCCCTCGAGCTGCTAGGAAGGTTGAATCTTAGTTCACTAACAGGCATTGCAACCGGAGGTGTTCCTTGCAGGCCTGGAATGAGATGCCGGCATCTCAGGGAAGCTCCAGCAGTACCGGTGATGAACTCGCAACGGCCATTCCATGGACTCATGAAGACATAGCCACGGAAGTTCGACTGTCTGTCCAAGCCTTGATTGTCTCGAGAGGGTTGTGCAGGATATCCTTGAGCTCTAATGTCTGTAGAAGAAGTCTCACGCTGCCAATCAAGACTGCCTCTTGGGCTTCCTCCGGAAACATTAGAGTCATGGGAGTTCAGCCTCCGGTGACCTACACCATTGTTTGTATACCTTGGGCCTTCCATCCATACACGTCGACGGAAAGTAGCACTACCTGCCCCTCCGTGCTCTTCAGGTGTTGTGATAGCAGGATTGCCACCGCTACTTCGGAGTGACGATGTGCTTATCTGTTCAGTATGCAAGAACTTAGAGTAGCCAGGATTAGTCACTTCAATATGAACTGGCGCTCCCGTTTTCTTCTTCGAGGGGGACTCGTTTAGCGTATAAGATGCAAAATCTAAGGCTGGCTGATCTTCAACACGAGCAACGTTCCATTGCACACCGGAGACCGGGTCGCGGCGAATGACGGTAAGGGTAGTGCTAGAAGGCCGAGCCTGTTCAGCTGACATTCGGGGAGGAAGTGACGGTCTAGTATTCTCGCTCCGTTGGATCGAGTCAAAAGAACGACGTGGGGTATAATCTGGTGCAAGGAGGCCGGAGGATGGCTGAGTGTGGTTTCCAGCACTAATGTTTTGCCTACTCTCGAAGTTGTTGATAGGTGCCAGTGTTCCTGGTAATGGTTTTCGCTTGGGTGCGGTTGGCATGCCGGGTGCTGCTGGGTGACCCCCAACCGCTTTTCGTGGAATTGCGGCCTCCTGAGGCAGGTCGGGTAGTGGGTGTTCCCCGCCGTATCTAGGTTGCTCGAAGTGTGGAGGTGGTTCTATTAGACGGGTATCCTCTGGATTTTCCACATGAACGAAATACAACGAGCTCTGGATATCCTCTGCTGTAACCACTCTATCTCTTGGTTTCATAGGTGTCAAGAAAACATCTGAACTTTGATTAGAGTTTCAAGCCATGCAGGACTTTAAACGGTGTAGATACCTCTACTCCCAGGTACCCGGGCGATGTAAAGTACCAATGGATCATGTTTTAGATGAGTGGGATTT